>JAWWNH010000054.1:3295000-3780000 GCA_034641385.1 Darevskia mixta | reverse complement strand
ATGCTCTGTGCCCTGCCTGCGATCAGAGGTTCAGCTAGCTGGGATGTATGACAGAGTCTTTTTCATTATGGCACCCATGCTTAGAAGCTCACCTGGGCCTCTCTTTATTGGCTCTCCAGCATCTAGTAATTTCTGTTCCACCAAGCTTTTGGGTTGCCCTGAGCTTTTATATATATATCTCGCTGTTGTAGAACTGGCATCCTATTCCCAGATCACTGACACATGGCTTAGACAACTACCGGTGCACCCGAGTCCATAGAGACCTGCCCTGGGGACCACAAGGTCCTCTCCTTAATCCTGCTGAAATGATACTTGAAAGAAGCATTATACTGTAGCCAATGGAATAAGTTGCAGTGTATGTGTTGTGTCCACAGCAGTTTGCAACTGTGCCTGCGGCTCCAAAAAGGTTGGCCATCCCAGGTTTGGTTCAATCCCCAGCTTCTCCAGATAAGGCCACGAAGGACCAGCCAGCCTTTATAGGTAGCCAATGTGGTGTCCTCCAGATGTTGTTAGACTACAGCTACTATCAGCCCTAACCACTGGCTATGCTTTCTGTGACTGATGGGAGTTGGAGTCCAACACTGTCTGGGCAGCTGCAGGTTAGCCATCACTGCTGTAGGAAGAAGGAACTATCTGGGTCAGCGATCTGACTCGATGCAAGGAAGTTTCGTATCTTCCTTTGCACCGTGGCAGAGTGCAGCAGAGTTTTGCCAGGTGGTTCAGTGCCTCCTTCATCTTGGTCTTCAGGGGGATGTGAGCAAACCCTCTGGGACGGACTGAGATTTTTCTGCAAAGCAACAGAGTATTTAAAAATATTGTTTGCATCAGCAGTGATCTTGACCATACTAGTTCTGCACTTCAGTTTAAGAATGTATTCAGACCTCAACTTTCATTCACTTTTCTTTGTTCCAAAGCTCTGTCACCATTATCGTCAGGGATACTAGCTTCAAAAGTGGGGAGGGAAACATTTTTAGCCACCATGTTGAAGTATACGTGAAGGAGCGTCTCCACCCCTATCATTCAGTCTGGACACTGAGGTCCAGCACCAAGTGTCTTCTGGCGATTCCCTCACTGCGAGAAGTGAGGTTACAGGAAACCAGGCAGAGGGTCTTCTCGGTAGTGGTGTCTGCCCTGTGGAACGCCCTCCCTTCAGATGTCAAGGAAATAAACAACTATCTGACTTTTAGAAGACATCTGAAGGCAGCCCTGTTTAGGGAAGTTTTTAATGTTTGACGTTTTATTCTGTTTTTAGTGTTCTGTTGGGAGCCGCCCAGAGTAATAAATTATTATTATTATTATTATTATTATTATTATTATTAGGACCGCCATCATGCAATCAGACCATGTGGTAAATCCAATAACATTGTTTAGCAATGTGGGAACCCATAAAACATGGCATGGAAGAAAGCAGCCCTGGTGTAATTTCTGAACACATCTTCTGTGCTTCCCTTGTATGAAATGCATCCTGCAACTACAGCACACAGAAAGTAGACAAACTTTTGTTAATTGTTTGCATCGTTTCCCCTCCCCACCCCACCCGCCACCTACTTTCGTTCAAAAAAGCTTTTTGCTGCAAAAAGCAGGAAAAGAAATTATTGGTGAGGAATAAAATGCAGCGATAGAACATTTAATTAAGATAGTGCCTTTTTTTCTGCCTCAGCAAAGTTATAAAGAAGCTATTGAATAATTCAACACGCAGGGATCCTATTGCGCCTACCCAAGTCACTGGAATGTGTCCAACAAACTGAAGTCAATGGCTCAGAGACCAGACCGACAGAAGAAGTGGAGCGTCCTTAAAGATGGGTAATGTTGAGAAGCAGAGGGAAACACCATAACACTAGATTTAAGTATTACCTCCGTTTACATTTACCAACAGAAATTTAATGTTTACAGAAACCTCAACGATTTCCAGATGAAGTCAATGAATGAATTCCACAGTGGGATCGTAGAGCAGGGATTCTAGGCCAGCCTTTTCGAGAGCAGACACACGCACTGGGAACATTCCTTGAGTGTACTCTGACTTAACTGGAGGTGCCAGGGCTTGAATCTGGGACCCTCCACACACTAAGCATGTGGTCCACCACTGAATTATGCCCCATATGGACCCTCCACATAACTTTAAGCCATAAAAGGAAGATGTCTTCTGGAATCTACTCAGGGTTTCTAGTGTTTGAACCACAAGCTTTTTCCACCTGGTCTGGGAGGGTAGGGCCCTGACTGACTCCAGCTACAAAAGCTGAAGCTGCGGAGGAGACTCTTGGGCTGAAGTGCTGTTTGGGTTGTTGTTGTTGTTGTTGTTGTTGTTGTTGTTGTTGTTGTTGTTGTTAAGGTGTTATTGCTGTTATTGGGATTAATTTTTGCATCTTTATTTTAGCTCTTATTATGATTGGTGTGGAAGTTGTCCAAATTGGCTGTGTATTTTTTTGATGTTTTGTTTATTGCTTATGACGACTTTTGGGACAAGCATAGTTCGAACTATGGAAAGGTGGCATACAAATAAAATTATCTATGTATGCAAACCTCGGAGTCTTGGGCTGGGCTTAAGCAGCTGAGAAACCATGGAGCATGTAGGCAAAAGCTTCAAATTTTCATTTGCGAATCAAAAGAGACAGGAACATGTATCGTGAGCAGGCTGTTATTCATATGGCAAGTATCAGGAGCTTCATGTTTGCACAAGGAATCCCAACCAGAGTGTTAAGTGTAGGGGTAACCTCTGATATTGATTTTAATGAAGAGCGATTTGTAAGTTACCTGAATAAATAAACCACTGAAACTTAACACAGATATTTCTGATTCAGTCACCCTATTTGTACTGTACAGGAAATTCAGGGTTTAAGGTTTTGAACGAAGCTGCTAGTTACATTATATGCTGCTGTGTTGTTTTTCCATAGTTTTAAATGGGATTTAATTGTTGATTAAATCAATTGAGTTGTTATTTGGTTTATAAATTCATGTTTGGTTTTAGATATATATATAGGAAGACAGACAGAAAAACTCTTTTCTAAACACTGAGATGAGTCTCCAACCAGACTGAAAAATGTTCTCCTGTGGACCTATATCCTCTTAATCTTCATTTCTAGGGGCTCAGGCTAATGGATACAGGGAAAGGAAATGCAGGCCATTTCAAGGAGTAAAAAGGAATCATGACATCCCAAAGGGCAAAACAAAAAACCTTACATTGAAAACACAAGGGAGATGATCTTTTAAGGTGGAAGAGTAAAAGCTTTGAAGATTTACAAGTAATACTGCAGATAGACTGGAAGGTCAGATGGTAAAATAGAAAACAGGAAGGGGGGAGTGGCATTTTAACTTTGAAAATTGTTCTACGCTGGAGCAGATATCAACAGAAAGATTTATACTGGTATTGATGTTTCAAGCGAGTAATTCCACACATTTTCCCCCCACCTGCAAATATGACAAAGCATGTTTTCTATGCCGTGTCCAATGAAAACGTTGAGCGAAACTGGGTTATAGGTACTACCTCCTCTACGTGGGCAGTTCCCAAATACATTTCTATCCAACTTTACAAGGCAACCATCTTGTAATCTTCATTTCTTTTGTTGACTGATGAAAATGTTGCACGTGACTCAAGCCTTTAGTTGCCAAATGAATTTCTTCAAAAGCAAAGCGAGCTGACTGGGTTAGTGCATTTCTCAGACAAGCCAGGGGGTTGCATCTAAGGCTTGGGCAAGCAGAAGGCAGCTTTGGAGAACCACTGTCTTTCTCTCCCTCCTCTCCCTGCAATCACCAGAAAACATCTCCAGAGGATCAGGGGCCCACTTCTGATTGGTGTGCACCATGTTGCACTGAGCTGCAATTTGGAGCATTGCCTCAAATCAGATGGAGGGACCCTCCATGGAACAGACTGGTGCACCCATTGATTATTTTCCCCCATGCACTACTGTCCTGTGTAACAGAAATCATGCTGATCAGGAGGTCCTCCTAACCCTCTGGAGAAGCCATATTGAAGGTTACAGGTGACTAAAACAGAAAGAGAAGAGAAAGGCTGGTTGTGCAAGTGGCTTTTGCTTGTACCGCCACTAGATTCAGCCCATAGTGTCAATATGAGCAGCAATCTCCCCACATTCTCACAATACACAGCCAAAACTTTAGGCCAGGCACTGGTGGACTTTCAAATTTCAGTGGCGCCCTGTGCAGCAACAAAATTTAGCACCCCCGCCCACCTCTCGTCTTCCATTCTACATCATTGTTGTGGCCTCCTCTCAGCTCAGCACCCAGTACTGGTGAACTGGTAGGGCTCCCCTAAATCCGCCACTGGGCCAGGTTCAACTTCAGAGACAATTCACTGGAATTAGCTATCAGGTGGTGGTGTTTTTGACCCAGAATAGTTGCTCCCTGGAAAACAGCTAAAGAGAAATAAGCTGGGTGTGCTACGTAGCTTTAAGAACCCTTTTAGTAATATATGACAGACTGATATACCTAGCCAATGTGACTGTGGGCCAAGCACAGCACGTACTGCAGTGACAACCATGTAAATATCCCTTTTATTAGCTAAGAAGATTAGGGGTTGTATCTGACTAAGTCAAACTCAGAGCAGATAAATAGACATGAGTAACTTAAGTGCACTGATTTCAATGGATCTATTTTGAGTATTTCTGACACATACTATACTATGCTTGAGCTTAGACAGAAATCTAAGATAGGACAGAGCACCCGATAAGGAACTTACAGGAGTCATCTACAAGTAACCACAATAAATAGCCATTAAATGTTAAAAGAGCCACCATCAACTAGGAGGGAAACATTTAGAGGTTTTTAACCTCTATTTGCCTGACAGGCCTCTGATGTAGAAATGGCAATAAGATTCCATTTGTGGAATAAGCATTTCAGCTGAAAAGGCTCTTCCCTGTCAGGAACAGGTCAAAAGAGTGAAGGGAAGATATTTATATCTAATCATATAAAGTGCTATTTTTATAGAAAAAGAGGTACCGGAACTCACTATAAATGCCTCCCTTGTTCTCTTATACAGTGGTACCTTGGTTGTCAAACGTAATCCGTTCTGGAAGACTGTTCAACTTCCGAAACGAGGCACAAAGGGTGGCTGGCACAGTCAATGGAGATAAAAGAAGAAAAAAACTCCAAGGAAGCCATTCGACACCCGAAAAGCGTTCGAAAACAGAAGCAATTACTCCTGGGTTTTCGGCGTTCGAAAACCAAAATATTCAGCTTCCACTGTAATGGCAATGGTGTCTACCTGAGAGGTGCTGGAACTGAGTGCCGGTGAGTTCTGTCTGTAGAAAAGCCCTGATTGTATTGCATTGTAGAGTTGGAAGGGACACTGAGGGTCATTTAGTCCAACCCTCTGCAATGCAGAAATCCTACCCACACCCATCCCTAGGTGGGCTCAAATCACTGACCTTCTGATTAACAGCCAGATGCACTGACCCATGGTGCCACTGGCTATAACAGCTACCCTTTGCGCACAAGTTAAAAAAAATACAAAATATGTATTTTTACTTACCTTTATGCAATTTAATAAAGATCTGCAGGGGAAGTTCTGCTGGTGGTTTCTACGCCTAATGCAATTCTAAGTCAGGGGCCCATGGGTGGACTCTCTCTACAATGGCCTCTCACTTTTGTGATGACCTCCCCTCTGAGGCGGCGTCTCACCAGTATCCTTGGTGTTCTTTTGTTGGCAAATGAAGAGGATTAGAGGGATGGGGTTTATTGGGCATTTGAATTTCTGTCACTACTGCTGGTTTTAGTTATATCTCAGGGGGCGGTTTCAACTAACTCGTCCCATTAGTGCAAGGATTACCACTAGTACAATAGGATTTTCCCTCCTCCACCCCCAAATCTGCTTTGGAAGACTGGAGGAAGCCCTAGAATATATTTAGGAGGCACAGGGAGAAGGAGAGGGGGGAAGTGCCGTTGCACTAGCAGTGTTTTATGCTGTTTTAATCTTATTGCTTAATTTTTTTGGTTTGGATTGTGAATAGCTGTATCCTGGGGCCTTTGGGTGAAGAGTGGGTTGTTGTTCTTGTTGATGATGTTATTTTACAAATTATTTTGAGAGTCTATAGTTTGCAGTGTTCAGCAAAATGAGAATATATGCGCAATGAAATTAAAATGGTCACAAACCTGGAGCAAAGTAGAGGCTCTTAATTCCACACTTGTTGTTTCACTACATTCTAGAAAGTGCAGCTCTGGAGACCTTTGACTGCAGATCAAATAACAGACTTGCCTTTTGTCGAATGACTTGTTTTAAAAAGTAACTTATTAGCATTCTCTTTAGGATCCACTTTTGGTCACCAAAGTCATATCCACGTTTTATTCAAACTTGAAGCATGTACATTACCATAAACAAATTACCTACTAAGTAAGAAAATCTCTTCTACTACATTTTCTGTTATTGATTTAAAGCTAACCATGTAATATAGTAGATGAGTGAGCTTGAAGTTAAGTTGACAAGACAGTAATGTGATGATGGAAACAAATGTCCGCACACATTTGAGAGACTCTCTGTCTCCATCCCTTGCTGTAGTGGTGCTTTTAGTAAGAAGCAAGATGAATGACTGCCATCGAGGAGGATTTACTGCTTAAGATCTGACCATCTGGATGGAATTCAGACTACTCACATCCAGGATTTGCTCCAGTGTAAGAACACCTTAGACTGTTTGTAAAAATAATACCTATTAATTACATTGCTGTCAGATCCAGCTCCTGTGCTATTGAGAGAAAGGCATGAAAACAAAGAGAAAGACTTTGAGTGCTGAGAAAGTAAGAGAAGCCTGCTGGGTCGGGCCAACAGAGCATTTAGTCCAGTATCCTTTCAGTAACCAGCCAGGTGCCTGTGGCAAACCTGCAAGCAGGACCTGAGGGCAACAGCATTCTGCCCACCTGTGATTCCCAGTAACTGCCCCAGTGACTAGTAGCCCCTGGTAGCCTTGTCTTCCATGAATTTGCCTTTGCATCGTATAATTTTAGAGTTGAAAAGGACCACGAGTGTCCAACCCCCTGCAATGCAGGAATCTCTTTGCCCAATGTGGGGCTCGAACCCACAACCCTGAGATTAAGAGTCATGCTTTTACTGACTGAGCTATCCTATCTATTCCTCTTTTAAAGCCACCCACCACTGCCTCCTATAGGAGTGAGCTCCATAGTTCAACTATGTCCACAAGTTCCAGTGTTATGTGAGGGGAGGGACTTTCGCCCATCCACTTCCTCCACGCTATGCATAGTTATGAACTTCTAACATGTCATTTCTTCCTAACCTTTTCTATAAACTAAGAAGTGTCATTTATGGTAACTTTTCTTGACTGCGGTGGGGGGGGGGATGTTTATGTGTGTGCTCTAGCCCCTTTATTATTTTGGTTGCACTTTTCTGAAACTTTTCCGATGCTACAATATCCTTTTTGAGGTGAGGCGACCTGAATTACAAACTAAAATAATGTGATGGAAGATGCAGATAAATATGTATGATTGTCTAATCAATTTCACTATGTAAACTCGTTTGGCTTTAAATTAAGCATAGCAGAACCTTTTCCTTGAATATATCTTTATTGGCATCTGGATGGATTTGTGAATTTGGGCTATGTCTCTGCTAATTTCTCATGTGAATGACACCTTTGCCTTTTCTACAAAAGAAAGAAAGAAAGAAAGAAAGAAAGAAAGAAAGAAAGAAAGAAAGAAAGAAAGAAAGAAAGAAAGCTGTTACTTCCAGTTGTGCATTGCTGGTGCTGCTGCACACTGCAAAGGGGACACAAAAGTCCTGTGACCCTGAGAGTTGCCCCCCCACTCCAATTTACTCTGATCTCAATAGCAGCATTTTGATGCATTAGAGAAGACTGCACTCCTACCTAGCAATAAACCTCGTTGAACACCGTGGCTTACATTTAACCAAGAACTGAGCACTTTCAGAAAATACCATTCTGTTCTGGAAGCCAACAGGGCAAGGTGTCAAGGCAGGTTAGGAGTTTCAGGACCATGGAGAGCTCCAAGTGAGCAACTTGCTCCAACAAAGGCTAGAGATTTACTGTGACCTTTTGGGTCTCTGTCTCCTGTCCACCTCTCCTAGGCTCCAACCCCTTTGTGAGAATTGCAGTTCTTAAAAGGCCAACCCTCTTGCCTGCTGATGAGCACTCCTCTTGCCTCCAAGGGTTCAGACTCCATGGGTTTGGTGCTGTGGAATCTTGTCCCGGGAGCTCCTGCCCACCAGCCTTGAATTTAGCGACCCCCTGGTCACTAGCATCAGGCTCAGAGTTGGATACTTGGTCAGACTCCTTAGCCAATGCTTATGCAGCCTCTGACTTTGTGTCTTGATCGCCTTATTTTTCTTATGCTAATAATGAACAAGTGCAACAGAGGAATGAACCTTATCCTATGTATCTTTAACAATTTGCCATATTAATTCCTTCTGGAATTACCTTCATGAATATGCCCTTAAGGCTCTGCACAAAAACTCATCTTGCTAACTGATAATGTAAAAAAGAAGAAGAAGATAGCCTTGGCTCAATATTGGATATGTAAGTGTAATTGGACAGGAGCTTAGTTGTGGCTTTTGTTCTGCTGAATAGGTGAAAGCTTAGTCTATGCAAGTGCAAACTCTGCTCTTTTCAAAACCTCATTGCATTCTCTCACCCCACACTCTGTCTCCTAGATCTGCAGTGTTTTTGCCAGAGAACTGATAGCTATTACTGTTTCTCAAATGCGAATCTAAAAGGGGGGGGAACCCTTAGATTTAGATGCTCCAAACTGTCCAGCAAGGGACCTCCAAACTGTCCAGCAAGCACTAATGCATGTGAGTAACCCAGAACCTGCCAGATGCATCCCCTCTGCCAAATTTTGCTTCCTTTTCCTTCAGCCCCCCCCCCCATCCTGCCCATGAAAATAATGCTTCCACCAATAAGCCAAACAGCTGTTTTACATCAAGGTGGAGAACACTTTTCAGCATGAGGGACATTGTCCCTTCTGGAGGAAGCAAGCCAGTGGGCAAAAATGAATAGAGTAATAAATAATAATAATAAATACTTCTGTACTATAGACTAGTTTCTTCACACTCATACACCCCTCTCTATCTTCCGCCCAGGCTACCATTGTCAGGATTCAAGGGCAAAAATTCCCAAAGAGGGTACAAAGTCAGGCTGTGAGGGATGTGGCTTGCGAAGATTGTGGGCTGGGGCAGATAGGTGGGATTTGCTTTTCCAGGTGGTTAGTAGTTTTATTGACGTGTTACGTGTTTTGAATGGCTCTTACAGATGCATTACTGTTTTAACTGTTGGTGCACTGTTGGTCGGTAATTTCTTATTATATTTTTGTTAATAATAATAATTGTAAGCTATGCTGTCCTTAAAGGATTTCATTGAAAGGTGTGGTTAAAATTAATTTAAATGACTGTTGCACGGCTGGTACAATCTGCTTTTAGAGCAGGTTGTGATCTCGCTGCTACTACCTTTTGCTACCTTGGCATTTTGAGACATTTGGATCGTAGAGCAAAAAGTATTTGATGATTCAAAGCAGTGACAAATCCTGGCTAATAAATTATGCCCATACTCGGCAAACACTCACTTTCCTGTCACCTTTCATGTTTTTCAAAGTCCAAACTAGAACATATAATAAATGTAAAATATAAAAGGGCAAGAAATATGAGCAAAATGATAGGAAAATGGCACGCAGGTAGATGTAAGTTCTTTGTTTTCAACAGATATCACCTTCTGCAAAACTGACACAACATCAAAACGGCAGAGACAGCAACCGGAAAGAACGGGAACACAGAGGGAGATAGACAGACAGACAGACAGATTAGTTGCACAAATTAGCTATGCCATTTGACAGATAAGCCCAACTGGATTCAGCCGTTGACGGTAATTAAGGCTCCAGAGTTTAGTAGTGAAAAGTTTGTTGATGGCTCTGTGCGCAACAGAACAAATGTGTTATGTCAATTAAGGCACGCAAATGAAGGCAAGGGAGAGCTAATTGACAGAGGTCTATGCAATTACTGGCAATATGAGCCATTATTACAAGATTAGTATTGTAAAGAATGGTAATGGTAAGACCTTCTCGGTGGCTGCTCCTAAAGTTTAGAACTTCCTCCCCAGAGGAATCTGACTGGCTCCCTCCTTGTTGTCATTCTGTCAGCAGGTGAAGACTTTTTTGCTCCCACATAGGATTTTGGGGACTGCTTTGAATGAAAGGGCTGGTGCCATGCTATTCTTATTGTGATTATTTCTATGGTTTTAATAGATTTTATATATGTACATAGTTTTAGCAATGTTTAATGATTTTTAATTATAGTTCTTTTTCTATGTTTTTAGCAGTTCTCATGTTTATATGTAAGCCGCCTTGAGTCTCAACAGGAAAAAGGGGAAATAAAACTATGATGATGGTTAGAAATTTAAAGAAGGCAGATTTATAGTTAAATGCCAGATGGGTGAATGTCTAATGGCAAGCACGGCTCAGCAGTGGAACAAAACTGCTAAAAGAGGATATGGAATTTCCACCCTTGGGGTTTTTCTTCAAGTAAAATCTGTATGGGGAGCTGTTAGAGACACTTTGAGGTATATATATCTTGCCTTGGGGCATCAGCTTTATAATTCCCTTCCACTTTTCAGATTCTGTAAATATGATGATCCCGAAGACTAAAAGCAAATATTGCTTCCCTGGCCGGCTTTGGAAAGGCAAAGCCCTGTAAACCCAGGCTTGAGAGCCTTTTTACAGCTGACAAGAGTGAGGATGCAAGCAGAGGTGCTTGAAACATGTAAAAATTAGACAGTTGATTCCCCCCCCCCCCCGCCGCTTTATCTTATTGGGAGGAAAAGCTGCAGCTGTGAAATTTTGGTATGTCAGCCTGATGTTAAAGTACAGGAACAGTGTCAATTAAGGAGCTGGCAACACAAATTACAAGCAGTGACCTTCCGCATCACAAAACACTGACAGCTTATCTCATCTCTAAGAATTACAAGTAGACAATATCCTCCTTGATATTAACTTGGCAAGAGTTATAGTTCTACACTAGTCTCTGGTGGACTGTAGATTGTAAAGTCCACTTTGATCTATTTAAGAGAGGGGAGGAAAGAAGTTCAAGAAGGCACCTTGGCAATTAATTTGTAGTCATACCTCATGTTGCGAACGCTGCGGGTTATGCGTTTTCAGGTTGCACTCCGCGCCGAACCCAGAAGTACTGGAAAGGGTTACTTCTGGGTTTCGGCACTTGAAGCACTAAATCACGACCTGCGCATGCGCAGAAGCGCCGAATTGCGACCCGCCCATGCACAGACGCGGCGCTGTGGGTTGCGAACGCACCTCCCGCACGGATTGCGTTCGCAACCCGAGCATCCACTGTATATTGGTTTATTAATTGGGACTTGATTATTGGTGACACATCACATTCCGCCTCTCATGTTGTTCTTAGGCTGATGCATTGTTTTAGAGGGCATGTGGGTGGCGCTGTGGTCTGAACAACTGAGCCTCTTGGGCTTGCCAAAGGTCGACGGTTCAAATCTGCCCAATGGAGTGAGCTGCTGTTGCTCTGTCCCAGCTTCTGCCAACCTAGCAGTTCAAAGGCACACCAGTGCAAGCAGATAAATAGGTACCACTGTATATAAATTCAAAGAACAACAACAACAACAACTGGCGTTTCTGTGCACTCTGGCTTCCATCACGGTGTCCCATTGCACCAGAAGCAGTTTAGTCATGCTGGCCACATGACCTGGAAAGCTGTCTGTGGGCAAATGCCGGCTCCCTCGGCCTGAAATGCGAGATGAGCACCACACCCCAGTGTCACCTTTGACTGGACTTAACCATCCAGGGGTCCTTTACCTTTACCTTTAGAGTACCTGCTTCTCTTGGCTACAATTATCACAGTGTGCTTTGCATTCAAACCATCCCTATTACCTCCAGAACATGCCTTGTTGCAAAGCAAACCTAGTGGGAATCCATTACCTCCAAAGATCAGGGAAGGTCTGAAGCTGAACACTGCCAACACACCAGGGAATAAACTACTTCTATTTACAAGCATCTGCCAAAATAAAGTATTTGATGGCTGAAGCTGCTGCTGTTTGAGAGGGTGAGTGCAAATGCTAACAGAGTAAAGAGTTTTGAAACATTAGAATT
This sequence comes from Darevskia mixta, assembly GCA_034641385.1. Taxonomy (NCBI): domain Eukaryota; kingdom Metazoa; phylum Chordata; class Lepidosauria; order Squamata; family Lacertidae; genus Darevskia; species Darevskia mixta. Next base: position 3,767,928 of record JAWWNH010000054.1, on the reverse strand, counting down.
CAAACTTTGCTTTGGGGCCATCATAGTACAAAGCAAAAATGGGCCTTATCCCAGAGATGGATAGATTTTTAGGGCAACCACTGGCAATGTGGTACCTGGCATCAACGGAGAAAGTGGGGAGGAGGTTAAGAGAAAGTGCACCAATCCCAAGAAAAAAAGATGCAACTCTCTCTCCATATATAGCTGCCCACAGATGAATACAGGTCTTTCATAGAATCATATAGTTGGAAGGGACCACAAGGATCACATTATATTATAGGTCAAAGCTTTAAATAGAGTTTCTTCTCTGGGAATTTAGCCTATGAAATCTACAGGTAAACATCAAAGGAATAATCTCATGCTTCATTTGGGAGATCTTAGGGTGAGAGCCAACATCAGTTACACACAGAGCAGACCCACTGAAATCAATGTGTATCACTGACATTGGATATCACCCACAATATTTTCTTTATACAGAGAGAGTATTAGGAAAGTTCTCCAAATAACATCCCCTACAGGAACAAAGTGGTGCAATGTGCCTGCCTCTGGGCTTCAGATAACCTAAGAAATTATTTGGACATTTGGATAGAGTGTTCTATGTGCTTCCTTTTTATTCCCTCTTGCTTTCTTAATGTTGGCCATAACAATAAAGATGTGACTTGATGCTCAGAAATTGTAAAATTGCAACATCTAACAAGAAGCTGCTTTTCCACGAACAAAAGTTGTTCCAATAATAAAAGATACCCCCTAACTCATTTTATTTATTTTTTGGTCCCCCTTCCCTTATCCTGCCTTGGCCTTCTCATCGACAGCAAGAGGAACTGAGGAACTGATGAGCTCTGCCCTTTTGAGCACTCCCTTCATCAGGAGGTCTTTGCAAACACTAAGAGAGCAGCCCTACACTCAAACGTATTATATGTCCTGGAGGCCAACGATAAGAAAATATAACGGAGAGGCTTGCAATAAAAGAGCACAAGCAATATGGAAGGCCTTTATTTCAAAGTAGCTGCCTGACTCCTGGTGCACGTGCTTTCTGCTCCAAAATGGGTTGGCCTTGAAAATTACTGAGCTATAGAAACTGATCTTTGGCCTAGTCACAGGGTCAGCTAACTCTAGTAAGGAACAAGGAGGCTGCCCTAGGCAATGGGTGAGGGGATAGTGGCCCATGCCAGGGGTGACGACTGCCTCATTTGTGGGGGTGTGTGTGTGAAGAGATACCTAAAAATTGATGGGGAAACTCTTCCTCTCAAGGAAGATAGAGGACCTACTTCTTGCCAACCCAACTACATTCTGCAGCTCATCCTGTTATCAGGACCATGCGGGGGAGCTGCCGTGGGGTGGAGTGCGAGGCAAGAATCAGGTGCCCCACTTTGCGTGAGCTTTCCGCTAGCTCAAATCCACCACTGAATACAATTTATGAATCAAGGAATTGACTAAGACTACAATCCTGAACACACTTTCAAGGGAATAAGGTCCACTGAACACAACGGAAATTGCTTCCACGTGAAGAAATGTGTAGAGCAGGGGTAGGCAACCTTCGGCTCCCAGATGTTTTGGGACTACAACTCCCATCATCCCTGACCACTGGTCCTGTTAGCTAGGGATCATGGGAGTTGTAGTCCCCAAACATCTGGGAGCCGAAGGTTGCCTACCCCTGGTGTAGAGGATTGTGTTGCAAAACTCCTATGTGTTATAAAACTAATATCATTAACTGAAAAAAAAGGTTTCTTAAATTGGATGACAGCCCTATCCTCACACTTTTGAAACTGTTATAATATATACAGCATTTTACAGAGGTTATTTGCTTTGTTCTCAGAAAGCCATGCGAAGTTGATCGCAATCATACACATTCTACGGATGAGAAACTGAGGCTATAACTCTCAATGTAAGTCACCCAGCAAGCTCCATGTCAAGAGACTGCTGTGAACCCCAAATACCAAGTCAAACCCAAAAGTTTTATTTACTGGATCCCAGTGGGTTTCAAAAAGTTATCTGAGTATTATCAGGCAACACCCAGAGTCCATTACGGGCAAAACATTTACTTTTCCAGTGAGAATCTCACACAATCCAACCACAGCTAATTACAGATGGGCAAAGATATATCAATAATATCCATGCCTTATGTTAATTGCTAATGAAATATATACTGAAAATGATCTTTCAGTCATAACAATTGCTATAGCAAACAGAAGACAGCTATAACAGAAGAAATGTTCTGATGCTACCAAAGGGACCAAAATCTGCTTGACTAGGACTAAAAAATTAACAGTAGCTTTGTCAACAGAAAGTTTTCAGCAGAACTGCTGACACCTCACTCCTTTTGCTACAGGGGGAATTCAAGGTCAAGGAAGTAGGGGAGAAAATCTGGCGAATGTCCACAAGTAAGATTGGCATGGAACTGCAAGACACTTGGGAGATGTTCCTGTCCTAGGCTTCATTTGAACTATTGACCTCAAGATGAAAAGCCATGCATCCTATTACCAGCAGCTGCATCCCATTATTAATTTGTGGGGTGGGGAATGCCAAGGCATACTTCTCTATAATGGGATTTCATTAATTTCCACAGAGGTCATCATCTTTAGGTTATTACCAACCAAGCTAATAAGAATGCTTGACAGCTAAAAGAGAGAGAGAGAGCATGCACTTTATTTATGTTCTCATTACACTATAATAGCTCAGAGCATTGCTAACTGCATAAAGCTCACAAGGTGAGAAACGGAAGTCCATGTCATGATATCAGTCTGAAAAACCATGATTTATAAGTCGGAGAACAAGCTATGTGGATATGGACTCCCTTCCCGCTTTTCCACTCACATGTCCTACTTTGATCTTCATTGTGGTTTCTTAAGTCACAGTTTCCTGTGATGCTCAAAGCAAGAAACTGTGGTTTAATCAGTTACATGGCTGCCACAGGAATTTCATCCAGGTGATCAGATCTGAGTAAGCAGGTGATCAGAAAAAGTATGGTGCTTTTGGCCCTTCTCTAGTAGCCCATCATGTTTCTACACTCGGCCAGAGGGAAGTGGAAGCCCCTCCTCCCTCCCTGGTGTAAGAACCAAGCAGACTTCCAGCAGAGGCATACAAAGCTTTATCTCTCCTCCAGTAACCCACTGCAGGTTCATACCCAACCCCAGGTGATGAAGCTTCCTCCCACACTGCAACATAGAAACCAAGGATGTGTTCACACTCCTGCTTACTGTGCATTCACTGCATTTCCAGTGCTGGGTTTTTAATCCGTGTTCACATGGTGTTATCCAAAATGCATGTGTATCCTATACTTCACTATAAGATATTAGATAAGAGAGCCAGTGTGGTGTAGTGGTTAAGAGCAGTGGATTCATAATCTGGTGAACCGGGTTCGCATCTCCGCTCCTCCACCTGCAGCTGCTGGGTGACCTTGGGCTGGTCACACTTCTTTGAAGTCTCTCAGCCTCACTCACCCCACAGAGTGTTTGTTGTGGGGGAGGAAGGGAAAGGAGATTGTTGGCCACTTTGAGACTCCTTAAGGGGAGTGAAAGGTGGGATATCAAGCCCAAACTACTACTACTACTCTTCCTCTTCCTGTTCTTCTTCTGTTTTATGCCAGTTGGAGTCCTTAAGCCATTCCTAAATCGTCTCTCGCCAAGGTGTGAATACCTTTGCATAGGGTAATGAGATTCCCCACCCTGCTGATGCTCCCCTGTCCATCCATCAGCATAAAGCTTGAAATGGGGAATTCTGGGGGAAGAGAAGGGTTGAGCTGGCCCAGGATTATGAACTGGCCCCACAGCCTGTACATTCATTCATTCATTTAAATATACACTGCTTGGTTGTTAAAAAAAAAATCCTCAAAGCAGTTTACAAAGTGAATTAAGCAACAAAATTGTGCATAAAAACAGTTAAAAACAACTATTTTTAAAAAATTAAAACCAGCAATGAACTAAAACAGATAAAACACACATCAAGTTTCTACATATCTGGGTGGGTTTGCCTAACCAAAAATATTTTCAGCAGGCGTCAAAAAGGGTACAGTCCAAAGTGTAGTTGCTACAACACTAAAATATTGGTTTCTTACAAATGTGAAATGGGTATTATGTAATAGGGCCAGTGTCAACACACACCCAGACAAGGAGGACAAACAGACAAAATCATTTATTGACATAAACAAGCACTTATAGCAGCTTCTAAGTTGCACAGAATACACATAGAGAGAGACTTCTAGCAACTACGTAGCATGTTCTTCAGGCACCGATGTCGACATTTTAAATAAAAGACTGGGAAGACGCAAGGATGTGTATGTTCAAAAGCTTGAAACATTTAAAAACAACAATCTGGCCCTAGAACGCCCATTGTTCCACCTATTCTTTCCATTCCTCATTTACAAGCCAATAGCTTATACTTGCTGCCAAATCCCACGGAAGCCAAAGCCAAACTGAAGTGAGGGCCAAAGCTAACCAGGGGCAAAAGCCAAGCAATAGCTCTCTGGGCCTGTCAAATTAAACACTTTCTAAACTAAAAATGATTGCAAGGACATCAGAATTACCTTGCTGGATCAGACCAAGGCATACCTAGTCCAAAAAGAGTGACCAAATGATGAATAAGTGAACCAAACCAGGGAGGTTTTCAGCTGAATTCCGGCACCTCTTAGGTGGGCACCATTGTCATAAGAAGAAGAAGGAGGAGGAGGAGGAGGAGGAGGAGGAGAGTTTGGATTTGATATCCCGCTTTATCACTCCCCTTAAGGAGTCTCAAAGCGGCAAACATTCTCCTTTCCCTTCCTTCCCCACAACAAACACTCTGTGAGGTGAGTGGGGCTGAGAGACTTCAAAGAAGTGTGACTAGCCCAAGGTCACCCAGCAGCTGCATGTGGAGGAGCGGAGACGCAAAACCGGTTCACCAGATTACGAGTCTACCACTCTCAACCACTATACCACACTGGCTCCCAGAACAAGGGAGGCGTTCATGGTGAGTTCCGGCACCTCTTTTTCTAGAAAAAAAGCACTGAACCAAACTGAATTTCTCCCCCATTCCCAGCTTAGTCAAAACAGAGGCTTCTTTAAGGTGGGGGCAAAACCAGGGGATTATCACCATACTTTGACATCATTTTGAAAAACCTTTATTTTTAAACAATGTTTAATATTTCAAGGTTAGTTTTTAGTGCTGCAAGTTCAGAGCATCTCCCACCTCCTCAAAGATGTCCATAACATACAAAAGTAACTGCTTCTTCTATGGGACAAACACACTTTCTTTCCCTTCCTTTTCTTGAACTGATACAATAATTCCGAGAAAGAAAACTCTGAAGCGCTTTAGAATTACAACCGAACCTGGAAATACAAAACATCGCTCCAGGAAAGTGTCGTCTCTGCAACCATACAAGGATTGGCCTAACCCGCCCAACGTCCTCAGAAACCTGCTTCCTATAAATAACCTTTTTGTGTGGAGCATTTTCTCAACATTCTCATCCCTGTCCCCAACATGCATATTTTAACTTTGACATTTCAGTGCCATCTGCCACTTAAAAAGCCCAATCTGTTAAACTGTCAACATTTTCCCAAATCCCATGTAGATCAGCCAAGCCACTTGATTATCCAGCCATGAATAGGGGCTTTAATTTCTCCTCTGCCTCAGACCCCATGTAACAGCTTACACCTGTCTGATATGGGTGTGAAAGTCAGCTAATCGGAATGGCAGTTGTTTAAAGGTAAAGGGACCCCTGACCATTAGGTCCAGTCGTGTCCAACTCTGGGGTTGCGGTGCTCATCTCGCTTTATTGGCCGAGAGCCGGCGTACAGCTTCCAGGTCATGTGGCCAGCATGACAAAGCCGCTTCTGGCGAACCAGAGCAGCGCACGGAAACGCCGTTTACCTTCCCGCCGGAGCGGTACCTATTTATCTACTTGCACTTTGACGTGCTTTCGAACTGCTAGGTGGGCAGGAGCTGGGACCGAGCAACAGGAGCTCACCCCGTCGCAGGGATTCGAACTGCCGACCTTCTGATCAGCAAGCCCTAGGCTCAGTGGTTTAACCCACAGCGCCACCTGGGTCCCTGGCAGTCGTTTACACCCACACTGTTCACATGCTAATGATTGCAAATGGCAAAAGCCACACACACACACACACACACACACACACACACAGACACACACACAAAGCTGGAGTGTGGGGCGCATGAGGATTGGTGCATGAGGATTGCCACATTCCACTTGTTTGCGAGGTGGATCCAGTCAAGAATGTGCAATGGTACTTAGCAACTCATTCACACTTTCCACCAAGGGCAGGGAAACAGGTGACTTTCCAGATGTGGTTGGAATTACGATTTCCATCAGCCCCAGTCAGCATGGAGAAATGTTGGGGGTGATGGAGTTGTAGTCCCAAACATCTGGTGGGCCACGGGTTCCCTAGTTTTGCTTTACACAATGAGAACATTTGCTTACATACACATTGGAAGAACAAATACCATAAAGTGTGAAGCAGAAAGTGGCAATTGGCCACAGCTCCCCACCATACGTCAACTTATGGAGGGCCGAGTTTGCCTATGCCTGGATTAATAAATTGCTTTGGAGTCCCTCATGGGAAGCGATTAATAAACGAAACAACAATACAAACGGAGTCAAAACACCAAGAGGAAACTGTTTCTGATGAATTGGAAAGAAAAGCTGAGGAAGGTATAACTTCTAACTTATTGTAGGCCAAGCCAACATACTTACACTGCAAAGCAATGTTAGCACTTGACACTAATTTATCACAGGGCACTGCACATTTATAAATGCACACTGACAAACGTTATCTTAAGCATTGTCGCCAATTCTGAAGGTGAACAGGACTCTGAATTAAATGACTCTTGCATTTCTGCGTACTGGGACAAGCTAATTAAACCCCCAGTGTTCAGAGCAGACACCTGGAAATTAAGATTGGAACCACAGACAACCTTCATGCTCAAGAACACAGAGTTGGTAACAGCAAAGGGCTAAAGGGCTGGCGCACATGCTGCCTTGCCACAATTCACTGTTTTTAGGTGCATTTGTGGGCAGGTAGGAATGAGGGAGGCCTGTAATGGCCACTTCTATTATCAAAAGGGCCCAGGGCAGCTTAAAGTAATTCCAGCTCATCTTATTTCATGTCATTGGGGGTGGGACACGTAATACAAGTAGCAATAGCCTAGGATAGCCATACATACAAGCCATAGAAAAATGGTTGTTAGAAGCTTTTCCCCAGGTGAAAAGGCAAAGGGTGGCATGTAACTAACCCATTCTGTCAGCAAAAGGATTTCCACATGCACAATGGTACTTCTTCCCCCTCTTCTTCTCCTGCTCCTTCCAGGGGAAGACAACCCCACTCAGAACAGGCCGTCTCTTCTCCTCCTGGAATTAAGAACTTTGAACACATAACATCTCTGCTTTGTCTTATCATGATTCAACTTCAGTTTATTGGGCTGGGGTGTTTTTTTGGGGGGGTGCTTCTTGAGGAGGTTGTTGCTGTTGCTGCTGGTGGTGTTTTTGTATCTTTAGTTTAGATCTTGTGATTTCTATGAAAATTGTTCCATTTGGTTGTGTTGTTGTTGTTTTTAAAAAAAGTGTTTTATTTATTGTTTAGGATTCCTTTTGTTATGTTGCAGTTAGGTGCTTTTTCATGTCGTAAGCCGCATCGAGCATCAGTAGAAAGGCAGCAAACAATGAAATTATTTATGTATGCAGGTATGTATGTACTGCCACATACCCAGGTCATCTCTGCCTCCAAGGACCAGTCTACCATTTCAGCCTCCTCTCCTGATTCAGATGGAACAGAGAAATAGAGCTTGGTGTTGATCTGTATATTGATGGCACCTCACTCCAAATCTCTTGATGAGAGCTCCTAGCTGTGTTGCTAAACAGCACGGGGGAGAAGATGAAACCCTGCAGGACACCACAGGACAATTCCCATGGCACTCAATTGTAGTACCACATAACTACTTTCTGGAAACAATTCTGGAGGTAGGAGCAAGAACCACTTAAGTACAATGCCTACAACCTCCCTGGGCTGCCTTCAGAAGAATACCAAGGCCACCAAGAAGCCACCAAGAGCTAAAGGAGAATGAGCAGGACTATATTCTTTCTATCTCCCGCAACAAGTATCATCAACTAGGGCAGTGATGGCTAACCTTGACACTCCAGATGTTTTGGAACTACAACTCCCATCATCCCTAGCTAACAGGATCAGTGGTAAGGGATGATGGGAGTTGTAGTCCCAAAACATCTGGAGTGTCAAGGTTAGCCATCACTGAACTAGGGTGACCCAGGTGGTTTCAATGCCATGTTTGGCCATGAAGTCACACTGAAGATCCAGATTGTTGTTGTTTAGTCGTTTAGTCGTGCCCAACTCTTCGTGACCCCATGGACCAGAGCACGCCAGGCACGCCTATCCTTCACTACCTCCCGCAGTTTGGTCAAACTCATGTTGGTAGCTTCGAGAACACTGTCCAACCATCTCGTCCTCTGTCGTCCCCTTCTCCTTTTGCCCTCAATTTCCCCAACATCAGGGTCTTTTCCAGGGAGTCTTCTCATGAGGTGGCCAAAGTATTGGAGCCTTAGCTTCAGGATAGGTATAATTAGGTAATCCGTTAAATTATGATTATTTGACACAGGTAGTATTAACTGAAGGACTGTTGCTTATTCAAACCCTCTCTAATACTTGAAAAGTATGTGTCCAGTAGAGCAGAAGTGCACTGTAAAGAGCAAGGAGTGATGGTTAAAACATGCACTGTCCTGTTGTGTGTTTCTCCAAATGATTTAACTCAGTCAGCCTTCTTATTTGCAATCAAATAAGTAATGCTAATGAGATTGCTTGTTGAGTCAGCACTTCATTCAATTATACGTATTAGATCTCGTTGTGTTAGACCTTCCAAAGGAAGTAGGATTAATTTCTATTGACATGTCTTCCAAAGGAAGTAGGATTAATTTCTATTGATGTGTCTCCTTTTTAGAGGCTTGATAATATTATTGGCACGTCACAGCAGCCAGTGGAAATTAAGCCTTTCCGGCTTTACATTCTAAGGTCCAGTTCCTTCCATAGATTTTCATCCTAATCATATATATCTTCGGTAGGTAGCCTGTTTTCTTTTGAGGGCTGCGTGCATTGGGGAAAATTTGCTGGGAGGGCTGAAGCCAGCAGTGGGCGGGGCCTGTTCTAAAGGTGGGCCAAACCACACCATTCTCCCTTTCCAGAGACTGCTGTCTTGTGGTAGCAGAATGAGAAAGCTGGATACCACCCAGAGATTACACATGTAGCACATTAATGGCAAGTTTAACACATAATTTTAAAAGCTGGAAGTCTCATACATTTCTTTACAAAAGGTATTTTGCACACACACAAATGTATTTCTTCATCTGCATTTCTTTCTGATGTGAAACTCATTTTCCATGTGCTTTGAAATTCAAATAATGTATTATTTTCTATAAAACATTTTTTTTACAAAAAACACCCTAACACTATAAAGCATTAAGTGCATTGTCCTGTGTACAAATGCAATTTGTGACTCATCTATTCATTTGTAGAGGATTCTTAAATGAGATTATTCTTATTTTGAAACGGAAAAATAATTTGCCTTTAAGATGCAATCTCTGTTCCGTTTTTGAAGAAAGTATAATGAAGTTGCCTCCAATTTTAGTAATTTTTTTAGCCTTTCTAAATCATTCTCAAAGCGCTGTAATTCTTAATGCATTCATTTTCTTCATGAGATTTTTGGAGTGTCTTTATTCCTTAATAATGGGGATGTGAAAATCAGGCCAGTTGATTGGAGTAAGGTCACACCTGGAGTTCTCAGGTGCCAAGGAACAACCTGAATACCACAACAGTTATGACGGGTTTGGATCAGGACAATCATTAACGATTGTTATGGAAGCAGCTCCATTGTCTGCATAGAAGTGCACAGCTGACACAGGGAAAGAGCTGCCTCTTATGTCCCCCTCCAAAAAACAAAACAAAACCCCCCATCATCTACAACAGGGGTAGGCAACCTAAGGCCCGTGGGCCGGATGTGGCCCAATTGCCTTCTCAATCCAGCCCGTGGATGGTTCGGGAATCAATGTGCTTTTTACATGAGTAGAATGTTTCCTTTCATTTAAAATGCATCTCTGGGTTATTTGTGGGGCATAGGAATTTGTTCATCCCGCCCCCAAAAAAATATTCTGGACCACCACAAGGTCTGAGAGAAGGTGGACTGGCCCACGGCTGAAAAAGGTTGCTGACCCCTGATCCACATTTTTTATCAAAACCATATGATTTTGGGGAAACTGTCTTGTTTATTGCCACACATTTTCCTGCCTTAAGCCTTTAAACAAATGAATGGGGACAGGAAATAGAGCTGTAGGGAAGGTGTTGCATCCTTGCATTCATTTATTGTCTTAAAAAAACGTGATTGCAGTCTTGTGTGTATCATCTCTCTCTCTCTCTCCTTCCTTCCTTCCTACATAAAACATTTATTTATAATTGAGTTTCAGTTCATTCCATCTGCGCCTTTTTGGGCTATTGCTGCAAAACAAAAAGGTACCAATTAAATATTTATACACAGGCACCTGGCATTTTGGAACTGTGCACTTGTGGGAAGCCGTGCCAACTTTAGGAGTGGGCTCACACTTTTGCAGCTGGAGCTAACGGCAGGAATCTAGTGGGATACTCTGGAACAGCCTCCTTGCCCTGTTGGGAATGAATAATGTTGCTTGTCGTTCAATGCTGTTAGTGGAGGAGGAAGTTATTTTCATAGGGATTTAATAGTCAGGGGGAACAGTAGAGTAAGGACACTTTCCCTCTCCTACATCAAAGAGGTGGCACAGCTCAATCTTTTTCAGCAAGCTATTTCTGTGTTTTCACTGACAAGTGACCTAAATGATCAAATTTGCCGTTGAAATGCACATTATTTAGATGCTACTTAGATATTTGGCATTGTGACATGCACATGGTGAATGCTGAAGCTCTCCTAAAATGCTAAAAATAAAAGTATTGCATATTTATTTGAAATAGAAAAGAGCAATGCAAAAATAGGCCACTGCAATCCCAATATAAAAAAGCAGTCATATAAAAAGGGTGTAGGAGACACTTAACACAACCAATTAATATTAATGTTGAAAGAGCAAAAAACATTTTTCAATAGAAGGAGACATAATTAATTTACATGTTTATTTGTACAGGAAGGCATCATGCTAACTTTTTCATATGTCCAGGAGGGACTGAAACAAGTTAATAATTCCTATAAAAACTCTTACTACTTGCCTGACTGATCTTCATAAATGTGGGATGGGAGTTTGACCAAACTGCAGGAGGCAGTGGAAGACAGGAGTGCCTGATGTGCTCTGGTCCATGGGGTCACAAAGTGTCAGACATGACTAAACAACAACAATCTGGATCTTCAGTATGACTTCGTGGCCAAACATGGCATTGAAACCACCTGGGTCACCCTAGTTGATGATACTTGTTGCGGTAGATAGAAAGAATATAGTCCTGCTCATTCTCTAAAATATCAGAGTTCTCTGAACAGTATGGGCTTAAAAAGTGCATGTATTCAAATTTCTAGATTTCAAAAAGAAGTGGTAGAAGAAGATGTGAAGTTATTGAAGAAAACTTACAGTATTCTGTTAGAATGGGAAACAAAAGATGAAGAGGTTAAATCGGTAATGATTAAATGGGCACAAGATCTGGGACATTATATACAATTTGAGGACTGGGGAAAATTATGGAAAGTGAATTTGAAACCAAATTTAGCCTCAGGTTCACACTGCATAGGCCGGGAACTAACACGTTGACTGTCCACCGCCTTGAAATACGGCTGCTATGGAACCATAAGAAAAGGCAAAGTGACCCAGATAGTAGATGTACATGTAAATAATGTCAGGAGTAACTATATTTGGACATGACAGCATGCTTTTAAATAACATACTTGGAACGCAATGTGCCAAAACGTTGCACTAGAAATAAAGGAAGGTGACACAAATGGGGTTGTTGTTTTTTATAAGGGCACTCGTCTTCCACAATTAGTTGTTCTAGTCATTTAAATGATGAAAGCTAAAAAGGACAATGTCTCCTATGCATGTGATATAACCCATGACACCCAGAGATATACAGCACTTAAATTAAGGAATTAATAAAATGGGGGAAGGGGAACCCCAATATAAATAGTAGATATTTTGAGTTGCTTATTTATTAATTCAACCAGCCACCTGAATTATTTCCTGATGTTGTCTATTAACTACTTAATAGTTAATTGTTAATAGTAAAAAGTGCCCTAAGATACTTTGCACTGCAACCATGATCCATCCCAGACAGTACAGGAGTTGTAGTCAGGAGCATCTATAGCAGAGGTTCCCAAACTGTGGTCCACAAGCTTCATTCAGGTAGTCCAAGGCATGTCCGCATTAAATATTCTCATTGGTTTTAATTGTATTTCTATTGCTTGTTTTCTTTCTTATATTGTATTTTATTGTATTGAGAACTGAATTCTATGGAAAGCAAACCTAAACATAACAAAATACTATTAAAATTAATACAGTCTCCAGCACAATGCAATACAATTGCTACAATAGGCAGAACAATCATTACGTGACCCACCAAGACCATCAACAATTCTCAAGCAGTTATTGGGGGAGGGGGGGCGGAGATTGGGAATTATTGGTGTAGAGTGTACCAGCTTGGTGAAGGCTGGGAGAAACTATGTCACATTTCTGTAACAGCAGAATTTTTGGAACAACAGAACTTCTGGAACAATTTGGCTAATGATCTGTGGTAAACTATTGGAATAAAACTTGTTTAAGGTCATAGGAATTTGGCATAATAATAATAATAATAATAATAATTTATTATTTGTACCCCGCCCATCTGGCTGGGTCTCCCCAGCCACTCTGGGCGGCTTCCAGCAAACATTAAAATACATTAACACATCACAGATTAAAAACTTCCCTGAACAGGCCTGCCTTCAGGTGTTTTCTAAATGTCATGTAGTTGTTGATCCTTTTAACCTCTAATGGGAGGGCGTTCCACAGGGCGGGCGCCACTATCAAGAAGGCCCTCTGCCTGGTTCCCTGTAGCTTTGCTTCTCGCAGTGAGGGAACCGCCAGAAGGCCCTCGGCGCTGGATCTCAGTGTCCGGGCTGAACGGTGGGGGTGGAGACGCTCCTTCAGGTATACAGGACCGAGGCCGTTTAGGGCTTTAAAGGTCAGCACCAACACTTTGAATTGTGTTCGGAAACGTACTGGGAGCCAATGTAGATCTCTCAGGACCGGTGTTATGTGGTCCCGGCGGCCACTCCCAGTCACCAGTCTAGCTGCCGCATTCTGGATTAATTGCAGTTTCTGGGTCACCTTCAAAGGTAGCCCCACGTAGAGCGCATTGCAGTAGTCCAAGCGGGAGATAACTAGAGCATGCACCACTCTGGTGAGACAGTCTGTGGGCAGGTAGGGTCTCAGCCTGCGTACCAGATGGAGCTGGTAGACAGCCGCCCTGGACACAGAATTAACCTGCGCCTCCATGACTCCAAAATGACTCCAAAATGACTCCCAGGCTGCGCACCTGGTCCTTCAGGGGCACAGTTACCCCATTCAGGACCAGGGAACTAACTACCATGAAGCCATTTTGTTGCTACTTTCTACTTCTCCCATCCAGAAGCTCATCCACATTGGAGTTTAATGTGGATTAGAAGCTGCCCGTGTCTCTTTTTTATTACTTTGTTTGCAGCATCCATCCGGTGGGGGGTGGGGAGGAGAATGTACGAATTTCTGTGACTCACGTGTGTGAGGTAAAGAACAAAAGAACTGGCTTGGTGCCTGGATTCACAATGTGTGGCTTTGCACACTCCCCAGCAAGAGAGAGCCCCAATAGCAGAGTTGAAACTCACAAAAATAAATCACTTTGAGGTTGTTGTTGTTGTTTTACAATCAAGCCATGCATAAATTTTATGAATGAAAGCAGTCTTGCCGAACTTACCGTAATGCATTTTTTAACTTTATTTTTTATTCTATGCTAGATGTGGTTACGACCACTTTATGGTACTTCCTGGATGACACCAGAGTTGACCTTTGCATAGAGCGCTCCGGCTACATGCAGTATATTTGAATATTTGTTTTATTTGTCCACATGCCGCTCCTTCCCCAGCACGCTAAAGGCTGCATGAGGAAAATGACTTGGAAAGAGTCATTTCAACTTGCTACCCTACCAAGTTTTGATTTGGTTATCCAGTGGAACTGATTGGGAGTAGGTACAGGACAAACAAAACAAAACAATCCTTTTCAAAACGCAATAATTAACTTATGAAACCCATCACCCCAAGATGTTGCAATGGGCACTGGCACAGATGGATTTTTAAACAGATTAGACAGGTGTGCCAATGGCTATTAGTTACCATCAGGAAGATTGGAAACTTATGTTCGCAGGAACTACTGCTCTAATTATCAGATACTTATTATTATCAGTTGTTTATCAGGTATATAAACAACTACCTGACATTTAGAAAACAACTGAAGGCAGCCCTGTTTAGGGAAGTTTTAAATGTGTGACATTTTAATGTATTTTAATCTTTGTTGGAAGCCGCCCAGAGTGGCTGGGCCAGATGGGCGGGGTACCAATAAATTATTATTATTATTATTTATTATTATTATTATTATTATTATTATTATTATTATTATTATTATTATTATTATTACTGGGGGATAAGCAACACAAAATTCATCCTTTATGCTACATTTGTGAATATCCCAGGCCCATATGGCTGGTCCCACTGAAGACAAAGTGCTGAACTAGTTGGACCTGATCCAGAAAAACAAGTCTTCCATTCTTATATTTCCATTTGGCAGAACAGAAATGTTGCTGGGCTACAACTCCCATGATCCCCCAAGCATTGGCTGTGCTGGGGAATCCAACTAGAACTTGAGTGTCTCTCCACAGAAACAAACATAGCGGGTCAGACTCAACTAACTGGTCCTGCTAGTGGATGTCCGCTCAAGGACTTTCGCTAGTACAACAGGCATTTCCCCCTCTCCTTGCCCTCGCCCCTCTAAATTGGTTGGTGGGAGGACAGGAGAACCCCCCCCCAAAAAAAAAACCCAGCATGTGGTGACAGAGGAGGTAAGATCATTCCAACAGGCAAACAGAAATGCTTGCCCCCATGGAGCAATCTCCTTAGTGCTATGTTGAATCCCTCCCATCAGGCTGTATTCAACTAAGTCCATCTCAAAGTAGACCCACTGAAATGAATGCACCCAAATGAGTCATGGTGATTAGCTTTAAGGGGGTCTACTCTGAACAGGGCCAGCATTAAATACAGTGGTACCTTGGTTGCTGAACTTAATCTGCTCCGGGAGTCCGCTCGACTCCTGGAACTCCTGCACTCAATCGGAAGCCATGGAAGCTGCGTCGGACGTTCGGCTTCCGAAAAACGTTCGCAAACCGGAACACTCACTTCCGGGTTTGCAGCGTTTGGGAGCCAAGCCGTTCGAGAACCAAGGTACCACTGTACTACCCAATGGGCAGTATCCAACTTAGTTCTACTCAGAGCCAACCCCTTGAAAGTTAGCCATGCATATATATTTTAATGGGTCTACTCTGAGTAAGTGGATAGAACTCAAGACCTTCCATTTATTCCTCCATGCCACCAAATAATCCCCCCACCCCACTTGACTGGCCCACGTTGTCTTCAAGAAGAGACCCATTCTTTTATTCATCAGTGTTGTCTTCCACAGCCCTTTTGCTCTTCACCCTTTGATACCTCAGGCAAAAATGATATTGCGAAGATATTGTGGTTGAAGGGCCAACCTATGATTGTGTGGGACCTCAAACCTAAGCACCCCTGCTACAATATTCTGTCCTAGCTAATATTTATTATGAAAAGTTATATAACCATCAAGCTACAGAACAATTTTTGATATTCAGTAGGTTTTCAGACTATTACCAACATAGCTGTCATGCAGACGAATACTGATTATGACATAATCACCAAATGGTGATAAATATTGTTTAACAATATACCATGTAACAATAGTTATGGGAGGGTATTCATGATGTTGTGAATAAAGTATATAAATACTTCAAGAATTTAAAGTTCATTCTTGCATTATAATAAACCATATTAAAAAGAAATAGCTTTGGGGGAAAAGATAAGTATAATTGAAATGTCTATGTTTTACATGCAATATATTTATATTACTATATATCTTTAATGTTTATATTATCTTATTTTTCTGCTAATATGTATATGGGTATTCCATAATTATAAACCAGTCTTTGTGCACCCATTTACCATGCAATCCCCCACACCCAAGAGACTCACTGAAACACAATAAGAACTGAGGCAACAATTTTACCACATCATCTATTTCTCTTCATTTTCAAAAAGACTACTATGACTCAGCACCGCAGCAAACAGAGAAGGGCAGATGCCTGGCCTACTGAATTGCTACAGCACAGAAAACTGGACCAGATGAGCTTCTGCCTGCCACATGCTACAAATTATCTTGTCTGAATTCACAAAGGGGGGGGGGTGGGATTCTGTTCCTATCATGGTCCTGTAATTTCATGCAAGTTCACATAATCAAGTGAAGACTCTTATTCGTACAGAGTGAAAGTATGGATTCATTTCAGATGCTCAGTTGATATCTACATCTGATAAGTTTTCTCACCATCCAGTTCTAGAGAACTTAGAAGAAACTGTTATGGTGCAAATCAAAGCCAACTCTGATTTATGTCAGAGTACACTGTGCTAGGAAATGGGGTGGCAGGAGGGGGGGAAATAAGGCTTTGAGTTAGGGAGGTTTCCCTAACTGCTGTCTCCAGTGCAACTGAGAGTGTTGTTTGACATCACCATGCATCAAGCCCAGGATTAAGTAGGTCCCTAAAATATTAATGCAAGGTTTCCCTCTAGTGGTAGCAATACTTGTAATAGCAAGTCAAAGTTACCTCACGCATACTGCATGAAGATAATATGGCAGCCTCCCAAATTTATCAAGCTCTTGTACACAACTTTCAAAATTCACTATTGCTGCCCAAAGCAACATCTATTGATTCTGATGCACAGTAATATCTGCCCAGGACCTCCATCTTTCCATTTAGGAAGAGAGTTGGAGTAGTTAGTTACTTCACAGATTCTGAAAGGATGATAGACTGACCACAGAGATATAGGTATAGTGGCAAGTCTTCATTCTTGACCTCAGTTGACCATATGTGTTTGGTGACTGAAAGACTTAACTGTACCCCATTAACCTTTCAGAAACCTTCAATACTGTTGATAGCAGCAGTTAAGAGAAGACATGGAGGGTGACAGACATCTGCACTGTACACTGGCACCTCGGGTTAAGAACTTAATTCGTTCCGGAGGTCCGTTCTTAACCTGAAACTGTTCTTAACCTGAGGTACCACTTTAGCTAATGGGGCCTCCCGCTGCTGCTGCACCTCCGCCACACGATTTTTGCTCTCATCCTGAAGCGAAGTTCTTAACCTGAGGTACTATTTCTGGGTTAGCGGAGTCTGTAACCTGAAGCGTCTGTAACCTGAAGCATCTGTGACCTGAGGTACCACTGTACATTTAAAGCACTGTGATAGCACTTTAACAGACCCCTTATTCCCCTCACAGAGCTTGTCAAACGACTCTGGAAGCTTTGCTGTGTGAGGGCAATGGGGGTCTCTTAACAACTCTTCGTACCCTTAACAAGCTACATCTCCCAGGATTCTTTGAAGGAAGCCATGACTGTTAAAGTGGTACTATGGCATTTTAAACATAGTGTGGATACGTTCATAGAAGATATGTTTGCCCTCTACAGGCCGCAACTCTGGTGGTTCCAGGTTTCTAGTCTCCTATGGTTTTCTGAGCACATTCCATAAGCCAGTTTTGTCCTGCAGAACTGAAATCTTTATGTGAGGAGCTCAGCTTAACACTAGAAGGAAGCTGTAGCAGTAAGTTCTTCCTCTGGAGAGTCAGAAACAAGCAATGTATTGCCAAAGGGGGATGATTCTGCAGTCAAACATGAGCCGACCGTTGAGCAATTACCTTCACATTTGGATAGTGCAGCTGGTCAGAGTTTTGTGCCAACAATGCCATGGACCTTATTGACCCCTGGGAGGAGCACAGAGAGAAGAAATGCCATGGTGCATCTGCAGCAACTCAACTGGATGCCTTCATCTGCCCCAGCTGCAACAAAATATGTCTCTCCCGCATCAGTCTCTACAGCCCCAACAGGCGCTGCAAACGTCCAACAGTTTGACTTCACCAGGTGGACGGGGTATAAATAATGAATTATATTATTATTATTATTATTATTATTATTCACACCCAAAGGCACACTCCTCCATTGTCTCCTGAGACAGATAACCAAAACAGAAAACCAATAACCAAAGATCATAAATAAAACATGGAAGTGGGGTTTGATGGTTAGATAAGAAAACCTCAATGCAGCTGTTAATTAAGAGATAATAAGGGGGGTGGGGAATACCAATTTTATCATCATATTCTCAAATCCCTTATTTCAAAGTAAATTTACATAAACCGCTATCAATGCAAAGGTCCAAATATACAATACAAGCCTCATTTACCAGAAATAGCGAGATGCATGTAACTCTTTGTTTTTTTCTCTTTCTGCACAATTTTCTTTCTGCTCATGTCCGCGTCCAACCCTCACCAACAGATGATTGCGCAAGTCTGACAAGCTGCTTTTTAAAGCGTGCTGAAAATGTACAAGTCCATGCTTATGAAATAATTGTGAAACCAATTGGCTGGCTTGACAGCATAGTAATGAGCTCTACGTCAATTGAATCCTAATCACCTGGAAGCATAAGCTGTCTTCCCGTCTGCCAAAGTCCAAATGAGAGACAAAGAGTATGAAACTAAAATGAGGGAGACAAAAGGCACTTTACAGACAACCAATTGAAAATAACTTATTTGGGAACCGATATCACTTTTAGACAGCACACAGCTAAACTACATGCAAAACAGGAGCCAGAAAGCAGCAAAAGAAAAACTCTACACTTCACTAGCATAAAATACAGGGAACTTTTATTGACACAGATTCCATGCTAATATATATCAAATTCGGCAACCCATGTTTGCTATAATATATAATGTAAATCAAACACATTTCTATATTATTTAGTTAGGGGTTTTGTTTTGTTTTGTTACACTCAATGCAACATTTGGGTTGGGTTGTTTTTCAAAATATTTTAAAAATGAGAGTTCAGGAGAAATGTTCCAGGACCATATGTATGTAAAAATGCTGACAGCAACCATCCAGAGGCCACATGTGAGGATTTTAAAGGGTGTTTTCTCCCGTCTTTAAAAGGGATTAGAAATTCCTATAAGAAAATAAAAACCAAGGCGTTCAGGAATCTGAAAGCACAACCAAGTTACAATAGAAATGTTTTCAAGACCAGATACATACAGAACATAATTTCATCACAACTGCAGGGCATTTTAAGAAAATTCACACATATAGAGTAACAGCCATGTTTCTTGGATTCTAAGTCTTCTGTGGAAACTCATCTTCTCACTTGAATAGCTTGCATGATGTAATGATGTGCCATAGTATAGTGATTTATTTAATATTTCACAAAATATGGCACAATAAAAAAGCAGCCATGTGGTTTGCAGTTGTCCCTTGGTACTGGCCTGCAAACGGCTAGGTATTTTTTTTCTTGGAACATTCCTACATTCATACTAGAAATTCACTCATGCAGACTGGACACCCTGCACTGCTCTAGTATGAGAATCAATGAGACTTTAGGGGTGGCAGGGAATAGTGCGGGTGAAAGTGTCTCCAATATCTAGACTATGGAAGTACTGAAAGTATCCTTCTGATTCGCCAGTTAGGAACAGCAGATCCGACTAAAGAATTTTGTTAGCAGGGTTTGGTTGACCCATTAGCTACACTAACAGCTTTGCCTCGGGTGGCACAACAGGAAGTGTGGTAGATTTGCAAGCCTTTCCCTAACCATGTACCCCACCACTCCAGGAGCATCAAGGACACATTGCCATGCAGTCTATGGTGGCACCAGATTGCCCATGCCCTGCTTTGCGGACGTTTTTCCTTAGAAGAAAGTGTTCCGGGTAAAACCTCAGAGATGGCCCACTGCTACTTTGCCATAGCAAACACTAGTTTAGCATTAAACTTCAAATAGTATTTGGTCCCACTATGGCGAAACCACAGCTGCCTCATCCACAATGGCTCACTCTAGAAGGACATTCCATAGGGGCATTTATAAGAACAATGCTTTGGTTGAGAGGCCCTGGAGAGCCGTCACATACCCAAACAGCTGTCAAAACAAACAAAAAGGATGGAGGTCAGTGTGCAAGGTAGTGACATGGCTCTGTCTCTGTGGCAGAATGTCATAGGGCAGATCTGTTTGCTGGGATGCAAGTTCCCATAAACTCCTGCAGGCCATCAGAGTTCCCCTGATTTCCATTTCAGCTCCAGTATTGAACTGCAAAAATTCCAATAGATACACATAGCCCTTTGGATTTCAGCCACTATTATTACAAAATTACCAGGAATGCTCCTAGCTGTATACTTTCTCTTATTAAGAACAGTAGCGGGGTGGGGGTGGGGAATCTCTTAAAGCACCTTTAATTCACAAACCAATGACACAAGCATGACTATATCTGCAGCTTTCTTAATCCTGACTTTGCCACTCCATCAGTTTTCAAAAGTTAAAATGTTGCATTTACATAAATATGTGCTTCTGTTGATGCAAGAACGTTACGTTTATTTTCGCAACATGCTCATCAGCTAATTCACTATACAGCAAACAGATTGAAGTTGGTTTTTCTAAAATTGTGGCTTGGATTTCATTCTCTTGAGGCTATAAAGGGAAACTATAACAGAAGGAGTTTTTATGGTGTCCTTTTGTTGTTTCCTAGATAACAAAAAAATCATTTGTATTTAAACTCAACATTCCTGCAGTATGTGGAAATTTCACTTTAGGATATTTGTAATAATGTGATACTTATAGAGCAGGAAGGACCAAATATCTTCCAGTCCAATTTTCTATAATCAGGATGATCTCAGATGATGCATTCTAACACAGTAGAACTGTTCCGCTTATCTATGATCATTCACAGATATAGGAAGAGTAAAACATAATTGCACTGCTAGTAATTCAAATATTTCCCAGTTTCATTTATATTTTTATTTCACTTCCATCCCACTCTTCATTTTTCAGATAACTCAGAGCAGCTCCTAGTGGGTCTCTCATCCGGGTTCTGATCAAGTTCACATTGACTTCACTTTCACATTCACTTTGCTTCAAGAATACCACAACAGAACTTTCACTGAGCAAATCTCCGCTATTGTTAATGAACATAGACATAGTGCCAAATCATAGTTTAGCACCACATAAACCAGCCATCTAAGGACACGGCTTGCCGATCAGAAGGTCGGCAGTTTGAATCCCCGCGACGGGGTGAGCTCCTGTTGCTCGGTCCCTGCTCCTGCCAACCTAGCAGTTCAAAAGCACATCAAAATGCAAGTAGATAAATAGGTACCGCTCCGGCGGGAAGGTAAACGCCGTTTCTGTGCGCTGCTCTGGTTCGCCAGAAGTGTCTTAGTCATGCTGGCCACATGACCGGAAGCTGTACGCCGGCTCCCTCGGCCAGTAAAGCAAGATGAGCGCCACAACCCCAGAGTTGTCTGTGACTGGACCTAACGGTCAGGGGTCCCTTTACCTTTACCTTTTTAAACCAGCCATTAATGAGTCTTGGGTCACACACTCAGTCTTCCCATTATACACAGAGGTTCCCTTCTTTTCCTGGATCTAAAGTAAACTGAATACTTTGTGTTTGCCCCTCAGACCAGGACTGGAAACAAGAATCAGGCCCTGGGTGTCAATCAAGTTTGCTTTGTATCTGAAATTGGCAGAGGTAAAGGAGGAGTGGGATCCCATCCAGGACAGGTTGACTGCCCAATTCCTGGACTCAAGAACCACTCACCCACAGCCCAAACACTACTTCCTCCTCCTGTCTTTATTTGCTCTTTTAATCAAACCACAGTTTGCCATTACTTCTGAACCATGGTTTGAGCAAGTCCTCCAAACCCAGGGTTTCAAACCCAGAGGGTAACCATGCATGGGAAGAGAAGAAGAAAGGACAGCAAAGAGAGATGAAGCCGGTGACTCATTTCCAATTGTCTCAATTGTCTCAATTCAGCCAATTCAATTCAGAGTGTATAGAGAAGCCTTCTACATAGTGAAGGAAGAGAGAAAGCATGTACACTTTCTCCTTAAAATCAAGCAGAAATAAATATACACTATACCCACAGACTATGCTGCACAATGCCACTTTTCTGATGCAACAGGGGTGGACAGTGTTGACTAACCAGCAGTTTCCTCCCCCTTACCTATGCCAATTTCAGGCACAAAGCACTATAGCAAACCAACAGATGGTTCATTATCCAAATTCTGTTAGTCTTTGGGCAGTACTGGAATAGGCTGGACCCTGTGGGAATGCCAATCCCAAACACAAAGAATGACAACAAAGGATAACTAGTCTGGAACACACTTCCCTTTGTACCTTCTGGCCTTAGTGCAGTTGTGGGGAGGAGAAGGAGAAAATGCACCTAAAACTCTACACATACTCTTTTTTGCAGGCCAAATTCTGCTTTTACACACAGGTGCTGCATTCTAATGGAACAAACAGAGGATGGTGCTGCATTGAAACAGCTTCCCATGCTTTTTTCTTTTCTTTTGATGTTGAAAGAGACAACAAGAAAATAGACATGAAAGCTCACTCTCTTCTATGCCATGATCCTTAAACCAAAGGTAAACATAGGAACGTAACAAGTAGAACTGGATCCAGAGAATGGATTGGGATCACCAGATACTATATCATTGCAGAAGCTAAGTGGATGTGGAACTCATAAGGAACTGGAATGGGCACGATTAAACAATCCACTAAACTATTAAATAGGGACCCAGGTGGCGCTGTGGGTTAAACCACAGAGCCTAGGGCTTGCTGATCAGAAGGTCGGCGGTTCGAATCCCTGCGACGGGGTGAGCTCCCGTTGCTCGGTCCCAGCTCCTGCCCACCTAGCAGTTCAAAAGCACGTCAAAGTGCACGTAGATAAATAGGAACCACTCTGGCGGGAAGGTAAACGGTGTTTCCGTACGCTGCTCTGCTTCGCCAGAAGTGGCTTTGTCATGCTGGCCACATGACCCGGAAGCTGTACGCCGGCTCCCTCGGCCAATAAAGCGAGATGAGCACCGCAACCCCAGAGTCAGACACGACTGGACCTAATGGTCAGGGGTCCCTTTACCTTTACCTAAAATATTAAATACCATCTCAAAAGCGGTATGTGCTGTCAGTCCTGATCAACGGGACTTATGAATCGCATGTGAGAGCATGGAAGTATTAACTGCAAAATGTCTTCAAGTTGGCTCGTCATAGTTAACATCAACCCGTTTGTACAGTGGTCCCTCGACTTACGAATGACTCGACTTCCGTATTTTTCAAGTTACGAGTGAAAAGGGTAGCCGCGCGCTTACGAATTTTTTCGACCTCCAAATGGAAATCGTTGCCGTTTTAGATGCGGTTTCCTCAACTTACGAAGTTTAGATGCGGTTTTTTCCGGATATTTTTCTCCCAATGCATTCCTATGGGACTCAATTTACGATTTTTTCCGACCTACGAATGTCCATTCGGAACGCATTAAATTCGTAAGTCGAGGGACCACTGTACGTCTGGAAAATAACAAACTGAAGTTGAGCAAAAAGAGGAAATGACTCCTCCTGAACTCTTTCTCCCAGCCATGAGGGAGGAATACAGGGAAGGAAAATGTGAGCACTGAAAGCTCCCCATGGTGTGGTGTATCCCTGGTCATTCACATAGCACTTAACTATGGTTCACTGTGATACGAAAACATGGCTGCAGCTTTGTGGAAGAGCAGGTGTATTGTCTCCACCACCATCGTTCTTTCCCGGACACTGAGATCCAGCTCTGAGGACCTTCTGGCGGTTCCCTCACTGTGAGAAGTGAAGCTACAGGGAACCAGGCAGAGGGCCTTCTCGGTAGTGGTGCCTGCCCTGTGGAACGCCCTCCCACCAGATGTCAAGGAAATAAACAACTACCTGACTTTTAGAAGACATCTGCAGGCAACCCTGTTCAGGGAAGTTTTTAATGTTTGATGTTTTATTGCTTTATTATTAATAATAATATTCTGTTGGGAGCTGCCCAGAGTGGCTGGGGAAACCCAGCCAGATGGGTGGGATATAAATAATGTAGTAGTAGTAGTAGTAGTAGTAGAAGAAGAAGAAGGCTTCAGGTTCAATCCCAGGCATCTCCAAGTAGGGCAGGGAGAGATTCCCCGTTTGAAATTCTGAAGGGCTGCTGCCAGTCAAGATTAGAAATATACTGAGCTAGATGGACCAATGGTTTGATTCAATACAAGGCAGCTTCCTATGTTCCTATTGCCATTGTGTTTAGAGCTAAAAGTCATAAGCAGGTTTGCCTGAATAAGAAAGAGCATGTCATCCACATCAAACCAAAGAGAAAGCTAATCACTAGTACCTCTTCTGTTGTCTGTGAAAGGTCTCAGTAAATAGCCCTCCAAAATCATTATATTTCTTGTTATTTTAATTTCATAACAATCTCTTGATAGATGATAGGTAGATCTTCAGTGCATGAGACTATTTTCTCTTGATGTTCAGTTTCTACTGCCTTGGTGTCTCCTACACACACCATTAAATATGACCACATTTTACTGGATACCAGGATCGGACACCCACCACACCTCCCTTTCTGAACAGATAAAAATACTACCTGTCACCCCAAACCCATAACATCCCCTGGCACTAGTTTTTTTTTTTCTTCTTCCTCAGCCTAGCACACTGAAACCTCCAAGGAGGCAGACTTTTGCATCACAGGAGCAAATAATCTCACATATTCAAGAACTCATTTCTAGTGGATTTTTATTATTATTAAAAAAAAAGACGCAGAAGCTTATGAATTTCTGAAAAAGCACAGCAGTCACACCGACATCATAAACTGGCTTTGCAAAACCTGGAAAGAATGAAGTAGCTTCTCTTTTCTGATGAAAATATTCTCACAAATCCCATTACCATGCATGTCTAATCTTAATAAAGCACAGAGAAGCAAGACTGCAAATCACCTATCTATTTTTCCATTAGCGGAAAGCAAAAATATATACCCTCTTCACCTCAGTCAAGTGAGGATCCTAAATAGTTGCAGAACAAAAAATAGCAGAGTAACAGCCTGTGATATCTTTCTGCCAGGTACCTGCCACAGGTACACACACATTTTTGCTTAGGGTTTTTTTTTTCAGCTAGATGGGATTCTTTTTCTTTTAGGTATCTGCATTTATCCATATTGTTTTCAAAATGTACCTTTTGTTGTTTTCTGTATTTTTGGTTGTAGGGTGAGAAAGGCAATTTATTAAATGACTGACTGACTGAATAAACTTACTGTATTATGATAATAAAAATTATTTCCATTATTCAAAAATTTGATAAACTATGGTGTGTCTTTGGTCATGGTTGTAGGATTTTTCTGCCTACTTTTGGAAAAACTAACAAGATATTTCGCTGTTGGTTTTCTAAATTTTATTTAAACATCCTGCCTCTGAATGGAAATCATTCTCTCCGCCAAGATCTTCAAATAAATAAACAAACCTTACTGTGAGAGTCATTAGGAGACCTTTCAATTTAATTTGCTCTCTGGTAGTCAAAGTTGTAGGTTATAATCAGGTCCTGTTTTCAAACGGCACTGAAAAATCACCTGCATTTTTCTTGATGTGATGTCCTAATTTGTTAAGGGAGGAAACTGACAAACACACACACACACACACACACACACACACACACACACACTGTTGGATCACCTTAGAATGCATAACTATGAACAATAAACCATCAGAGGTGGTATGATGAAGCCATACCACCGATGGCAGCTGCTTGTTTAAAGTCACATAATCTAAGGTGATCCAACAGTGTATAACTGTTGTCAGGGGGCGGACTTCCTCAGAAGGTTTGCCAACACAAGAGTTTGGAAAATTATCTTGAAATGACTTTGATATACAACAGAATCCAGCAGCAAATAAGAAATATTGACTTACCTGACAAGAAATGTGTGCAGTCCAACATCAAAACTTCTGTAAAAAAAGAAGAAAGAAAATATTTTAATATGAAGTGTACTATATTAGAAAGCGGAATCAAAAGCTTTTTAGGGAATAAGCAAAGGGGGGTGGGATTCAGGCTAATAAATGCAGGAAGACCACAGAAGCAATATTTTCAGAGGAGAGGCGGGTGGGGACTTTCTGAGAAGAGTCCTACGAGTTCCACTTCCATCAACAAGAGGCGTTGCAGGTCTAATCAAGCACACAATACTGCATCCACTTCTGTACACTTCTGTGCAGAAAGAAGGACGGATTCAAATCAGGGGAAAGTGCAAAAAAAGAGCAATTGCCATGATTGCGATAAAGCAAATATTACAAGAGGAAGCTGGAAAAAAAAAACCTGCTTACTAAAGAGGAAGCTGAGAGGGCATATTTGCACCCTACAGATGTGAAAGGCCTTACAATAGGATCCTGCCAGTGGGAGGGGTTTTTATCTCCCCCATATGCTGCAGGTCAAGTTTGACAGACAATCGGGGCAATCACCTGATGTCATGATGACAACAGGTGACCTGTTTTGGCCCACACAGTTTGAAATCCAACTGAGCTCTGGGCCTTCTACCTGGAAGAAGGCCTCAGCATTGCTTCCCCCTCTCCAAATCTCAAACACTGGGCTGGAAAAGGATGCTGCGTCTTTTCGTCTTCAAAGAGGCCATCCTCTGGGTGAAACTCTTCGGATTAGGAAGCAGGGCCTTCCAGCAGTGATTTAAAACTATCCATCAGGGATTCTTTACCTGTGATTCCTGCATTGAAGGGGGCCCCTTTACGATTCTATGATTCTATGATCTAGTGCCCTGTTTTGGACTACAGCTCCCATCAGCCTGAGCCAACACAGCTGCAGTCCAAAACATCTGGAGGGCACTGGATTGGCGAAGCCTGCCCGAGAGGATACTTCACTCTTCTTGAGGGCTGTTGGCAGTTATTTCAAAAGCCTGCTGTTTCTCCTTAGCGTGCCACTTCCGCATTGGTATTCAGCATACAGTCGTACACAAATCCCCACATACAAAAATAAACCCAAAACCTGGGGGAGACTCAAACACCTTCATGCAAAATGCCCACGCTCTACTGGTAGCAATAATCCATTTGATTAAAAAACAAAAACAAAAAAACACCACATTGCCAAACAGCAAATAAAAAATACAGCCCTCTCCACCCTACTCATAGCAATAACTTACACATTAGAAAGTCAAAGCATGTGCAAAACTGTGATTAGTTTGCATTTATGAGATGGCCGGTGGAAATGATGAGTCAGCCCCAACTGTGTCGCAGATGCCCTGAAGTCATTTCCCAACAGTTGCATTTCATCCATGCAATTCCTTATCACCACAGCCCCTTTGAAAGTAGGCTTGGCAATATTATTGCTGTATCGTACAGCTCATTAAATGTAAGGTATAAACTATATTATGCTTATGATAGGCCAAGTTGTTATTTTTTTAAAAAAATAATTTTTATTGATTTTACAATTTTATAAGCACATTACATCTTGGTTAAATTTTTTCCATGCTTCCCCCCTCTCACCATAGGAAGCACAAATCCATCCCCCCGCTCACAGAGGTATACCCGTTCATTATATCTTTAACCTTAATAATAATATGTCTTAACATTGCTTAGGCCTGGCCCTGATAGGCCAAGTGGTTAACTGGGAAACAAAACTGGCTTAACCTCCACCACCAGGTCAAATGTGCCCTTCTTCAAATTTTGCGATGCAGTTCTTCACTCAGAAAATGTTTACAAAAATACATTAATTAGGAGGGAAGTCTGTATAAAATGAACATGAAAAAACTTGCAAAAATGCATTATACTAGGGTAAATTGCTTGCAGAAATGTGTTAGTCCAAATTTCATATAAAAATGTGTTTCTTAGGATAAGGTAAAGGTAAAGGGTAAAGGTACCCCTGACTGTTAGGTCCTGTCGCAGACGACTCTGGAGTTGCGGGCTCATCTTGCTCTATTAGGATAAATTCACCCTTAAATAACAACTCTTCATAAGGACAAAAATTTAAAAAATGCACATTGCTGCAGAAATGTGGCGATCTGAGTTTAAGATTAGAAAATGAGAAACAGAGATAAATAAGATGGATAGATCTAAGTAGCACACAAAACATCACCATGTTGCAGAAGATGCCACTGTCACACACAAAAACCAAAAACACTAGTCTTTCAGCTAGGCATATTCCTAAAATTGAAGAGTTGTGCACCACCACATGCCAAGTGAGGAGATCTGAAATTTATGCCCTGCCTTTCCTTCAAGCAGTTCAATGTAGTATATATGGTCCTGCCCTTTTTATCCTCAGAACAATTCTGTGAGATATGTTAGTCTGAGAGATACAGTCACTAGGCTAAAGCCTAGTGAGCTTCACAGTTGACTGGGGATTTTAATGTGAGTCCTTCAAATCCCATTCCAACACTTTAACCTGTAAAACTCACTGGCACTATTTGTAAAAGAAAAAAATCTGCCCTGAATGGAATAAAGATTGAGACACCTCATTCAGCCAAACACTTCCTATTACAAGACTTGCAAGGTTTCCATAATGCCACTTTAATAGGTAAGTAATCAAGTGTTACAGACTAGCCATGAAATTCTGGCATAAGTGAAGTCTGCGGGATCCTTGCCATTCATTCCAACGGGGCCAGAAACTCACGCCGTGGTTTTATTTGTTTTGGAAGGAAGGCACAGTCCTTCCTAATACCACTCAAGTAGTACTAATGCAGATGAAATTCCACTGCTGGAACTTCAAAGAGGCCAACTATACTCAGTCAATCAATCAGTGAGCAGTATTGGCCAACAATATTTTTAAAAAGTTAAGCATAATCCCAGATACCATATAAGAAAAGCGGTAACAAACAAAAAAACCCACAAAAGTGGTACCAAAAAAACCCCCACAATCCACACACATTCCCCTCAGATAAATAAGAAGAGCTCAAAGCCATTAGCACAGCAGGCAACATCACAAGCTGACTATAATAGCCACCAGCAAAAGCTGACCTTAAAATGCCTATTTTAGGAGCAGCCGGAAAACAACTCCTTCTTCTATCGGTAGGGCATCCCAGGAGACTGATGCCGCAACTCTGCAACTCTCTGTTTGGCATGGACACCAGTTGAACTTCAGTTGGCAGGGGAACATGGAGCAAAAGGGTACAGAATGGATGAGGAACATCAGGTATGGGGGTCAAAACTTTCGACTCGCAAGGCGTTTGGGATCCAAGATACTACTTTCTTTTATAGGTCTCAAATCTCCCAACTTTCAGCTGCACTGGACGTCCCCAAGTTCTAGTGTTATGAGAGACACGATAAAAACTTTTCTCTAACCATTTTTGACATGCCATGCATAATTTTATAAATTCTTATCATGTCACCTTTTACTTGCATTTTCAGTGGATTTCCATTGCGCCAGCAGGCAGACATCAAACGAACACAGGAAGTTTGCCTTAGTTCACAGTCAGACCTTTGGTTCATGTACTTCAGTGCTGAATATACTGACCAACAGTTGTTCTGTGGGGTTTGAGACACAGAACATACACAACCCTACCTAGAGATGCCAAAGACCCGATGTGGGACATTCTGCATGCAAAGAAGATACTCTACCACTGAGCTACAGCCCATCCATCTATTTATCTACTTGCACTGGTATGCTTTTGAACTGCTAGGTTGGCAGAAGCTGGGGGGTCCTTTACCTTACCTTTACCTTTACCTACCTTCCATCACTGAATCCCATACCGTGATCAGGTGACTACTCAGTCCACTAACTGTTGATGGGCAAATGCCCACCTTTCCCCTTCTTCTGATACTTTTATCATTGAACTGAACTTAGAAAATATTGAATCACAGAACGGTGGAGCGGGAAGGGACCCAGAGTTAGGGACTTCCCCTGCATGTGAAGACAGGCTCCAGCAGTCTGAGCGGACAAGACCAGAAGTGGGTCTAACGGTCAAGGAGGAGGTTTCTGCATGTGCTGTAGAGGGAAGTGAGGAGCAGAGAGGGCTTGTCAACCTGGGAAGAAGGAAAACTCTGATCCAAAACATCAGCTGCCTTGAGGGGTATTGTTGGGACAAGAACAGACTAAGAAGTAAGCCCTACACAAATTTGGAGTGGAGTCCCTAAGGCGGTTGGGTGGTGCCTTGTATGCCTCCTTCAGGCAACTCCTGCAACCAAGTTGGTGCCAAACGTATTGCCCTGTTTTCCAACGAGGCCAAGAAGGAGGGTCTTGTCGTCTGGGCAATGGAGGACCTCCTTACACGCTGCCCAGGGTTGTGCCACGGGGAGGTCACTTTGGCTGCTAATGCTGTGGTTTGACTTCATCCCTGGAGGTGAACCCTATTGTCTCTCAAGACAGAGGGATGCCAACAGCAACAGAACTTGGACCAGACAGCCCTTCAAACAGAGGACACATGAATACTGTACATATAAGGAGTTTGGGAGACTGGATTTGGACCTCAAGGATGGGCACATGAGATGCAGATGCGCCATCAGAATTAGGCAGCAAAGCCAAAACATGAGAGAATCTGCTTAGCGAGGACTGATAGATGTTTTATGTAGGGTTGCAAGAATATGCATGCCATTTCCAAGGCTGTTTAAACTGATA
This sequence comes from Darevskia mixta, assembly GCA_034641385.1. Taxonomy (NCBI): domain Eukaryota; kingdom Metazoa; phylum Chordata; class Lepidosauria; order Squamata; family Lacertidae; genus Darevskia; species Darevskia mixta. The sequence goes on along the minus strand of JAWWNH010000054.1, from coordinate 3,737,272 downwards.
GTTCATTCAGTTCCCCCAAGTAGGGACCACCTAGGCTTTTAAGTTTGGATTTCAAAAGCAGCCACTTACTCACTGATGGACTGAGCCCCTGAAACTAGAATATCTCAGCACCGCGGGTGTCTCTTTCAAACCCAGGCCTGCTTGACAAAAGGGACCTTCAGGGACCATCCACTCTTTGAAGAGGAACGGGATGTGGAACAGCTAGGTTTGGAAGAGCTTTGCAACATTAAAACTGGCTTTAATGAAAAGCCTGCTCCTATGGGGAGGAGTCAGCAGGATTCTAATGCCCTCAATTAGGTTGAAATATTTACTTGATTCAGCTGCTTGGATTCCTTCCTTTAATTTAAAGGCAGTGCAGGGGGTGGGGAGGAATATTCCCACCGCACAGAAAATCAGAAGACGGGAAACGTCACAGTGGTGCCTTTCTGAAACCGGCACACAGAGGAAGGGAGAAGGAAGTGTCAGCTTGTCTTTGCCCTTCCTTTCCTTTCAAGCTTCAGCTGCTGAATAACTCTCAGGGGGGGGGGGGCGTAAAGAAATGGCTGTTTGGTTAGCTATCGAGGAACGAAGACGGCCGCAGATGGGATGCAAGTCAGAATTAGGTGTGTTGTGCAAAGCAAATCGTGCCAGGCACTGCAACCCTCACATTAGCAGAATGTCGGAAGGGTTAAGGTGCTTATTTTCCACCTTTTACAAAGCATTCTTAAAATAGGTCTAGAGCAACACAGCTCCAATGCTGATGCAGCAAAACAAAATCCTCTGCTACTTTCCACAGGATTAGCAATTATTCCTTTACTATGGGGTGGTGGGATCAGTCGCCATGGTATGGGGACCCTGAGGCATCTCTGCACTCAGCTATACAGCTGAAAATTTAATGTTTAAAGTGCAATTTAAGCACATTATACAAACATGACACTAGATGGTGATGGTGAGCTCATGGCAAATTCAATATATTTTTCAAAAACGCTTTTTTAAAAAAAAGCATTTTCACATCGTTTTTAAAATATGTGTCTAGATTCCACTTCTATCTGGTTTTTGGAAATACACCTTCAATGCTGCTACCTGACTCACAGTTCAGTCAGTTGTGCATAAGACTTAATCTTAGGGTTGTGGGTTTGTGACCCTCATTGGACAAAAGATTCCTGCATTGCAGAGGGTTGGACAAGATGGCGCTTGTGGTCCCTTCCAACTCTACAATTCTACGATACGACGAAGAAGAAGAAGAAGAAGAAGAAGAAGAAGAAGAAGAAGAAGAAGAAGAAGAGTTTGGATTTGATATCCCGCTTTATCATGACCCAAAGGAGTCTCAAAGCGACTCACATTCTCCTTTCCCTTCCTCCCCCACAACAAACACTCTGTGAGGTGAGTGGGGCTGAGAGACTTCAAAGAAGTGTGACTAGCCCAAGGTCACTCAGCAGCTGCATGTGGAGGAGCGGAGACACGAACCCGGTTCACCAGATTACAAGTCTACCGCTCTTAACCACTACACCACACTGGCTCCTTTTTTTCTAGAAAAATAGGTGCCAGCACTCACCACAGTAAGTGCTACACTTTTTAACAACAACAAAAAAGAGGTGATGTTGGTACCCCTTGGGGGGGAGGGGCAATGACTCTATGAATGTCCCTGCTTTGCACCGCCAGAGTGAAGCAGCAGCTGAAACAGCTGCTGAGCAGGTAAAATTTTTGCCATCTCTTCTTGCTTTGTATTTCCTGCTGCTATATTTGCAAGAGAGAAGAGTTCTCAGACCATCTGACTTACAGCACAGCTGGCCTTGATGCTGGACTTCTTGGAGGAGAGGGTGAAGAGATGGAAAGAGTTAAATTGTTTCGTTAAGTTGTCTTGAAGAGAAACTACTAATGGTAAAGGTAAAGGACCCCTGACAGTTAAGTCCAGTTGCAAACGACTCTGTCTCGCTTTACTGGCCGAGGGAGCCGGCGTTTGTCTGCTGACAGTTTTTCTGGGTCATGTGGCCAGCATGACTAAGCCGCACTTATTGTAGATTAAATTTGGCCTCTGGAGGAGGCATCCTGGTGGTCCATAATTTGCACGCATCTGTTAACTGTGGGAGATGTTAACGCATCTGTTAACTGTGGGAGAGAGGGAGATGAGAAACTAGACTACTGTACAGACTTTTGCCACTGGTTCTGTCCACCACTGGCATGTGGCCCTTGGAAGATTGGCCAGAGGGGAATATGGCTCTCAGGCCATTGCACTAGCTATACTCTACCTGCTTCAGTTCAAATCCAAGCACCACCACAACTACCACACTCCATCAGTTCCCCTTCTGTTTGTATTCAGAATCAGTGACGAAGGTCCCCACACACCTGCTAGAATTTCAATCCCTAGCAAGTTAAAGAAACCTCTGTGTTGCAATCTTCAAACAGAAACCAAGAACGAGCAACACGGTGGCCAATGAAAGTTGTATATTTTTTTCATGTATAATAACAGTAAGACAACGGACAGTGATCCGGTATTGACACTGCTTCGTGTACGTCTTCTTCAGCATGTAACTCAATATACAATGGAAGTTTTCAAGGAGCAGTGGTCATATGAATATGTAACCAACATACTCTGCACTCCCACGAAGAGGATCCCTGTCCAAACTGATTGCAGTCGAGTAGCGAAATGTGAAGCTACTTAGAGCCAAAAACAGCAATGCAAACGCCTTCCAATTTATTAAACACTTCTGCCTCTAGCCGGATAATCTCTTAATCGCCATGAGCCTGGAGGGAGCTGTCTTTAGGGATTTCGAAAACTTCAACAATGCCAGTTCTCGCGCTATATAGGATTAACAACTTTGATGTTCTAATACACTTGTGAGTACTTCTGAACAGAATAAAAAATTATATTCTCCAAGTAAAAGGTTCTGTGTCTTTTGGGGTGGGAGGAACGAGACTCATTAGGTCAACTCAGGCTCAGACTACAAGGAACTCCGTATTAGTGATTTGTTCATGGCGTTTCTAGAAATCTGCCCAAGCAGACTAAAAGCCAGAACAGAGGAAGGGTGGGTGGAGAGAGGAGGCTTATTTCTTTCCCTCTGCCCCCCCCCACCCCAAGTAGCTTTTCTCCCAAGTTGCTTTCTCTCCCATGGGGAAAACCACAGGAAAAAAATGTAAGGATCTCATATATCATTTCTCCCATAAGTGGAAAATGATGCTTGAGGAAAGAGAGTTTGACTCGGGAAGTGCCCAGAGGCAAAAGTGTTAAATAGCACTTCTCCTGCTGTGCTTCTTTTCCCCTGATTTACAGCTAAAGGTGGGTGAATTTGTCAATTTTGTTTTCTGTCAGTTTCTGGGGTTTTTTCTAGAAACTCCCTTCAGGTCTTTGCAACAGACACACACAGGTAACAGAAGCAGGTGGCTTGTCCAATGTACAGGAGCTGGTGGAGCTAGTGTGTGCATGTGTGGATGCATGGATGCATGCCTGACCCCCCATGCATGTTTAGCATCCCACCCCCAATCAGGCTGAATGCCCAAATAGCACTATTGACCTCTGTTTGTGGCCTTCCAGTCTGAAGCCCAGGGCAATGCAATCCCTTGCCACCTCCAAAGCCTTCTGATATTTTAGGCCATGACCCTGTGCAAATTGAAGTTAAGTTCCATCGAGCAACGTTTGACCTGCACCTGCAATAGCCCTGCCTAGGCTCTCATTGTGAAATCTCTGTTTCTGCCTTCCATCACTGACGACCATATTCCTATAAAAGGCAGCGGACAAATAAAATACCTCTCTACCCCGTGGGTAGCCGTGATTCATTATTTTAACTGTAAGGGCATGAAGGAGCCATAATTCAAGAGAAGCAGAGGGCAAGCTGGGTAGGTTTTCTTAGATAATTGAAATTGACCCATAATTCACCGGTAGCCATGGGAGATGTTGCTCCTCGCGTAACTCTTCATAACACCATTTGGCATGAACTGGTTTTCAAACACACACACAAATCCCATTTGTGAAAAGATCACATTTAATTTTTTTGGGCAGGTGTTGCTTGCTATTCGTAAAGGGACAAAACAGCAATAAAAAATATGTCTGCTGAAAGAAAAATAAGGACAGAAGAGGCTGCTGGATCAGGCCAATCTAATCCAGTATCCTGTTCTCACAGTGGCTAGCCAGATGTCTGTGAGAATCCCACAAGCACCTGAGGACAAACCTACTCTGCCCTCCTGTGGCTTTTAGCCTCCAACTATGGAGGCAGAGCATAGCCACTAATAGCCTTTGAACAATCCCTTTTAAACCCACCTGTCAGGGGGCTGCCCCCCCCAGACAGCCCGGCTCCGAGCGAGTACCGTGAACCGCCCACTATCTTGGAGACAGATTCCAGCTCCACGTCTGGCGGAAGCTCCGAGAAAAGGAAAGCAGTGCGAGGGCTCCCGTCAGCCACACAGGGCCCTCGCAGCATGCCAGGAGAAGGCAAGAAAAGACGGACTAGGTGCTTCCGTCTCCCTAGATGGGTTTCCTGGCGGGAGAATCGTAAACCGGTAGTCCAGGAATCTGATAGTGATTGAGCCTGACGTATTTATGATGTACTCTGAGTTGTAAAGTAATTAGCCTAGATTAAAGCTTAATAGCTTAATGGCTTCGAGTCTTTCTTTGAACGCCCAGCTGGGTAAGGGACCCCACAAAGCGTGACACCACCCTTTGGGTCTCTCTTCCCAAGCAACTCTGGGACTTGCAACTCTGTGAGGGGATGAGAGGTCTTCTCAACACACTTAAACTACAGTTCCCAAGATTCTCTGTGGGGAGCCATGACTGTTTAAAGTGGTACGATTCTGCTTTAAATGTATTGTTCCTTCCTGTGATTATTATTTTCTTGGCAGTCCTGTGGTTTAGGGTTAACATTTGAACTAGCTACCTCAACAAGGGACGCAGGTGATCAACAAGGGCTTGCCGATCAGAAGGTTGGCGGTTTGATACCCCCCGACAGGGTGAGCTCCCGTTGCTCGGTCCCAGCTCCTGCCCACCTAGCAGTTCGAAAGCACATCAAAGTGCAAGTAGATAAATAGGTACAGCTCCGGCGGGAAGTTAAACGGCATTTTTGTGCGCGGCTCTGGTTCGCCAGAAGCGGTTTAGTCATGCTGGCCACATGACCCGGAAGCTGTCTGCGGACAAACGCTGGCTCCCTCGGCCAGTAAAGCGAGATGAGCGCCGCAACTCCAGAGTCGTCCGCGACTGGACCTAATGGTCAGGGGTCCCTTTACTTTTACCTCAACATTTATGCCAGAACATACATAATTTCAAGGTGCTTGTTCAGACATTTCATCAACATGGCAACACCTGAAAGTTTATTCAAAACCAAAGAATTGCCCGCAGAACAGCTCAGAATGCAACTGTGGTGTTCATATGGAAGTGGTTGCAAAATTCAACCAGTTCAAAGATTTAAGATTATCAAGTGATGGAGTCATCAGGAGGAAGGTTGTCAAAAATTGCTTTTCAGTTTCTTGAATTAAACAAGAGCAATTGAGGAGTCTCGAAACAGCAAATTTAATTTAAATGGGTACATTGTTAGCCACTCTAATGATTCTCTTTCTTCCAGAATTCATTACTTTCTTTCTTTCCTTAAAACCGCGGAAGGCAAACACAGAAGCGCTTCGGTAAAGAGTTTTTACCCTTTATTAGTCTCTCCTACAATATCTCATCAAAATCAATGGAGACAACACCGCATTGTTTGTGGTTATTGCTATTTAAACACTAAGAACCAGAGAACGTTGTTTCTCTATTACAAGGAGGGGAGCATAGAGTCTCATGGAAGGAGACTGACTAATGCACCTTAAGACATAATAACTAGAACCTGTTTATTGGAGAAGCACAGGCAGTTTGCTTTCTAATAAGGGGATTTACTGAAATAGAAGTCATAATTCCCAAATTTCCATAGCTAGAATTGCACTAAACACAATTAAAAACAATTTTGAAGATGAACACCTTAAGGCAAAATTAGACTTTATATGCACGGTGTGCGAGAGAGAGACACTTTCAATTATTTTTATTTTTAAAAATAATAATAATCTGGTTTGAGAGATTGCAAGCAAGAACAGAAATGTTACTTAACCGTTTCCCCACACATTTTTCTCAATCGAAATACACACAAACACACAGAGAGAGACAGAGACTTTTATTCCTGCTATGAAATATTTTCACCCATGGAGGGTGAAAACAGCCTGAAAGAGTTGGGTTTGATCAGCAGCCGAAACGAAATCCTTTGCAGAAATAACAGCTCCTATCACCACACACACACACAACACAGATTCATTACACATAATGCTGAAACACTCTGGTGTTTTAAACTACACCTCCCATCAGTTTCAGCCAGTTTCCCTAGGTTGGAGGAATTTTGCACTATACGAACAAGCCAGGGGGAAAAAAATCATTTGGCTCAGGCACTGCCCTCCTCAAGTCTCCCACATGACAGGGAAGAGGACTTTGGCAGAGTTTCGCTTCACTTTTAACTGAACGCTGTTACATACGAAACGGGGTTGTATTCAATGTAGTGCTATGGCTGAAATTCCCTATGTTCTCCTCCCTCTAGAACCCTCTAAATCTGTTCTAGGGGTTCCTCCAACACTCTGGATCGGATTTGGAGATGACCTAGGGGTACTTGGGAGAAAGGAAGTTCCATTGCACTAGTGGTAATCCTTGGGTGCTTCATTTTGTTGAATACCCGCTTACCCAGGCATTTGATGGTTGGAAGTTCTGTCCCTGGCAACCTTGAAATTATTAGTTTGAGAGTAGTTGGCTGCTTTTAGGAGTTTTTAACAGATTTTTAGAAGGTTGTTTTAACAATTTTTATAACTCAACTGAGGTGCGGGATATGCTGTGCTAGGAAGGCCCTCCTCACAGTGCCTTCTACACATTAGTGGAATTTGCTGCCAAGGAGTGTGGTGGAGTCTCCTTCTTTGGAGGTCTTTAAGCAGAGGCTTGACAGCCACCTGTCAGGAATGCTTTGATGGTGTTTCCTGCTTGGCAGGGGGTTGGACTGGATGGCCCTTGTGGTCTCTTCCAACTCTATGATTCTATGATTCTATGATTACATGGGGGTAGAGCCTTCTCTGTTGTGGCACCCTGGCAATGGAACACCTTCCCTGCAGACGTACAACCGGCGGTGACTTTTGCCATCTTTTTTGTTTGCCTTGGTGGTTTAGTTTTTTAGTTGTATGTCCCACAAATGAATGCAACAAAACAGTGCAGTACAGAAAATGACACCCCGCCCAAGAGGGAACGTAGCTGGCAAAGCAGATGTCACTGACAGAAAGTATTTTCTGGGCATGGGTGCCAACTGACTAAAACCAGATTGTGGAAGGGAAGGGGGTTATTGTTTTGTTTTGTTTTGTTCTTGTTCTTATTAAGCGTTTTGTGTTTTCATCTTGTATTCCTGTGCTGTGAACTGCCCTGAGATCAATGGATGATGGGCGGTATACAAATTTAATAACTAATTAGGAATAAGAACCTAGACTGCATTTCTGATCTGAGGAGATTGTAATCCCATCCCTCTCATTTAAACCTTGCTTCAAAAGCTGCCAAGGACCATTAGATTTCTAATAAAAACCCAACTGGAGGTTCAAAACCAGATAAAGGCCTATGGAAATCAGCAAAATTTTGAGGCATCTCTAAAAGCTACTTTTTTTCTGAAGCAAACCCATTACCTTCCAAAAAGCACAGTGAAAATGATCATCCTCAACACTTTTGCTGCAGGATCACCTAATCAAATATTACTTATCCTTCCCTGCATGAATTTTCCACACAAAGTGTATTTTTTCAGGGGGGACAATAATGAAAAATGAATCGTATTTCATAAAGATGTGGGGAGAAAATAATTATCCGATCAGTGGAGCTAAGCGGTTTGGATCCAATTCTAATCATTAAGATGATGAACATCCCAAAGGCAGCCTTCTCTTCACCTCTGTGGCAGGAGAAAAGTAATTATTAGATGGAAAGGCGTTTTTCAAAAGATTAGAAAGAGAAGCAGTTAGGAATGGAAACGCAATGCTGCTTATCAATTTGCAAGTTCTCTTGTAGGTGCAACGTGTCATGTGGCACACAGGCGGAAGGCCACGCAGCCTGTACATGCCAGGCAGCCATTTTGCAAAAATTCAATCAGCAATAAACCTTTGCAATAAAAAGCAAAACTAACCTCCACATTCCAGAAAAACTGTACATGGTGCTCACACAGCGTGGTAAGTCGGGAGACTTCAGCCCATCCATTCGCATAACAAGTGCAGGAACACCGAAAAGCACAAGGTATTTCACATAAAAGAAGAGGACCTGAGCCAACGCCAGCCCACCTGAAAAGAATGCAAGGCGGGAATATACAAGTCATTATTTTAATACTTATCATCCTTCCCTCTCCCCGTAAATAAGGTCGCTCTTTCATATCGTCCAAATATGCATCATTAAGGTGTACAGTGTCTATTATCTCTTTCTGCCTCAACCAGTTGCGAATGTGCGTGCTGCTGATAACACCAAGGCCACGGGTTCGATACCTATATGGGCCACCTGCATATTCCCGCATTGCAAGGGGTTGGCCTAGTTGACCCTCGGAGTCCCTTTCAACTCTACAATTCTATGATTCTGGTGCATGGAACTTGTACACCAACTGTGCCTATTAAACAGGTCAAAGCAAACCTTTTCCTTTGGCACTCCTTTCTTGTGACTTGAAGCCATTGGTTCAAGTCCTACCCTCCGGAGCAGGAGAAAACAAGCCTGCTCCATCTTCTGTGTGGCAGCTTTGTAGATATTTGTTTATATATATATACAAATCACAGCAAATCACATTGAAATTATTCCCAATTACATTTCAAATTACAATCCAAATTAATTATACAATTCCCAATTAAAAGAAACATTCCAATTATGCCTAATTATTATAATCATTTTTTTATATATGGGCTTCCCATGCCTCGGACGCCGGAGCTTCCCTGATCACCTCCATCATGCTTTGTAGATATTTGAAGATGGCTGTCATATCTCCACTGATTCTCCTCTTAATAATAATAATAATGATACTACTACTACTAATAAAAATAATTTATTTATACCCCGCCCATCTGGCTGGGTTTCCCCAGCCACTCTGGGCGGCTTCCAAAAAAATATTAAAATACAGTAATCCATCGAACATTAAAAGCTTCCCTAAACAGGGCTGCCTTCAGATGTCTTCTAAAAGTCTGGTAGTTGTTTTTCTCTTTGACATCTGGTGGGAGGGCGTTCCACAGGGAGGGTGCCACTACCAAGAAGGCCCTCTGCCTGGTTCCCTGTAACTTGGCTTATCGCAGTGAGGGAACCGCCAGAAGGCCCTCAGCGCTGGACCTCATTGTCCGGGCAGAACGATGGGGGTGGAGACGCTCCTTCAGATATACTGGACTGAGGCCGTTTAGGGCTTTAAAGGTCAGCACCAACACTTTGAATTGTGCTCGGAAACGTACTAGCAGCCAATGTAGGTCTTTCAAGACTGGTGTTATGTGGTCTTGGCGGCCGCTCCCAGTCCCCAGTCTAGCTGCCGCATTCTGGATTAATTGCAGTTTCCGGGTCACCTTCAAAGGTAGCCCCACATAAGAGCACATTGCAGTAGTCCAAGCAAGAGATAACTAGAGCATGCACCACTCTGGCGAGACAGTCCACGGGCAGGTAGGGTCTCAGCCTGCGTACCAGATGGAGCTGGTAAACAGCTGCCCGGAAAACAGAATTGACCTGCACCTCCATGGACAGCTGTAAGTCCAAAATGACTCCCAGGCTGCACACCTGGTCCTTCAGGTGCACAGTTATCCCATTCAGGACCAGGGAGTCCTCCACACCTGCCCTCCTCCTGTCCCCCCAAAACAGTACTTCTGTCTTGTCAGGATTCAACCTCAATCTGTTAGCCGCCATCCATCCTCCAACCGCCTCCAGACACTCACACAGGACCTTCACCACCTTCACTGGTTCTGATTTAAAAGAGAGGTAGAGCTGGGTATCATCCGCATTTTGATGAACACTTAGCCCAAACCCCCTGATGATCTCTCCCAGTGGCTGTATGTAGATGTTGAAAAGCATGGGGGAGAGGACAGAACCCTCTAAACATACCCAGATCCATCAACCGTTCCTCATAAGGCTCGGTTTCCCGACCATTGATCATCTTGTGTGCAGTTGTATGCAATGAAGTTGTCCCATTCAAGCATGGAAGTCTGCTTGCACAACAGAACTTCCCTTCCCTCTCTTCCACCCTATGCCTCCCAAATAGATACCGGTACCTTCCAGATCAAGTGGGACAGGCATGAGGAGAGAGGAAAGGGCCCGGGGAGTTCCATTGTGCAAGCAGAAGTTCTTGTGCAAATAGGACAAACTTTGTTGGATACAATCCAATGTTTTCAGAACTTAAGGATTCCATCATTTTCTGGGTGGATGTTCCAGCCCTCTGTGCTTCTGCAGCTAAACCACTCCCTGATCTCTTGAAGGACTGTTTCAGGAAAAGCTAACTATGGGACAGAACAAACTGTTTCAGTGATTCTGAACACAAGCCCAACCCGGGTGGAATCTACACACATATAAAAAACGTTGTGAAAATGCTTTAAAAAAATTATGAAAAAATATATTGAATCTGCCATAGCTCACCATCGCCATCTAGTGTCACATTTGTATAATGCACTTTACAACACACTTAAAACGTTTAATTTGCAGCTGTATAGCTGAGTCCCCAGTGGCCACAGTGCTAAACATGGATCTTAAGATGATTTTGCCAAGAATCAGCTGGAAAGCAAAATTTCTTTATGGTTCATTAGCATAACTGGCAGCCATCTCTGGACCTACAGTAAGCCACCCAGGACAGGTTCCCTGACACATTCTCACACAGAAAGATTGATTGCAACCACACTGTAGTCTGCTTAACGTAAAGCAATGTTCCCTTTTCAAGTTGTGTTCTTCAAGGAGTAAAACATGCACCTGAAATCTCAGGTGCATCTCATATATATACATATAACATCAATATGATAAAACCTCTTCCTTCACTCATTCTAGTTTATGTAGCACAGCAGGTGTAAGAAAACATCAGAAATGTCACACTTCCTTCCAGAATCTCAGCTGGGACCTCCAGGTTTGGATTGGTATAATAAGCAAATATTGATTTTCAGCTCAGCGGAAATCAAGACCTATTGATCTCGGAGATAAATATTTACCCTCAAAGGGCTATAAATCTTCATGTGTCCTAAATATAAAGTCAATAGCTGGTGTGTTCAGTGTTATTACAGACATTGCTCTACTTGTCCATCCAGAATTCTCTTGGTCTTTTATAGCGTGTGCTCCAAAAAATGTGCATTAATCTGCCCACACCCCCACCACCCTAGAAAAAAAGAACCAAGGTAACAGCCTGCCAACTGGCTTTCATTTTGTGGAAATTTCTGAGCTCCTGAAGACAATTTTCCCAACATTCAGTTCTGAACATTTGCTTTTCTGTGCATTCCTACAATTCCCAGAGTGGTTTAGCAACCAATTCCTCTTCCCAGGGAACTCTGGGGATTGTACCTCTCTGAGGGAAATGGAGGGGTGAGGTCTCCTGGCAAGCTACAGCACCCAGAATCCTTTTTGACTGTTTAAAGGGGTATCATAGTATTTTCAATGTATTGGATAATGTGGTGGGTTTGGGACAGAGAGGGAGAAACACACTTTGCACATTTCAAAGGCACTATATAAATATTATTATTGGTTTTCACACAGTTAGAAATATTTTAGCATGCAATCCTAAGCATACACACTCACTGACCTTGGTGAGCTTTACTTGCGGAAGGGTGGTAGCCTAGTGGTACCTGCTTAGCATGGAAAGGATTCCAGATTCTCCAGGTAGGGGGTGGGAATGTCCCCAGTCTGAAACACTGGAGAGTCACTGCCAGCCAGTGTTGACAGTACTAAGCTTGATTAAGTCTGACTTTGCATACGCCAGCGTCCCACATCCCTACGTTCTTTACAACTGAGGCTTCTGCACGTACGTTGGTACCCATGAAGGCCACCAAAAAGAAGTGGGGAAACTGTGACTCTTAACTCTGCCCGCTTCGCCTCACACAAAATATTGCTGTAGTGGTTGCTGGGCAACATCACTCACTACAGGAGACAGGAATTGCACACTTGCTTTTTCAGCAAGGGTGGTGGCTAAGCCAAAGAGTCTAGTCACCAACCCACCACCACCACCACCGCTGTCTCCCGAGGGAAAGGCCAGAAGGAACACGCACAGTTGGGTGCTCCTTCCCAAAGATGCTGAGTGCACCCAAGTAGCGGTAGCCAATGCTTCTCCCTCATCCACCAGTCATGCTCTGAAATAGGAATGGGCAGCATGGCTAAGGGTCTTGGGGTGCTTTCTCCACTCTGCTATCAAAGAACCCCCTAGAGCCTTTGTCCCAAATCTGGAGCTGTGGAGCACCAAAAAACTGCTTACCCTTCCCTCCGCACATCTCACCCGCTGAAGGGTGGTGCTGTCAGTTTGCATTTCTTAGTGCAGAAAGTATTGATCGGATATACAGAGATCTTTCCTATTCTAATTAATTCAAGAGGGTTCTGGAAGCTTCTCTGTGTGAAAGCAGAAGGTTCACAATGTTTGGGTTATTCCTTCAGAGATGCTGAGTACAGCTGGTTTAAACTTCTTCTGTTATCTCTTCTGCCGAGGTCATGCTGACTATAAAAGTAGGGCCAGAAGGAGCCTGGGTTTCACTTTCTCTTTCTATCTTTTTTCCTTCCTTGTGCTAACTGTTTCCCATCGTTCACTTTCTGGGCACGAAAAGGTCACACACAAAAATCAAACCAGAATTCTAGTTTATCCAGGGCTCGACCTGGAATTAGGTAAAGTGAGCTCACGACCTCAGGCAGGAAATCTGTGGCACGAAATAGTTAATCGTTAATTATTTACCAAATGATCGTATTTTTTTACTTTGAGGTAATCCCTTTGGATTTTCTGCCTCAAGCACCAAACCGCCTTGGGCCAGTTCTGCATTTAGCATCAAGGCCAATAACCAAACTACCTTGAAAAACATACATCTCCTATATGTAGGTGTGCATAGATGGCTATTGTGAAGGTTTCTATGTTAATGTTTTCTCTCCAGAAAGTTCTCCTGCAATACATTCAGCAGTAGCAGCAGCCACCATAACAAGCACTGTTAAAAACAAGAGCGTTGGCCCTTAAATTATTTACTGTCATACAGATATGATAACCTTTGAATCAATACACAACACTTACAATTTCAACCATCCTTATTTAGCAAGTGGCTGTTGGCACACCTGCTTGAGTCATCTTTGTATTAGTACCAGAGATGCTCCCCTCAAAAGAGAATATTCTATGCGCTGCTTCAATCGATCGGCAGAAGCAAGTTAAAGATTATGAGCCAAGGCTTAACAAGTTGCTTCGTTTCCAATATAATGGGATTTCGGGAAACCTTATCCTTTTTGATGTAGCTAGGCTAGCCCTGCAAAACTGCCAGGTGAAAACAGCTGCTTCTGCCCCTAAAACAGTACTGATATGTCCAGGAAAAGATACGGGGCACATGTTTACTGTGAACAAAACTTTGCCGTATTTCCCTTTTCTGGACAAATCCAATCCCTCTCACCACAAAGGATCTTTTTATTTGTTCATTTGAAAGAGCTTTGCCCCATTTTTTGCAGGAAAGCCAAGACGGCTAATGTCACTTTTTCAAGATGCAATTGAACAATTATGAAAAGAAATGAAAGCCTAAAGAGCAAAATAGTCACAAAGCACCGCACTTTAATACAGTCAAACGAGTAACCTTGCAGGGAATTTCCATGCACGCTTATCGTGGAAGGAAGCTCCACTGTGTTCAGCGAAGCTTATCCCAGGTGCAGAGGATGGAGACCTAAATAGAGCAGTGTTTCCAGTTCCTTCCAGAGGCCTGTAACTGTCAAGCTCAGGCAGGCTTCCTGGGGAGGGAATTTCACTGACTGATTTCACACAATTGATAGATGGTATCTGAAAGCAGGGCCTCCTCAGGGGAGCTAAATGGATGGGAAGCGTTTGTATAACGAAATACGCATCCTCAGATACACTTTCAACTTTAAACAGCCCTGATAAGCGTTATCTGGATGCCCCTGGTAAGAAAAGCGACCTGACATTAGAAAGAGGCTTACTGGGATAAAAACTGCTGTTAAGAGTTCTCCTCTTGCAACTGGGAAAGAAAGAAAGGGAGCTCCACCGCCAAGTTCATGAGACAGAATTGGGCCTGCTTCAAGCAACCAGCCATGGGATACTCTGGGCTCCAGCACGAAGAAGAAGAAGAGTTTGGATTTGATATCCCGCTTTATCACTACCCGAAGGAGTCTCACAGCAGATAACATTCTCCTTTCCCTTCCTCCCCCACAACAAACACTCTGTGAGGTGAGTGGGGCTGAGAGACTTCAGAGATGTGTGACTAGCCCAAGGTCACCCAGCAGCTGCATGTGGAGGAGCGGAGACGCGAACCCGGTTCCCCAGATTACGAGTCTACCGCTCTTAACCACTACACCACACTGGCTCTCCAGGAAGAGAACTAACCAGCCTAGCCAGTGCTCAAGCTACTAAAATGCTGTAGCTGGATCAGGATTCAAATCCCCACACAGCCATTAAGCTCACTGGGTAACCTTGATCTAGTCTCAGCCTCACCTGTCTCACAGGGCTGTTGCGGGGGTAGTATGGTGAACAGGATGTACATCACCTTGAGCTCCTTGGATAGGTAGGGTAAAAATGCAATAAATAAGTAAATAAATAAGCGAGCTCACATTGTGTTCACAAGCAACGTGTACAAAAATGCATTCGCTAGTCAAAGTGTGCATATATGAGTGGACATACCGTACAAAAATACACCGTATTAAGGGAATTTGCTTGCAGGAATGTGCATGTTAGAAAATTTTGCACTAAAACACTGGTAGATTTTCATGAGGAAGAATGAATTTGCATGATTATTCGTTTATTAATAAAATTTATATACACACACATACTCCTCACAAAAGAGCACAAGGTAGCAATGTAAAAAGTGTAAAGCTGAACTTAAGCCTGGAAAAATGAGTAACTGAGAAAAACTGGAATCGACTGATTCACCGCCTCCCTAGTTTATAGTGCTGTGATCCTCTTTGTCATGTATCTTCTTTTGAAAAGAAGGTATAGACTTGAGATTTTATGAGTGAGTTTTCCTTTATCGCTATGGGTTGCTCTTCCAAATCCAACCTTGAAAGAAAAAAGGAAGGAGTAATTTTTGCTGTGTGTCTTTCAAAGCTAATTTTCTCCTTTCAAAAAACACATACTGTGTCAAATGCACAAGGAGAGAGGGAGACACATTTTGATAAACAATGAAAAGCAAAGTTGTTTAAAAGTACCGGTAAATTATCTTTAAATCATGGGTCAGTGTTTGGGGGTGGGGTCCAATGTTTCCTTTTGTGATTACCTCACAAAAGAAGATGGGAGGCACCAAGCCCTATTTGTGGAAGAATCTAGAAAGTGCATGGAAAAATATATCAAGCCCAACACGCTTCAGGCTAGAGCCCCTTTTCAAGGGGGAAACT
The DNA here is from genome assembly GCA_034641385.1 of Darevskia mixta. NCBI lineage: Eukaryota > Metazoa > Chordata > Lepidosauria > Squamata > Lacertidae > Darevskia > Darevskia mixta. The sequence goes on along the minus strand of JAWWNH010000054.1, from coordinate 3,721,785 downwards.
AAATACAAGTACATATTTATTTATTTACAAAAAAAAAAAACCGTTCACAGTGCCTAACTGTCTGAAAGTCAGGGAAGGTTTTCTGCCCACAGCATCCCAGGAGGCTGTTGCCAGATCCAACTATTAAAGGCAGAATGGGTTACAGAGATTTTGAATCCCTGAACATACATCCTACATAATAAACCACCAATTTGAATTGGCTTCAAATAGTGAGGAAAGTCTTGAAAGAAGTATTATCAAGATACGCAATCTTCTTTCCTACTGCCTCTGCAGTGCTAGTGCTCCTTCACATCATGACAAATACACCCTCAACAACCTTCCACTTACAGTATTTTCCTGCGTATAAGACTACTTTTTAACCCAGGAAAATCTTCTCAAAAGTCGGGGGTCGTCTTATACGCCGGGTCGTATTTCTTATACGGCGAGTATATCCCAAACTCTATATTTTAACAGGGAAAGTTGGGGGTCGTCTTATACGCCCAGTCGTCTTATATGCCAGAAAATACGGTATTTAGAGGATACAGACTGGACAAAAGATGAGAAACATCGCTTGTAGCAGCATTCTTTATATGGCTCTTCAGTCTTGAAATCTGCTGCATCAGAAACAGAATGCAACATAGCTAAAGGCTGTTTATTGATGCCTCCCCTTGATCTGTTTATTGATGCCTCCCCTTCAGCTGCTTAGTATTGATATTATTACATCTTTGTAATAATGGGCATTCCCGATATCCTTTGAACGCTTCTTGGAAATTTAATCTGGTTGTAGTGGAAGGGTTTCTGAATTTGGCATAGAAAAAGCAACAACACTTTTTAGTTATTTCAGGAAAACAACTTTGTTCACCAAGCCCATTCCTGAACTGAGTCCAAGGATGAGAGTTGTCTGCCAGTAATGATGAGCTTAAAACCAAGAGCACAGAAAACATTGCAGTTTTTTTGTCTCCATTCAAGATAATCTCAAAAGGCTTGAGAAAAACAAGCACCAAGCCGTGGACTATTCAACAGTTGTTACAGACTTTAAAATGTTCTGCATGGATAGCTACTTTTCACCTGCTGGAGGGCTTTTTAAAAAAAAGATATTTTCCTATTAATACTTTTTATGAAGTCCTCACTTGTCCCTTGTTTGGGGAAGAACATCTCATTAAGCATCCTAAATTATATTTTATATTGTCCGTTTTCAAATGCAAGATGCCAAATATTTCACTTCCTCCTCCTTATCTTTCAGAATAATAACACCACACCAAAAAGCCCCAAACAGCAGCAAAACAGATTCCTTTGTTGACTTTCCATTAGTATGTAGATGAATGCACAGACACTAATATGGTCAGAAACAAAACACTGGAAGCTTTAAACCTGAACTCACCCAATTCTCATTTTATCTTCTGGATTATTAGACAACAAATTAAAAGACACCAGCTACAGATAATATTTTTAGACACAATCAGAATCAAGCTCCACTTTTAATTTAACAATAATAAATTAAACAGCAATAATATTTAGCAATTATAGAGCACATGACAGTGTGCAAAGCAGTTCACATACATTAGCTCAATTATTCCTTAACACAATCCTGTGTATTATTAAACACTATGCAGAAAAGGCTGAGGACCACACAAGATGGAATGTAAAATGAGTCTTTTAATGTTATGTGAAGGTATTTTAAAATGCAAATGGCATCAACCGGGCAAGTTCATCCATATCAGGGTTGTAGCAGGCAGAGTAGCCTATCCTGAATAATCACAATGGCTTCCTGGAGTCCTGTAAATTGAAGGGATTTAACGCATTGCTTCTGTGGTCCTGAGGAAACTTCCACCTCTGAAGTTCCTCCCTGCATTAAAAGGAGACCCATCAGTGGTGCAAATGAAAATAACACTATCAGAGGAAGTATCTTCCTCAAGACCACAGCACAGAAAGAAAGGGTTAAGTTTCCCCTTCCCTCCAGTTGCAATCCCAATAATAATCACACACCCTTGACTGATGCCATTTGCCTCTTTAAAATATTGGGACGACCCTTGAGATCCCTTGCAACTCTAAGATTCTGAGAAACTGATGAACACACAGGCTTCACGTGAAAAATAGATACTGCTCTCACCACAAAGAAACCCTCCAGGTGCCATGTGGTTGCTTTCAATTTATTATCTTTTGAAGAAGAAAAAAGGACCCCTGAACAGTTAAGTCCAGTCAAAGGCAACTATGGGGTTGTGGCGCTCATCTCGCTTTACAGGTCAAGGGAGCCAGCGTTTGTCCACAGACAGCTTTCCAGGTCATGTGGCCAGCATGACTAAACCGCTTCTGGTGCACCGGAACACCGTGACGAGTGCCAGAGCGCACGGAAATGCCGTTTACCTTCCTGGCACAGTGGTACCTATTTATCTACTTGCACTGGTGTGCTTTTGAACTGCTAAGTTGGCAGGAGCTGGGACACAGCAATGGGAGCTCTCCCCGTCACGTGGATTTGAACCACCAACTTTCCGATCAGCAAGCCCAAGAGGCTCATTGGTTTAGACCACAGCGTCACCTACTCCCATCTTGTAAAAGACCTAGTTTTAACATATGCAGTTTCAGTCCTCCAAAAATAACAAATTAAGCAGAGATCTGAACCATTACAAAAGTATACAACCCTCCTGTCTAATCCTCAATTGCCTCACAGATTGGTTTTTTTGTATTTGTATTTGTTTTTTTTACTAATGATGTTATCTCCACTGCCTTCAGGTTTACATTGCTAATTGGTCATTGCTTCTTTTCATACTAGATGAGGCTGAGCAGTCTCCCGCTTCACGCTACATTTCAAACCTTCCCAGAATCCAGGGGCACCAACTATAGGGGGCAGAAGGGGCTTTGGCCCCCTCAATATTTATGGGCAGGGGGTAAAGCCCCCCCCAATATTGAGGGGGGCCACCATCCCCCACCACCAACGGGTGAGGGCTTGCCTGTCAGGTGGGGGCAGTGTTGTGATAATCCAGGGAAATATACGACGGACATGCCCCCGTCTGGCCCATACACCCCCGGCCGATCTGCCGGGCGACTTTCAACTCCCTGGAAACACCAGCAGATATCCAGAGACCAAGCTTCTGGGAAGCTTAGCACTCTTCAATCCTTGCACAGTAGAAGGTAGCACCTCAGAGACTGGCTAAAGCGATTTAAACAAGCATTTATTTACAAGAACATGAGGACAAAAGAAAGCACACCTCCATGTTCATAAACGAAAGAGAAAGAAAGTACAGACTGAAGATAAGTTCCCAGCAGCACACTGGAACATACAGACACGTGATAACATCCATCCTCAGTCTGTTGTTAAGGTGGAATGGGAATTACAACAGGCAGGAGGCGTGGAGGACGATTTTCACCCTCTGCGCCCCCCACTGCCGATGGGCGAGTGCTGGCCTGCTGGGTGGGGAGGAAGGGACAGGTCACGTGACGCCAGGCCCCCTCAATGGGGGGGGGCAAGTTGGCACCTCTGCCAGAAACTCAGTAAGAATCACATTTAGTGTTAGGGATCACCTAAGCTAGAACCAGGGATCACTGAGACTGTGTACAGGTACAAGTCCTTATGATCAACTGAACGTCGGCATGGACAAAATATGGGTCACCTGACATCTTTGTGACATCAGGTAAGTGACAGGTGGATGGCTCTGCCCAAATGTCAAACTTTGCCCATGGGAATGAGATAATGAGGAAGGAAAGGATCCAGCCCACCAGCTAGATCCAGTTCCTCACACCTGGTCTATATAAAGAGCTTTCTGTGAGTTGGGCATGACAACAACGGCATTCCTTGTTTTGTTCTGTTCTTTGCAGTTTGAGGCTCAGGGAAAGCCTGGGCAGAAAGGTAAGCATTCACAGTTGTGCATTACTACCACATTTTAATTAACATTAGACTTGTTTTAGAATGCCCTACTTTCCCTTCCCTTCCCTTCCCCTTTTTTTCTTTCTTTCTTTCTTTCTTTCTTTCTTTCTTTCTTTCTTTCTTTCTTTTTCCTTCCTTCCTTCCTTCCTTCCTTCCTTCCTTCCAAGCACCAGAAACCAAACCAAAAAAAAGTAAGTTTAAGCTTACATTATCAAATGATCACCTGATTGAAAAAGTTTTTTGATTCACCATCAATTTCAAAAATCCCCCATGTGACCATTTCCAATCACCTGATCAAGATTAACTTGTGATTATCGAGATCTGACACTGATTGCATTAAACGAACTTGGCGGCAATCGATTTCACAACGCTGCTTGTTCCACGTCGTATCAATTTCTTCTTTATTGTATTGAGCCCAGATGTGTGGAACTCACAAGAGCACGGGTTCCCTATATTTGGTCTCTTAATTTACCAGTAAATGAATAAGGCAGAATATGTTCCATCAGTTATTAATTTTCTGTCATTTAAGCATGAAATGTGCCAGCAACTAGACCTTATTTCGCTTACTGAATGGTATCCTTATTTGAACATTAATCATCAGTTCTGAATTTCATGAACTACTAATAAAGCTGTAGAGAAAAACACGTCTCTTTGTGTGGGCAACGTTCTAGGACTTGTTATTCCTGCCTGAGGTGCAAGATGAACTGGAGCTTCCTCGGCTTATGTATGTCACAGTGTTGGTAGAGTTGCCAGCAAAACCCTTCAAACCAGCAAATTCTCTCCTTTCGGGTATTTTCAAAAGGATTACAACTGCCCAAATAGCGTAAGGAGCTATTTCAAAAAAACACAGCGTCCCCATGCCATTTGTGACTGTTTCGCCTGCCAGCACCCAAGACCATGGGTCAAGCTGGCCAAAATGGGTATAAACACACTGGCAGGGGGAGAGCAGGTTTGGGCCAAAGTTATTATCAAATGGCTGTAAGCCACAGTTCCATGCTGCTCCGATCTGCACATGGCGCAAGAAAGGCCAGCTTTCCCCAGGACTGAAGATAATAAGCTAGCCCCACGCATTAAGAAAGTTCCATGGGCCTACCACAGCCTCAGTTCGTTCATTCATTATTATTTAAGTCATCGCTTCCTACCCAAATATCTTGAAACGGAATGAAATTCAACACTAAAATGTTAATATAACATATTATATTACACTTCCCTAAACAGGGGTGCCTTCAGATGTCTTCTAAAAGTCAAAACAAAATAAAAAAAATTCCTTCCAGTAGCACCTTAGAGACCAACTAAGTTTGTTCTTAGTATGAGCTTCCGTGTGCATGTACACTTCTTCAGATATCTTCTTCAGATACTTCTTCAGGTATCTGAAGAAGTGTGCATGCACACGAAAGCTCATACCAAGAACAAACTTAGTTGGTCTCTAAGGTGCTACTGGAAGGAATTTTTTTATTTTTTATTTTGTTTTGACATATATATGTGTGTGTGAGAGAGAGAGAGAGAGAGAGAGAGAGGGTAGCCAATAGATCTCAAGCCGTCGGTGAATTATGGACTGCCCCGGCAGATTGAGTGAATGAGACCAACAGTGGGTCTAATGGTCAAGAGAGCAGTTTCTGCATGTGCTGTAGAGAGAAGTGAGGGGCAGATGGGGCTTTTCAACCTGGGAAGGTAGCCCATCTAGGAGAAGGGAAACTCTGATCCTAAGACGGTTGGATGGTGCCTTCTATAGAAGAAGAGGAAGAGTTTGGATTTGATATCCCGCTTTATCACTACCCGAAGGAGTCTCAAAGCGGCTAACATTCTCCTTTCCCTTCCTCCCGCACAACAAACACTCTGTGAGGTGAGTGGGGCTGAGAGACTTCAAAGAAGTGTGACTGGCCCAAAGTCACCCAGCAGCTGCATGTGGAGGAGCGGAGATGCGAACCCGGTTCCCCAGATTACGAGTCTACCGCTCTTAACCACTACACCACACTATGCCTCCTTCCAGCAAGTCTTGCAGCCAAGTCTCTGCAGATCCACTTCCCTTTGGACCACATCTGCAAGGCTGAGAGGGGGGCTTTATCGTCTGGGTAGCCCAAGACCTCAATACACAATGACCAGGCTTGCACCCTGGGAGGTCACTTTGGTGCTGCAGCAATTTGGCTTCACCCTTGGAGTCACAACCCCATGTTTCTTAAGACAGATGGATGCCATCAACAACAGGGTGTGTGTGTGTGTGTGTGTGTGTGTGTGTGTGTGTGTGTGTGTGTGTGTATGTATGTATGATATGTATTACACACATAAAACCTAAATAAATTCAACAACAGCCAATGAACATTGTCAGGTCTATACGCAATATCTAAAATGGGCTAATAACCTAGCTGGGGAAAGCCTGAACAAACAGGCTGTTTTTAACAGCCTTTGGAAGCACCCGTACATTAAAAACAAAATAAGAATCCTGCTGGATCAGGCCAAAGGACCTTTGCTGAACCTTTGCTGCTTACAGGCTGCCTGTAGACATCTGGTTGGAAACTGCGAGAACAGGATATTGCCTACAGGGAACCTGCAAGCAGCAGAAACCTTAAACAGAAGCACTCCTGGTGCAGATTTCTGCAGATCTCACTGGTTTACTGCATAAAACCAATAGACAGGCACTAACCTAAGGTCCAGTAGGTCACTGCTTCCAGATGTGAAGGACTGCTGCAGATGGCATGTATATACATAAAGTGAATCATCGACTCTGCCAGCCACCACCAAAGCAAAATACGAACGGAGCCCCTGATGAAAACCCAGAGGTTGAACTTCAAAGTGCAGGTTTCTTGTTTATTCATCTGTATTAGAAATAATAATGACGACGATGGTGATAATGAATGGTGATGATAACAATACCGTATAGAAAAGATGGGACTTTTAGGCTGCAATCCTATATACACACTTACCTGGGAGTGAGTCCTACTGAACTCAGTGGGACTTACTTCTGAGCAGACAAGACATGCAAAGGATTGCCCTGTTAATTAAGACAAGCAGTCTCATTTTTAAATATTTCAAAAGGTATGGCTTGATAGTAAAGTACTGAATGTATTGGGTTGGCCAGTGCTCATGGAGTCTTGTGCAGTAGTCTCATGTTGGCTGACAAATTTTATTACAGTGGTACCTCGGTTCTCAAATTTGATCCATTCCAGGAGTCCGTTCGACTCCCGAAATGGTTCGAAAACCAAGGCGCGGCTTCTGATTGGCTGCAGGAGCTTCCTGCACTCAATTGGAAGCCACAGAAGCTGCAACAGACGTTCGGCTTCTGAAAAACGTTCACAAACCGGAACACTCACTTCTGGGTTTGCGGCATTTGGGAGCTGATTTGTTCGGGAGCCAAGCTGTTTGACTACCAAGGTACTGTACCACTGTATATTACATTTTACATTTTACCACTGTATATTACATATTACAAGTGTAATATTAAGGCCATTATTGAAGTGTTTAGTACTTACAAACCTAAGTCGTGTGGATAGCACTTCTGTAAATAAATGGGCACAAAGACCAGACTTTCCCAACCTGGTGCCCTTTCTGATGCTTTGAACTACAACTTCCATCAGCCCCTGCTGTAGTATTAAGTACCTGGAGAACACCAGGTTGGATGTAGACCAAATGTGGGGAACCTAGATGTTTCAAACTACAACTCCCAGCAGCCCCAGCAAGCATGGCCAATGGTTGGAAGTGTAGTTCAGCAACAACTGGAAGGTTAAAGGTCCCCCACACCTGATATAAATCATGGTATGTGTGATGGGGGACTCACACATGTGGCGTTTTGCTGTTTGTACCCATATGATTATGACACACTGTGGGCTCTGCTTCTTGTAACCAATTTCCAAACAGAATAAGCAGGAAACCATCACATTTGAAGTGCTTCTGACATGCTCCTGATCCTAAAACATAAATACTTCAAAGTAAACCAATTTCAACTGAATTTTCTTATGGACATGAGCCATCCTTACCAGCCCTTTCTTGTGCGAAGTCTACTGCAGGAACGCAATTTTTAAAGTCTCTTTTCCAGTGCTTTTTTCTAGAAAAAGAGTGACAGAACTCACCACGAACGCATCCCTTGTTCTATTATAATGGCGGAACTGATTTCCTGTGAGTTCCAACTGAAAAGAAGCCCTGCCCTTTCCTGATCTTGCACACCAGATTTCCTCAGAGAATCCAATCGTATATCGAAGGAGGACCAACCGAGATATTTGTCTAACATTATCAATTCCCCACTTAAAACTCTCAATGTTTTTTTGTAAGTGCCTCATCAACTCACACTAACTCTGCATCACGTATGTCAACCAACACACTAGTTCTGTTAGCAAAAGGATTTACAGTGGTGCCCCGCAAGACGAAATTAATTCGTTCTGCGAGTCTTGTCGTCTTGCGAGTTTTTTCGTCTTGCGAAGCACGGTCCTGCGAACCACTAGATGGCGCTGTTTCCCATAGAAATGCATTGAAGCGCGGTTTCCCATAGGAATGCATTGGGAACTCACAAGACGTTTTCGTCTCGCGAAGCAAGCCCATAGGGAAATTCGTCATGCGGAGCGACTTCAAAAATGAAAAACTCTGTCGTCTAGCGAGTTTTTCGTCTTGAGAGGCATTCGTCTTGCGGGGTACCACTGTATGTTTCCACACCTTGTGCCCTACTCCACAGAGTTGGGGGAAGCCCCAGATCAGGTTCAGGGAGGAATACAGGGAGAGGAGAAGTTCTGTTGCATGGCAAAAAGTCATTGCACTGATTGAATGAGTGTGCTCTCTTTACATTGTCAGATTTTCTAGCACAGGGGTCAGCAACCTTTTTCAGCCGTGGGCCGGTCCACCGTCCCTCAGACCATGTGGTGGGCCAGACTATATTTTGAGGGGGGGGGGGGATGAACGAATTCCTATGCCCCACAAATAACCCAGAGATGCATTTTAAATAAAAGCACACATTCTACTCATGTAATAACACGCTGATTCCCGGACCGTCCACGGGCCGAATTGAGAAGGCAATTGGGCCGCATCCGGCCCACGGACCTTAGGTTGCCTACCCCTCTTCTAGCATTTTGCTCATTAAATTGTTTAAATAGTGTAAGACTATCAGGATTCCCACACTTCAAGCTTTATGACGATCACTGTGTAGTAGTTACGAGTCTGGTTGCGTGGATATGACTTTTAAAAAAACAAATACCTGACCAAATTTTTATTCCTTAGTAAATTACTAACACATAACAAAAGCTTAAAAGATTTAGGCTTTCATCCCCCTTCACTTTTATCCGTCTCTCTAATGTCTGCTCACATTATGCAGAGCTGACTCACTTCTCTGTGCATCATGCTTAATCATTCTGCAAAGTTCCCTTCAACCCATAATGGCCTGTAGAATTCACGCCCCCCCCCCCCAAAAGGCATGTGGGATTAGAATAGTCTCAACATCTAGTCTTTATCACCTGTTGGGATAATTGTTTCTGAAAAAGCATTTTGTTCCCTGACCTCTCAGGAAAGAGATTCTGAATGAATAAAGGCAATTAACGGAAGAGAAATGTGCTTATTTCCCTTTACACTCAGGATTGGCATTAAGGATTTCAAGCAGGAATAATTAAAATGTTGTTTTGAAATATTAAATTTGGAAAAAGTTGCCTTTATAGGAAGATATTCAGGCAACCCAATAAAGCAGGGAAATGATTCATTCAGAAGTATACTTAGGGATGTGTTAACTCGTTTTTTGTTCAATGTGTGAATACCACTTTCTATTATTATTATTATTATTATTATTATTATTATTATTATTATTATTTAGCACGCCCTCAGTAAACACTGGCCAGCTTACACAAAATATTTTTAAAATACAGCAATAATTAACACACACCCTCCCCCCTCCAAAAAAACCCCACCTTCCTTGCATAGAGGCAGCATAAAATAATTTTCAGCCCAGATGTAGGACACAGTTAGAACACCTGGGTTAACAAAAAAAGCATTTGAAAGGCCTTAATTTGTTTTAACTGATTTTAACAGTGTATTTTTAAAATCTACCCTGGGACCTCGCGGTGAAGAGCAGGTAAGAAATCTAATTACAGCTACCAATAACAGAAAAGGCACAAAAAGTGAGCTTCTTTGGGGAGGCTATTTCCCACCACACAATGAACTATGTATTTTTGCACTCAAGACAATTTTGTCCTTCACAACAAACTCATCTGATGAGACCTGATGTGAAGATAGCCAGACCCTACTTAGAGAGCATACACTAAATTTGGGGGGGGGGGGCATTTTAAAACTACGGTAGGCCAGAAGGTCGAAAACAAGAACCTCCAACACCATTCTCTTTCTTGCCCCCCACCCCTGACCTCTGGATGTCATATTCTCTTTTCAGCACTTTGTTGCCGAGAATGGCTTCTCAGGGGGGGGGTTGACAGACTGCAAAATGTTTCTCATAGGGATGCTTTCAAGTTAGTAGGACCTTAACACTGTGTGATTGAGTAATGGTTATCATTAGTTTCTCCTCAAATATGAGATCTAACCCTTAATGCAGGGTGCTCTTTCACTCTCTTCACAGATTCATACTCTTTTAAGGAAGCATTACATGCAGAACAGAAGTATAAAACATAAATGGAGTTGCCAGAATAGTTCAGAAGTACCTAACTGGGGACGCGGGTGGCGCTGTGGGTTAAACCACAGAGCCTAGGGCTTGCCGATCAGAAGGTCGGCAGTTCGAATCCCGACGGGGTGAGCTCCCGTTGCTTGGTCCCTGCTCCTGCCAACCTAGCAGTTCGAAAGCACGTCAAAGTGCAAGTAGATAAATAGGTACTGCTGCAGCGGGAAGGTAAACGGCGTTTCCGTGTGCTGCTCTGGTTCGCCAGAAGCGGCTTAGTCATGCTGGCCACATGACCCAGAAGCTGTACACCGGCTCCCTCGGCCAATAATGCGAGATGAGCGCTGCAACCCCAGAGTCGGTCACAACTGGACCTTATGGTCAGGGGTCCCTTTACCTTTTACCTAACTGATATATATCCACACAGTGGATTTAGCCCAGGCATAGGCAAACTCGGCCCAGCAGATGTTTTGGGACTACAACTCCCATCATCCCTCACCACAGGTCCTGTTAACTAGGGATGATGGGAGTTGTAGTCCCAAAAGGTCTGGAGAGCCAAGTTTGCCTATGAATGATTCAGCCTAAATCTCAAATCATCTGAAATTCCACTATTCATCTCAAAGTTTTCAAGATCTTTCTGGTTTTCCGGTTTTCTTTCCTTCCTTTGGAAAAAAAAAATCCACAATGTCCTTCATCCAAAGATATCAGGATGAAGATAAAAGATAAAAATTAAGCATTTACCTTCATTCATGCCAGGACACCTAGAATGCCCACATATCTTTTAGCTGGTGTGTGGGGGGGTTATACTTCTGAAGTAAATTATTTGTGGGGAAATGGGGAAAAAAATCCTCAGTTGTTAAGGGTAATGGAACGAGGAAACACCTCATTCAGCTAACTTCCCATTTCTTTATTTTATTCTTTCCCCTCTCTTTCCTTGCTCTGTTCATCGCTGGGAAATGATTACACAGATGATTGGCTTATTCTCCATAAAGAATGGAAGATTACTTAATAACTCTTATTACATCTTTCAGGGAGCTTGCCGGATGCTTTCACTATTCTGACTCATCTTTAATGACATCTCACTAGCAGCGAATACTTTGGAGAAACTACCATTCTTCAGAGTGCTTGGTGGGGGAGACTGGAAATTTCTGGGCTGCTGCCAATTCAGTTGTGATGCATGCCAATCAGACTTCTATAGGCATGTTGACACATCTGCTTCCTGTTCGAGCACCAAATGATAAAATAAAATATTCATTTAGGCACATCAGCACAGATCTTCGAGGCCGTAGAGTGTTTCCTTTTAGTGGGAACCGGGTATCGACATTCCTTCAGCAGCTTTGAAAATCTTTAGTTTGGAGGTAATTTTCCTTTCGTTTTATGGAACTGGTGGAAAGGTGCTCACAGCAGCTGATGTTCCTGCTATAGACTTGCCAATACAGCAGCTGCAAATTCAAGATGAAATGGAATCTCACTAACGCAAGCACACAGGTCTCTCACCTTCCCTCGTTTATTTCCTGAGCTGCCGGTTCTTTATTCTATATTGCAGAGATGGAAACCTCAGGCCTGGGGGACCATATGCAAGTCTCTCTCTCTCGCTCTCTGGCCCTCAAGCTTCTTCCTAGGCTACACACCCTTCAGAGAAACATCCCTCAGCAGCCCTTGTCTTTCACCCTCCTGGAGTGCTTTTGCCTGGCTGGAATGTGTCACTGAACTCTGATAATGCTTCCTGTTTGCTTGGACGGAGCATAGAGAGGTTGAAGAATCTAGGCTACCATAGAATGGTAACACTGGCATTCATTGCTCCCCACAACGGACCCGAATGGCATGTGAGCCACAGAATGGTGCCCAGAAGGGATTATGGACTGTTGACTCATGTGGTCTACTAAGACTAGAGATTGCTTTTAATTGCTTAATATATAGAAATTTAATTGTCCCCAAATTTAATCCTCAATATCTCCAGGCAGGGCTGAGGAAAGCTTTGTCTGAAACCCTCGAGAGCTGCACAGACAGCCTATTAGCAACACCTGTTAGCACCTAATAACAACAAATATTATCAATGAAGCACATAAATTTTAATGCACCTTCCCCCAAAACTCAAGATTTGTCTACACCTGTTGCAGAAACAGGACTGCCAGGCTGTGTCCCACTCTCCCCAGCTTCCATCCTGTAGAGAGCGCTGTCATGTAAAATTATGTAAATACGCCAATGCTTAAAACATTTATCCACTTAAAACCTCATCAGCGAGAATTTTTGAAGTAAGGAAACATGCATTTTTAAGGAGATAATGAGAACAGGAGTTCAGCACGATCTGAAAAGAGATTTCTGGCTTTGCTCCCCCAAAGGCTAAAAAATCCTTATGATTAAATGACAATCTCTCTCAAGGCACGCAAGAAAAACTTATCACCTCCTATTTGGAACACGTGCAACCAGCTCCCACGACACCTCCAACACGTCCCAAAAATTCAAAGTTATATTCCATCGAAATTGGCCTAGATCTGATGGTCAAAAGAAGAGGTAAGCTTTCCTGGATCTGATGGCCCGTGCCAAAAATCAGCATGATGAATTCTCACAGTTGCACAAACTTAGTCATTTGCAACATGCACACTTAGGGAGGAATTCAACGTTGCACGGGGCAAGATTTTCAGTTTGCCAGACAGAACAATCCGCCTCCTCCCCCCCCCCCCCCGCATGCTGTTCTGGGGGTTCTCTCAACCCTCCCAAGCCAATTTCAGGGAGTGCACAGGGAGAGGGGGAAAAGTCCCATTGCATAAGCAGAAGCCCTTGCACAGAGCTTCCACTGACCAGACACATTAGGTGAATCCTGCCCTTCAGGGTTGGGGGCCTGACATTTTGCCTATAGACTTTTCCTAATTATAGAGCTCAACGGGATCTTGTAGGTCACCCAATCCACCCCCTGCTCAGTGCAGGGAATCAAGAGCTACAGCAGGGATGGGGAACCCTTTTGGCCGGGCAGGCCAGATCGTTATCTCCCCTCCCCCATCCCACAGGCCAACTCTGACAAGTGGGTGGGGCCCATCAATCATCCCATGCAATGAGGGTTCCATCCTGCTCTCTGCAGGGGTCTGTTTCATGACAGGGAATGTGCTGGTGAACTAATAATAATAATAATAATAATAATAATAATAATAATAATAATTGTGAATTCATTGAATATAAGGAATGACATGTGAATTAGAGAAAAATATGTAATATCAAGCAGCAATTGGGGGAAGTAGGGAAGCATCTAATACAAAGAGCAGGAAGTCAACTTTTTCAGAAAGTTGTATTAAATTTGATGTAGTTTGACACTGATTTGTTAAAAATTTGGAAAACTAATAAATATTATTTGGCCCAAAGAATGTGCTGGTGAAGCAGCACCCAGCAGGAACAAACTCTTTAAGCAGAGGCTTGACAGCCACCTGTCAGGAATGCTTTGATGGTGTTTCCTGCTTGGCAGGGGGTTGGACTGGATGGCCCTTGTAGTCTCTTCCAACTCTATGGTTCTATGATTCTATGATTCTTCACTCATCAGCTGAGGAGCAGAGGGTTCAATCCTGCTCTCTGCAGAGGTCACCCACAGTTGATTGGCAGGTGCGAGGGATGTTGAGGAAATGGCCCCCTGGGCCAAACCTCCACCCCGTGGGTCATCCACATCCAGCCCCCTGCTCCATGCATGTAAGGTCTATAACCATCTGTTTTGCATGCAGAAGGTCCTAGGTTCAACGCTGGCGTCTCCGGGTAGGGTTGGTAAAGATTCCCTGTCTGAAATCCTGGAGAGCTGCTGTCCATCATTTTGAATAATAATGAGCTAGATGGACCAACAGCCTGACTCGGCATAAGGCAGCTTCCTATGTTCCTAACCCAGGACAAGAGCATCTCCAACAGATTGCTGTCCAATCTGTTCTTGAGAACTTGCAGTGAGGGGGGAGCCACCAACCCTCTAGATAGCTGGTTCCTTTGTCAAACTGCTCTTACGGTTAAAACATTTCTCCTAATACTCAATTGAAATTTCTGCTGTAGCTCTGAAACCCATTAGATGTCGTCCTGCAGCAGTTGTTGTTGTTTAGTCGTGTCCGACTCTTCGTGACCCCATGGACCAGAGCATGCCAGGCACTCCTGTCTTCCACTGCCTCCTGCAGTTTGGTCAGACTCATGTTGGTAGCTTCGAGAACACTGTCCAACCATCTTGTCCTCTGTCGTCCCCTTCTCCTTGTGCCTTCCATCTTTCCCAACATCAGTGGCCATGATCTTAGTTTTTTTGATGTTGAGCTTCAGACCATATTTTGCACTCTCCTCTTTCACCCTCATTAAAAGGTTCTTTAATTCCTCCTCACTTTCTGCCATCAAGGTTGTGTCATCAGCATATCTGAGGTTGTTGATATTTCTTCCGGCAATCTTAATTCCGGTTTGGGATTCATCCAGTCCACAAGTCTTTGTCCTCTTTCCATGGGACATCTCTTCCACACCTCTCACCATCTTTGCTGCCACCTCTCAAAATTTGATAAGGATTCCCAGAACAGAGTCTATGCAGTGCCACACTAAAACAAACACCCTCACTCTAGTTGCTGAGGAACCACCGATGATCACTCTTTTGAGTATTTCTTCCCAACTGGCTGTTAATCAACACTTAAGCAGTTCGTTAACCAGATTATCCTGGGGAGCTTTGTCAATGCTTTGCTGAAATCAAGATGAATTGCATCCACCATATTCCCACAACCCATTAAGCTAGTAAGGGGGGGGTGAATAGATGAGTCTGGATTTATTCTTGTGGCTGCCTTCAGCTCTTTTTGCGCCTTGATCTTGCAAAGACAATTTTGAATCACAGGATTCTTTGATCCAGCCAGCAGGCCCTGCCAGTGGCTACACTGGTCTGAGGCCATGCCAAAGCTCCTACTTGCATGGATCCACAGTCAGTGTGTTTAGCATGCCACAAAAGCAACGCAACTCCCAAGAGGCTGGGCAAGTGGTAAGATCAATATGGTGTCAGAAAACCATGTGGTGAGTCCCGACTGGCATAGGCATGAGAGAAAGCTATGGCAACGAAGCAGGTACGTATGTTGTTATGAAGTAGGGTTTTGCCAAAATTGGGTCCCCAGCTATTGCTGGAATACAACTTCCATCATCCCTAGCTAGCAGGACCAGTGGTCAGGGATGATGGGAATTGTAGTCCAAAAAAGAGTTGGAGACACAAGTCTGGGAAACCCTGTTATAAAGGGACTTAAGAACCAGCAGCTATGAGCAGTACAGAAATCGCTATTCTGCCAGGATCAAAGAATTATTATTATTATCATCATCACCATTATATTAATCACCTTCTAAACCACTGTCTCAAGCCCATTTGCACACAAGATACCAAGAAGTGCTGTCACCTGTTTATAAAATCCATCGAAGGTAATAATGGGTCCGTTGTGAAAGACAGGATAATAGAACACATAAGCCAGCATCCAAAGGAATGGGTGGTGAGTCATTTCGGCAGACCTGTACCAGCAATATTCCAGACCAAAGCTTGTGTAATAGAGGCAGCGGACAGTCAGGGTGAAAAGAAGCAAGTAGTATTCACTTTCACTGGCATACCAGCCTCTCTGTAGAATAAAAGCAGATCAAAAATTATGTGAAGTATCACCCGGGCATATAAGGAGATAAAGAACATTGCGGATTCAATGCCACACAACCACAAACTAATCATTTTTACAATACTCGGTGTTTATATAACTTTGGCTCTAGTGCTCAGAGTATTAGGTACCAATATTTAAAATGCTAAGGGACCCAGGTGGTGCTGTGGGTTAAACCACAGAGCCTAGGGCTTGCTGATCAGAAGGTCGGTGGTTCGAATCCCTGCGACGGGGTGAGCTCCCGTTGCTCGGTCCCAGCTCCTGCCAACCTAGCAGTTCGAAAGCACGTCAAAGTGCAAGAGATAAATAGGTACCGCTCCGGCGGGAAGGTAAACGGTGTTTCCGTGTGCTGCTCTGGTTCACCAGAAGCGGCTTAGTCATGCTGACCACATGACCTGGAAGCTGTACGCCGGCTCTCGGCCAATAAAGCGAGATGAGCGCCGCAACCCCAGAGTCGGACACTACTCGACATAATGGTCAGGGGTCCCTTTACCTATATCTAAAATGCTACTTTGCTACTTTATTGAATATACCAAACACTGGTGCCATCTCTGGAGGGCCCTGGGTGCCTGGGCACCCACAAAATTTGACTCTGGGTGCCCACCCGCTGCCTTACTGCTTTCTGGTGCCCTGGTGGCGACTAGGCCTCTGTTGGGGCCTTTCTGTGGTTGCAACGGGCCCTGTTGGGCTTCTCTATGGTCACAGCAAGTCCTGTTGGACCTCCTTCTGCCGCGTGATGTCACACCCGGGCACCCATAAAGTTGGGCAGAACCTAGCGTGTGTGATACCAAAAACTACATGACATATAGTAAAATCCATATGAATCACCAGAGTAGATACTGCCTCGGGCAGATTTGAGCTACCATCAAATGTTGGCAAGTTGTTGGGTATTTTGCCAGGGAACACAATTTGAATCTTCTGTGTCAAACACCCAAATGTCTTGAGCTGGCCTGCTCTTGGAGAGACTGGCAGCTTCTGGAGTGCTGCTATGCCTCCCCATCTGAACAAAGCAGAACACAAGCTCATATACTATATGTATAAAGTTGTATAGGAGCCATTGCATGCTCTGTAACAGCACCGAAAATCATTCTATATTCAGGGGAGAAATCAATATTGAGATATGGCCTGAGGAGGATGAAAATTAAGGCAGAAATAATAAACCCAGCGGCACAAGACCCACATGCACAAAGGTCTGTAACATTATTCAGACACTTTCTGTATCCTGCTATGGGCTGTATACAACTGGGGAAAGAACTCACAAGAAAGCAAAGGGAGAGTTGCATTATCATGAACTTTTGGCCTAAAACTCCTGTCTGCCTTTTTTTAAAAAAAGAAAAACCCAAAAACCCTCCAGTCTGCTGAGCAATTAAGACAAACTCTGCCCAGGACTGTAAGGGGAAGATCTGAGATCTGATGCTGTTGGAGATAAGAGCTTTAACAGGGGAAGGGAAAATTTCAATGCCACAGAGAGGGCTCATTTGGGCAAATCGCATAACCACTTCCATCTGTACAGGAAGCAACCATTTTGCGTGGGGGTAATAATAATAATAATAATAATAATAATAATAATAATTATTTATTATTTATACCCCGCCCATCTGGATGGGTTTCCCCAGCCACTCTGGGCGGCTTCCAACAGAATATTAAAATACAATAATTCATCAGATATGAAAAGCTTCCCTAAACAGGACTGCCTTCAGGTATTTTCTAAATGTCATGTAGTTGTTAATCTCTTTGACCTCTGATGGGAGGGTGTTCCACAGGGCGGGTGCCACTACCGAGATGGCCCTCTGCCTGGTTCCCTGTAACTTGGCTTCTCGCAGCGAGGGAACCACCAGAAGGCCCTCGGAGCTGGACCTCAGTGTCCGGGCAGAACGATGGGGGTGGAGACGCTCCTTCAGGTATACTGGACCGGGTTCCGTTCCCAGCCCCCGCATGCATCCACGGAGCATGCATAAACCTGCCCTGCCCCGTTATGCCCCTGCTACACCCCATTCTGCCTCCCATTCTGCCCCCGTTCTTCCCTCTCCTGGGTCCAAAAGGAACTGCGCATCAGCGGTCACACGTCAATTGGATGCACGCAAAACCGCCGTTGCCTGTAGTTTCACGGGTACGGCTTCCAAAAGGGTTTGTACCAGAAATCTAGCATAACATTTTATATGATAAGAACATAAAGTGAAAGTTTGGACTTCCTCCTCAAGGCAGACTTTCTAAGGCAAAGAACACAACATAAAGAATTGATTTCATTATGACCAACTTGACCTACTATTAGACCTGGCCAAGATTTGCTCACAGACTACCGGTTACCCACCCCTGTGATAAAGGGTACCAGGCGAATGGTATCTGCACAGAAGAGCAGAAAACAAGTCGAAGAGCAGGGAAATGCTCTTTGGATGACCCCAGAGGTTGATAACGCACATTGGGGTTGGCCCTGGGCAAGGTAATACAAAACAACTCTTGGTGTCTATAGAGAGGCAGATTTCATATTATGGTGGAAAAGCTGGAGGCACAGGTCACTGAAAGCAGTGCTAACAGCATAAATTAGTCCCAGTGGGTTGCATGGGAAACACTCCACCAGTACAGTACTAACATTAAAATAGCAAAAATCACTGCTTCATTGTGAGAAACCCTCATTTCCAAACATGGAATAGGTAGGTAACAGGAACAAAGGCATTAGCCAGCAGCTGTAAGCTTAAAGGCAGAGGGGATTTCATTGGTACAATGAAAGTTCTGAGTCAGAGAAAACCAAAAAACTTATCTAGAAAAAGTATCACATTGGCAATGGGAGTCACGACAGATTGACATTTCCTTAATTGTTTCCCGTTGAAACGTAAGAAAAATGATCCCAATAAGACCAGAAAGCAGTTCTTGACTCTGCGTCCACCAACCACAGACCATTACTGACGACATTGAAAGGAGCAGGAGAATGCAGAGACCTCATAAAAACAGAGTGGTACTAGGTTTGTGGGGCCGATTACTGGATGAGAGAACACTCAGGCACTTATTATCTCCATTATCCTGCTGATTCGAAAGGTCAGCACGACCACAGAATATGGAACCTTGCAGAAATATAAAAAGGAGACATGGATCTGCAACGGAATACTTCTACAAGTCTTGTCTTCATTTTATGAAATCATGAATCACACTATGAATGGCCCAGCTAGACAAAGAAAATGATGATTAGGGCATTTAAAAGAAAAGTCTACTAACAGAGCTAATATGTGAACCATAAAAAAAACAAAAACAAGGTTTGGAAGCCAACGGACCATGGCTTCAAACTGTGGTGTGTTGGCAGTAAGCAAATCATAATTAAGCCATTAGGCCAAATTCAGACAGTAGAGTTTGCCTGTCCAGGGTGGAGTCCATCCCTAGCATGAGTTACTGTTCTAGACATAAGCCTCACCCTCTCCACACTGCTATAAAACCCCTCAAAGAAGTCCTGCTCTTTTTGGAGATAGCAGCAGCTTGGTCTTTTTCAGACATAAATTTATTGTTCTGTTTGTTACGCTAGTTCCTCTGCTGGTTGTTTGGGACACTGGTTTTGGTTTTATTGGATGCTGTTTTCAGTCATTTTTGAAATCACCAAGAGATTTTATGGGCAGCAGTATAAAAATCTGAATAAATAACAGCAACAATGCTGATAACACTTCTTCCTACAAATGCACCCGATGCAGAGAAACAGGAGGACTCCACAGAACAACAGCAGAGGCAAAGGCAGAACAGTACATCATGCAGAGAGACAGTGGCTAACCTCCTCTGAGGATGGGTACTTTGCGCTAGTTCGCCCTAGCACACATGCTGGAAATTCCTGAAGTGAGAGGGGTAACTATTCTTTACACCTTAAGCTTTCTTATAAAAGAAGATTCCTCAAAATGCACATTTTCAAAACCAAATTGAAAAGTGGCTATTTCGACAATAAAGCACTTGGTATGAATGAATTTAAACAAATAAATCACAGTATTTTTTAATATATATTAAAAAACAGTTACCTTTATTTCTTCCAGGGCAGAGACGTGCAAAGTTGACAACAGAAGCAATGAGCCCAGCCACATCAGAAAGGGGTTCTTAAATTGAGCCACTCCGTACGAGAAAGTTACATGTAGAAAAATCACTGCCAAACCATTGGTACCAAGCAGAAACCAACAGGCCGCCATGCCATACACCATCAGAAACCAGGGTTTGTACTAAAAAGACAGGGAGGACAATAATGAACGAAAACACTCGATTTCGGTTCCATACATGACTCAAGACTCAGCTCCTGATGCAACTCAGTTTTGCATCAGTTTGTACAAGGGATAGGAGTACAATGTAGATTTGGAACCAACCCATTAGTCACACTTAGGTTGCGGTGCCTGGAAAAATGTCAGCGCCTGCCTTTATTACAAAAACACAGTGTCGACCTGTAGCGTGTAACAGAGACATCTGTGGAAAGTGTGCGATATTTAATTTCAAGCTACAACCACTCCCCCTCAAATATTTAAAATAGGAAGAATTCTTGAAGGAATAATTGAAAATAAAAGTGGCTCGCTTCTAATGAATCCCATGCTGAGCAGTGTTGCAGGCTCTCTGTTCTATAAGATTATTAAAACTAGAGGAGAGAGAGGGGAAGAACCCACTCAACTGTGGCACTAAAACAGGCGAGCAAAGGGAATCTATGCATTTCTACAAGGGCTGGGGAAGAAATGGGTTCATGTGGAGTGAGGGGGAACTAATTTCCCAACCTACATAAATAAGAGAGCTTTTCTTCTTCTTTTCTTTGCCTTTGCAAATGTGGTGGTTTCTGAAAGACTAAGGGCTTCTTCTTCTTCTTCTTCTTCTTTTGGTTAATCTTTCAAACATGCGTCCAATAAAGATATATTTATGCCTCTTGTCTGCTTAGATTTTGAAGCCCTTACAAAAATCGGCGGTTGCAGAGGATCGTTTTCTTCGCAGTTGGAATTGCTTCAGTGGTTCTTTCTTAGCTTCAAAAAGTGGCTAAGAAACGAGCAGACACCTAGACAGGCCTCTTGATGACTTCCAAAGAACAGCTGAAACACACTGAATGTTATCTGAAATGCTGTTCCCCTCTGCTGGGTCACACGATGTCCCTCGGCTCTACTTGGAGCAGCACATTATGTGCAGCTCTTAACCATGTCTTTCTACTGACTAAGTTGTGCTTTATGATTTTTTTAAAAAACAACACCATTTCACTTTTCAGAGTGTGTGGCTGATGTAGCACTTGCTATCCCCCCCCCCCATGATTTGTTCTAGACCAGGCATAGGAAGACCTGACCCTCCAGATGTTTTGGGACTACAACTCCCATCATCCCTGATCACTGGTCCTGTTAGCTAGGGATGATGGGAGCTGTAGTCCCAAAACATCTGGAGGGCCGAGTTTGCCTCTGCCTGTTCTAGATCCTTCACACATTAGCCATGAGAAATGGGAGAGGCCCGTGCAGAAGTGGGGCAGCTGGGTACACTTACCCCAAGCCTCGGAGGGCTAAATTGGCGGGGGCAACCCACTAGGGACCGGCAGCATTTTAGTTTGAGTTTATAACTTTATTCTAACAAGGCTCCCATCCTGAACGTCAGACAAACTCTACCCAGTATCTGAAGCAGTATCTACCGTATTTTCCAGCATATAAGACGACTGGGCGTATAAGACGACCCCCAACTTTTCCAGTTAAAATATAGAGTTTGGGATATACTCGCCGTATAAGAAATACGACCCGGCGTATAAGACGACCCCCGACTTTTGAGAAGATTTTCCTGGGTTAAAAAGTAGTCTTATACGCAGGAAAATACTGTACTTCAGCATCTGAAGAAGTGTGCATGCACACGAAAGCTCATACCAAGAACAAACTTAGTTGGTCTCTAAGGTGCTACTGGAAGGAATTTTTTTATTTCGCTTTGACTACGGCAGACCAACACGGCTACCTACCTGTAACTAAAACTCTACCCAGGACTGGAAAGGGCACCACATATATAAAGGGTACTACAGCTGTGCCACCAATCCAGCCTCCGATGCTGAGTGAAGCTCTGTACCCCCAGAGGTCATAGGAGATCTCGTTGGGCAGGCATATATCCCACCTTTTAGGGTTGCTACCAGGATTGAATAGCGCTTTGTGCTACCTGCGGGAAGGGGGGGGTCACAAAGGCAACAAAACAAGTACTAAGTTACTAGTACTGTAACTAGAGCTTTCTTATTCTTCTTAGAGATAATGTCGATATATTTGTTGATCCAAAGCAATTTCCAAATTAGAGCAGGTCAGCTCAAAATCGCCTACCTTCTCCATGTAAAGGCTGGACAGCTGTGATACCGTGAGGTGACCGAAAAGAAGCCACAGGATATATCCTTTTCCCCATTCCATCCAAAAATTCCATTCAAAATCCATCGGATCCTAGGCATAAATTGAATCCATCATAAAACGGGTTTAAAGCGTGAGGAGAAGACTGGAAGTACATGATCACTGCTTGCATTTTGATTTAGGCCGCAAACCAGGAGAAACCATGGCTGAGGAAGTTCTGCTCAGGTATCCAACTTAGCACACGAGGGCTTTTTCTATCACTGTCCACTGAGTTGTAACTCATTATTTTTAAATTGTAAACCACCTTTGAGTGCATTGGAAGAAAGACAGTATATAAAATTAAGTACGATACTTCCTCCCTTCACTCTCTCTCTCTCTCCCTCCCTCCCTCCCCTGGCAATGTATCCATCACAATCTGTATGGCCACATTCACTTCCTGAAGATATTCCCAGGACGCCTGCCAAGAACAATGCCATCCTTTGCACAGTGTTGATCAAAAGGAATTTCCAAATTAGAACAGAAAGCAGACGGCAATCACTGTCTGGGTGTCTGTATGAATTCACACCGTTAAAAGTGTGGCGCAGTTTTCAAGTACTATGAAACGACCACAAAATATTTAGCACCGACAAAGCGGCCGTATAACATTTTGAGGTCTGCGGTCCTCGTGAGAGGACAATAGAAAAGGTGTGTGTGGCTAAATTAATACGTTATGCACCATATCCCTCTCTTACAAATATATACAGTGGTACCTCAGGATACATACGCTTCAGGTTAAGAACCCCACTAACCCAGAAATAATGCTTCAGGTTAAGAACTTTGCTTCAGGATAAGAACAGAAATTGTGCTTTGGTGGCGCAGCGGCAGCGGGAGGCCCCATTAGCTAAAGTAGTGCTTCAGGTTAAGAACAGTTTCAGGTTAAGAACGGACCTCCGGAACAAATTAAGTACTTAAGCAGAGGTACCACTGTATTTGTATATATTTGTAGGCATACTTACACACACCATTATATATAGGGGCATACACATATGCACACATCCATATAAATTAACCCAGTAATATGCTAACGGATTTGGGTGTCACAGTAGCAATGATGCCTTCAGGAGTGGCTGGCTAAGCTGCCTGTCATGAGGGTGGGAAGACTAGGTAGTCATAAAGGTCGCAGGCAGTGCTTTTTTCCCCTTTAAAATAAAAATGTTTAGGGGTACTCTCACTTTCCTACTCATATTGAAATACTGCTCCTCAATGAGGCCAAACTTAGATTCACTAAATATTTAGGGGTGTGCGTACCCCTGCGTACCCCCCCCTAAAAAAGGCACTGGTCGTAGGCTTAGCTGCTCTGCTGCCAAGGTTCATTGCTTGCAATTTGCTGAGATACTCTAATCCTTAAGAATATCTATCGTCAACTGCTGAGCTCCTCAGAAGCTAGGCAGGACAGGCACTGTTGCCGAAGCATGAGGAACAGACCAAGTCTAGGAAAAGAGCAAGCGGGGGCTGAGTCAGCAGCAAGGCATGGGAAGCAAGGAGGCCTAGGAAGAGACGCTGGAGGGGTCGAATGGGGCGGAGAGAGAGAATGGTCCAAAAAAAATTATGGGAGGGATAGAAGGCCGATCTGAAAGGGGAAGGGATACTGGGTGGTCAGGGGAGGCGATCCAGTTGATGGGGAGATTGGTGGGGCTCACCTGACCTCCTGCTACCTGTGTCACTTTTTCATACTGGGAGTAAGATGGGGAGGCGAGGCAGTGCCAAAGTGAGTGCAGTGGAAGCACCGGAGTAGTTCTGCTGCTATGTTTGGCCCACTAGCCTTACCCCTCCCTCTGTACCTCCCAGTAAGCAGCAGGGATGAGGAACGAAGCTCGCATATTGATGTAAAGGAAGCGGTATGGGGAGGGACCATGGCTCAGTGGCAGAGAACGAGCACACAGAGGCCCCAGATTCAATCCCTGGCATCTCCAAGTAGAGCTTGCTGTCTGAAACCCTGGTGATATGCTGCCAGTTAGAGTAGGCAATACTGACCTAGATGGACCATAGCATAAAGGCGACTTGCATGTTTTCAAACCAGCTAAATCTTTGGACTAACTGAAATGCCACCAGTTCCTGCGATTATTTATAAACAGACATGGCATATAAGAGGCAAGTAAAAGAAGCCAACTAGTTAAAGCATTCCCTCTCAGAGTATCTGAGCATACTGTCACAGCTCTTTACATTTCCAGGTGCAACAGACCCAAGATAGATGGATATCTCATTAGAATAGGATTACAAAATATGTAATCGGGCCAGTCCCATCCCTTATTGCTATTCCTGCAGAAGTTGAGAAGGAATACAATCAACAGCAGTGATATATTGCAGCAGCCTTCCGCAACCTGGTGCCCTCCAGATGTTTTGGACTACAACTCCCATCGGCTCCATCTAGCAAGTCCAATGGTCAGGGATTCTGGGAGTTGTAGTCCAACAAAATCTGGAGGGCACCAAGTTGGCAAAGCCTGCATTAAGGCTGGAGATGGGTCAGACCCTTTGTGAAACACTGTTTTGTTTGAGGAGGAATTTCCAGATTTGCTTCAAATTTCACCAGAGGTAGGAATGTAGAGATAACAAAACCCCATCCCCACGGATTTTCATTATAAAATACAGACAACACAGCAATCCAATCTTATGCATGTTTACTCAGAAGAACGCTTCACTGAATTCAATGGCAAGCAAGTCTGTGTAAAACTGCAGACTAATTCTCTTTTGTCTCCTCTTAGAATTCTGCAGATGTTTCAGCTCTAGAAAAAAGCTACCCAAATTTGTTTCGCGTTTTTGCTTTAGACTGAACATAGGTGGCATAACTAGTCAAAGCGAATTGTCAACAATATCTTCATCATCATGCCAAAAACTTTGGGTAGACTGGCCTAAACAATGAGGTTTCTTGTTATAGCAGGCATCAAAAACAGTACAACAAAGATGCCTGCCTAATATTAATAATGATTGCATATACTGAATAATGCTGTTTTTAACTGTTGAATTTTTAGGGTTTGTTCCACTAAGCATGAAAAAGGGGAGAGGAAATCTTGTTGTTGCTTTTTCAAATAATTTTATTTAGTTCATATGATGACAGTAGTAACAAGTGCTTGCGACATTGACTCCTGAAAGACAAGTGTGCAAGCAAATCTGAATCTGTTTGCACACTAAAGTCCACACAGCTGCACAGATCAGATCTGCAAAGTTTAATGCAGCACTTAGTTCAATTTCTCCGCCAAGCAACACAGGCCATATTAATTGGCAAGCCCAACCGTGCCAACCTGACAAGCCATATGGCACAGGATAGCATTGGGGCTGCATCACAATTTGTGCCAAACTGTTCCTTCTTCATCCAGAGCGCAATTTAACACACCAGTCATCAAAGCCAATTACAGTTCACTGAAAGGCAATTCAAAATGCTTATTCCCATGCTTATTCAAATTAAAAGTAATATCTCAGCAATATTCATTGACCTTACCTTTCTAAATCCTCCAAACAGTGAATCGGTTTCCAACTCAAATTCTCTATCAAGTTCCTCTTCATACTCTGCCAGGAATAACAGATCATTAAATAAGAAGTTATTACCAGGAGGTAACAGAAGTTGGTTTTTTCTTATAAACAGCTCAACATGTACATCAGTTTCTGTTACACAACAACCGCAACCTATCCAAATTATTAAACATGAAATCCCACTAAGCCTAGTGGGGCTTATTCCCAAGTAAGCATGTGTCCTTTCCTAGTAAAAAAATAAAAACCCAAACAAAGCCATGGCTGACTTAGGAGGGCAAAAATCCAGCAAGCAGTTTTGGAATAGAATGAAAGAAATGGACTGGGTTTCATCAGGGCTAAAATGTCTGAAGGTGCAAAGTTAAGAGCAGGTCTTTCAGGACCCTGGACAGAGTCTAGGAAGCAAAGAAGAAGAAGAAGAAGAAGAAGAAGAAGAAGAAGAAGAAGAAGAAGAAGAAGAAGAAGAAGAAGAGTTTGTATTTGATATCCCGCTTTATCACTACCCGAAGGAGTCTCAAAGCGGCTAACATTCTCCTTTCCCTTCCTCCCCCACAACAAACACTCTGTGAGGTGAGTGGGGCTGAGAGACTTCAAAGAAGTGTGACTAGCCCAAGGTCACCCAGCAGCTGCATGTGGAGGAGTGGGGAAGCAAACCCGGTTCACCAGATTACGAGTCTACCGCTCTTATCCTCTACACCACACTGGCTTGCTTAGGACTTATTTCAATGAATGCATCATCCCAACTGAGTCAAGTGCTCCTTGAAACTGTCTACTCAGGCTCCACCCCTTTGCTGATAATTGTGGAGCCTTAAAGAAATAGCCTTTTGGAGTAGAATCTAGCACGTTCCAGGCATTCATGCAAGGCACCTGCGCTCAAAGGATGCAACCTTTGATCCAGTCTCAGAGGGTCTCAGGATCAGCGGTGGTGTTGAGGCCCAATGGCCTGCTCCTCAGACAGCTACCCTGGCACCTCAGCTTCTGTATCATCGCTGGGTTCCAGGAGCACAGCAACATGCTTAGGCTGAAAATGGAGTTATTGCAGATTGCGTTTCTATGTCAGAGGCGGCCAGCTGTCAGATTCAGTCATCACCGGCAACTCCATCTTAGTCACCCACAGCCCTACCAAATTTTAAAGCAAGATGTGGTGTAGGAAAGCCTTGTGTTGACTTTCCTAGAGGTGAGGATGGGCACAACATTTCATATCCCTGCCACAACCTGACGACTTGCTGAAATACTTAGTGCTATTTAAAAGAGACAAGGAGTCAAAATGCTAACAGGCCAATGATGCCAAGCCTTCATTCTATAGAAATTTTCCCTTACTAAATAGTGAAAAGGTGCAAAATGAAACCAATATCTTTTACCAGAAGTGGCCGCTCACTGTGTGACCTTTAGACTCAGAAAGGAGTATCAATCAGTTTGATCAAGTCTTAAAATTCATTGCACATCTTTTAAAAATAAATAAATGCTATTTTAGTTCTACTGCATAGCATCACAGAAAACACATGTTTAAAAACATTGAAGTAACGATGCATGTCTATTTTGGTTTATTGCATTATCACTTAAATTTACACATAAAAGCCAGAATAATTAGATTTTTGTGATATTCAGCAGTATTCATATTCCATCCTTCTACTGTAAAACCAATGTTCAGGATGGCCCACAGCATACTAGCAATAGCCAAATAGGCATGAGAGTGCTGTGCTAGACAGTCACTGTCTTTAATTTCACAGAATGTGTAACAGCGACCTGCTGAATTGATCAGACAGTTTATTCACAGAAAAAGTGAGAAATATAGGCACAAAGGAGCATCAATAATAAATACGAGTGGTAGGTAGAAGTTAAGCAATAGTTGAGAGTTCAGTCTGTAAGGTTATCAAAAGCAGAATTCCCTTCCAACTTTTCCACCCACGGGCTTTCCAATTAATTTTCTCTCTCCCAGCAACTTCTGTTACAGCTCCACATCCATTTCCTGGGCTTCCTTCACAGCTTGCTGGTGTTTCAAATAAATGCAAATTTAACCTGAATTTAATCAGTCAATTAATTAATCTGTTAAAAGCCAGATCTGCTAACAATTAACAACAGCCTTAAGACATATATATGTGTGTGTCTACGTTGCTATTGCCCTTGCACAGCTATTGGCCACTCAGAGCGAAATTTTCAACATGTATAATCCACTGAATATCAAATTTACTCTTGCCCACAATTTATCCCCAACAAAAGCCTGTCAAGTCCTATTTTGGAGTCACACTGAAGAGAGACTGCCTCAGAGGTTCAAACAGTTAACTTTGCTTAGCTGAAGGGGGAAGAAAAAAGCTCTTCAAGTGAGGAGCCAAACGCTTGATTTATCACCTTTGCTTTTCTGAGGGGGATTCTTAATTTCTACCTGAAGAAATTCATCTCTCAACAGAATGAGTTTTTGCTCTCACTTTGTGACACCCAAGATAAATCTCAAGGGAAAGCGTCATCTTCTCTGAGGGATTTTTGCTGCTTCCCCCCCCCTTTCTTTCCCCTGGTCAACCTGCAGACCCTCTTAATCCGGCAGCACTGACCTTGCAGAGAGCAACCCAAAAAATATGTAGACTAAGAAGTATTTTATACAATAGACGCAGAACTTTAATGAGTTACTTTGGAGATTATTTAATGGCACGTGAGGCTTTATGCCTGACTGCCTCTGAAGCATGATTAAAAGGTGTTTCTGTTAGGTACAGATAGGGCAGCGCAGGCAGGAATCAAAGGTTTAAAAGAGGAGTGAGGAACCTTTGGCGCTCCAGATATTGCTCAACTACAACTCCCATCAGCCCTAGCGCCAATGTGAACATGCCCATAATTCACTTTCAAAGCATCCTTTCTCCAACATTATGCTGTCAACTGCTGGGGTCAGAACAGCCTGCGAATTAGTGGCAGAAATGATCACGCCTGACAAAGATGGTGCCATGATTGAATGGTACAACAGACATAGATAACTGTATTGACTATTTGTGGGCAGAATCAGAGTCATTTGGAGTTCCCAGGTCCATCCTCAGCCTATGGGACACTTAGAGCAGGCAAAAGAAAGAAACATCAGGGAAATATCAGGCGGATTAGCCATTCTTCTCCCAACTCCTTCTGAGGTTCAAAGCGGATATTAACAATAACAGCAGCAGCAGCAGCAGCAGCAGCAGCAGCAGCAGCAGCAGCAGCAACAACAACAACAACAACAACAACAACAACAACAACAACAACAACAACATGTGTTTACTACCCTATACCCACAGGTCTCAGGGTGGTTCACAAGATAAAATCACAATATAAGAATGTAAAATGCACAATAAAAACCAAAACAAGAGGAACCCAACTATCCCCCACCCTCCTCAGAATCTCCTGTTCTCACTCAGTCATTTGATCAGGATAACCAGCAAATGTCTGCTCACACTGCCCTTCAAATAAAATGATGATGATGATGAATGGTGTGTGCTTTGTCCCATCTTATTTTGAATCCCCTGCATAACATTTTCTTCCTGCTTTACTCCGGCAGATTCTACTGCATGCTCATCCACTTAAATATGGCTATTTGCTGATTCTAAACCTGCCTATTAAGTACGGTTATCAAGCCTGCTGCTCAAGATTGCCCTACAGCAGACACACTCTTCAACCCTCTACCTGGTCTATCCTTCCTGCAAATGCCCAATCAGCATCCTCCAATCTCTGGGATCAAAGTGACAAAATGCTGCCACAGCACTGGAGGCTGGGGAGGACTTGGATCAGCAGCCAAGGGAGGATGTGGCAGTGACTGAACAAGAGCCTGAACAGGAGGGTGCAGTCTTGCCACCTAGAACCAGGTGCCACTTTTGCAGATGGGAGCAGCAGACCGACGTAGCCAGACAGAGCACACATTTGCAATCCCATCATTCCTTCAAGGTGAGCAAGTGACATGAGTGAACATGCCACACCTTGTCTTTAAAAGCTCAGCGGGTGCGGCAGGAAAGCCTGTTGGGACATCTTCCTTACTTCTATCCAGTTCCGATCTTACCCTGCTCATGAACCATGACTTGTGAGCCCTGCATCTGCTGCTGAGTCTG
This sequence comes from Darevskia mixta, assembly GCA_034641385.1. Taxonomy (NCBI): domain Eukaryota; kingdom Metazoa; phylum Chordata; class Lepidosauria; order Squamata; family Lacertidae; genus Darevskia; species Darevskia mixta. Next base: position 3,691,912 of record JAWWNH010000054.1, on the reverse strand, counting down.
TACCATTACATACTTTACTTCCAAGTAAGAATCTCTCTCCGCATGTGTCGGGCAGAAACCTGGACACAATGAATGATTTTTATATAAGAATGTACCCTAAGCAAACCTTGCTTTATTTTTATAGTCATTTTCTATATATAAAGATAGAATGCAGCACTGAAAAAAATGAGTGCAAAAGTTGAAGAATCTATGTCTGCTTGCCCTAATCACAACATGCAAGATAGGGATTGCATTTGCCAACATTTTCAAAGACTGTTTTGCTATCTCCCCCTAGTGGAGGAAAAATAAGCATGACAATTTACTTCAAGTCAAAGTAAAAATGTTTTGCCACAAACAAAGGTTACGTATTCTTTTTATATATACATTAAAATATCCAAGGCACATCTGAATTAAGCCATCAAATTGCCAAATTCAGAAAGCTCAACAAGGAAGAGGAACACTTCATATATTGAGCATATACATGAATGATTCACACGCGGAATGCTCATATCTGATGTGCATGTGTGCAAGGGGAGAGGTTCACTCCTGCACCACACAAAGAGGATATCTGGACAAGAGAACGAGTGTTATCCAACCCACTGAAACTGGTAGGAATGTAGGTATATGTGTTTATGGAACAGCAGCAGCTATGCACTGCTAGTCTCATTGGAAATAAAAGGAGAATTATGTTGTTAGTGACTTGTTCCCAATAATGGAAACTGCCTTTAAAAAGAGATCAGTCACCCAACAGAGCTCTTCGTTGGCATCCATCTGTCTCAAGAGACAATGGAGTGTGCCTCCGCGGGTGAAGTCAAACTACTGCATTAGCAGCACCAAAGTGACCTCCCCAGAATGCAAGTCTAGGCAGTGTGGTTGGGCTGCCCAGACAAGACCCTCCGTCAGCCTCACTGATGTGGTCCAAAGGAAAGCAGAGCAATACGTTTGGCACCAGCTTGGCTGCAGGAGTTGCTGGAAGGAAGCACCATCCAACTGTCTTAGGGACTCTACTCCCAATTTGTGTAGGGTTTTACTCCTTAGACTTTTCTTCTCCTGAAGATGTCCCACAGGGCAGTGGAGGTTTAGGATCAGAGTTTTCCTTCTCCTTCCCAAATTGACAAGCCCCGTCTGCCCCTCACTTCCCTCCACAGCACATACAGAAACCGCATTCTTGACCATTGGACCCACTATGGGTCTCATCCGCTCAATCTGCCAGAGCCTGTCTTCTGATGCAGGGGAAGTCCCTAACTCACTAAGGGTTTGAGGCCCATCAGCTACCCTCACCTGGTTTAGCCGGTCAGGTGAAACCGTTTCCCAGGGTGTGGCCACTATTGCATGTTGACAGCTTCTAGGAGCCACCCACAATTCAGAACGGACAACACGCAAAAAGGCCTGTGACACACTTGAGAACCATGGACACAGCAGCAAGACATGTTCAACAGGAACAGAAACACCACAAACACCTGTGTCTTCCCCCTAAGTACATACTGATGGGTAGGAACTCCACACCCAACTGATAAATTGAGACAGCAAAGCATCCTTTCTTCTGTTCTTAAGCAACATATCCCTTTGAGAGGGAGAGAAGGTCCACATCTCCAATAAAAAGTGCTATCAAAGCACTCTCCGACAACTGTGACTTTCAACAGGTATGCATTTTAATGCTATGAGAGAATCAGGGAAAACTGATGTACTTAAGCCAGAAGCGCGAGGAGAAGAAAGGACTTGTTGGTTGCATTAATTTCAAAGGTGATATCCAATTGCAGCAGTCCATTACTGCCACAGCCATTCCGCAAGCGGGGGACCTTGTTCTTAACATAATGCAATAGCCAAATTCAAAAGCTGTGTTGCCGAGCAACACTGAGCGCAACTGCTGCTATTGCACTCAGCAACACTCTTGTTCTGCAGCTGTCAGCGCAACAGCTATTGTTATACCTGTGCAACGTCAGCTCTCAAAATTATTGTCCTGAATTATGTTCAATCTCACCCCAAAGCACCAAGTCTGCTTTGAAGACTATTCTTAAAATATATTTATAGAAACCTAACATTCAACAGATATTAGCAAGGTGGGTTCTATGCTCAAGGTGTAAACATTAACGTGGATAAAGCACATACACCGTGCAACTGAGGCACGCACAGTACACAAGACCAACCTTTTCACCGTGTGTGCAATTTACCAGTGGCACACAATGAGTATAACTATGGATAACTGTGCTGAAGCCAGGGCTGCAAAATTAATGGGAAACCAGACATCAAACTGGAAATGGACAAAAACAGAAATGATCAACAAGGACTGGGGCAGTCTACTAGTGTCACGTGCTGTTAAATACTCTTGCTGAAGTAGCAGGAACAGACAACTTCCTCTGAAAACGGAAATGGCTACATACCCATCAGAAACTCATCACTCTGAGTTTCTAATAATCCAATCGCTTTACAGCTAGGACACCCTCAACCTCAGACACACAAGCTGATATCAATGTGGCCCCTAAGGAATGGCCTTCATCTTTTACTTCTTCCTTGGATGTCTCCCTCCTTCCTCAAGACCTTCACTTTCCATTAAAGGAGTTATCATCCTGAGAGTGGGGTGAATCCCCAAATCCCTCAATACACAGAACTCTCTGAAACTCTTAGCTTCTGCAGGTAAGCAACCTTGGCCAGAAGGTGCTCAACATGCCTGTCTGCTAACTACTGACCTGAGCCCTTGTGAAAATACAGTGGTACCTTTGTTCTCAAACTTAATCAATTCCGAAACCATTCGAAAACCAAGGCGCGGCTTCCAATTGGCTGCAAGAGCTTCCTGCAGCCAAGTGGAAGCCGCGTCGAACGTTCGGCTTCTGAAAAACGTTTGCAAACCGGAACACTTACTTCCGGGTTTGTGGCATTCGGAAGCCAAAACGTACGAGTACCAAGGTGTTCGAGAACCAAGGTAAATTTAAAGGTAAAGGGACCCCTGACCATTAGGTCCAGTCGTGACCGACTCTGGGGTTTCGGCGCTCATCTCGCATTATTGGCTGAGGGAGCCGGCGTACAGCTTCCAGGTCATGTGGCCGGCATGACTAAGCCGCTTCTGGCGAACCAGAGCAGCACACGGAAATGCTGTTTACCTTCCCACTGCAGCAGTACCTATTTATCTACTTGCACTTTGATGTGCTTTCAAACTGCTAGGTTGGCAGGAGCAGGGACCAAGCAACAGGAGCTCACCCCGTCGTGGGGATTCGAACCACCAACCTTCTGATCGGCAAGCCCTAGGCTCTGTGGTTTAACCCACAGCGCCACGATTGTACAAATCAACCAAGTGGTAAAGTATGTGATAGGCAATTTTTAAAAAGGACTTAACCAGACCAGAAGCTATACACAGTGGCATATTATGATCCAAGTAACCAGTTTTGTACAAAATGTTAATGCCACTTCTCAAGGGTTAAGCAAATGAATTTAAGTCACAAACATCCAGAGCTCTCTATCACGCAAGAAAAATACTCTTGTTAGGAAAATGAAAACAAATTTCCATTGTTACCCGTTTGAAAACACATTAGTAGGCCAGCCTTCAGATTTGCGTCGTCTTTTCCTATTACAAAGTAAATGTCAACTGACTGCTTCTAGTGGTCCCTGACTAGCTGAAGTACAAACCTTGAATTACACTTTCATTAAAAGGAGATGCACAGCTTGTGTACCTTCCACCTGGCTCCGCAGCCGCTCTCGGCTCACACAAAGGAAGGGTACCCGCAAGCTCCGGGCAAAAAGCCTTTGTAGGAGGCCCTGCTGGGAGCTGTTACAAAGTACTCCATTAAGACATACTATTTAAGTCAATACACTGTGAACTACAAAAGCAAAAAAATAATAATAATAAGTACCTAACGAGAATGAGTCTGAAATGGAGCCTTACCTCGAGAGGCTTGGAAGACTTCATAAAAGGAATAAAAATGAAAGCCGAAGGAAAGGAACAAGTAAAGAGACAGCTCCCATCCCGGCAGCAGTCCTAATTGTAACGGCATTTTTCAGGGTTCCCGAAACCTAGGAGGACAACATCCTGGTAGATAGCGCCTGCAAAACAAGAAGATAATTTTATGAATTTTTTTAACTAGATCCAGAGGAGTCTCCAGGAAAGGGCAGAACAACAGTTCTATGTGGAAGATAATATTCATCCGAACTTTATGAGCAATGGCGACTGCATTATTATAAAAGAACAGTTCAACTTTTAGAAGGCATCTGAAGGCAGCTCTGTATAGGGAAGCTTATTTTTAATGTTTAATGTTTTATTATGTTTTTATATATGTTGGAAGCTGCCCAGAGTGGCTGGGGCAACCCAGTCAGATGGGTGGGGTATAAATAAAATATTTATTATTATTATTATTATTATTATTATTATTATTATTGAATAGGTCACTCATATTTTCTTTGGAGAAATGTTGGTGGGTATGACAGAGTGCCAATGTGTGCAGAGTGCCTTTCCCTTAGCCCTGAATAATAATGGCCAGTCCCTGCACATCTGAAATTACAGGCGAAGGATTTCAGGGTAGCCATTTCCAGGCAAGCTTGAGCCCCACAACCTTACATTTAAGAAATGGTGCATTGCGGCCTGTGATAGATTCTTTACCGAACAAACCATCGCCTCAGTGCCAGCTATGTGCTGCTCATAATTGATTAGTATCAATACAGTCCAGTTTAGGACCAAATGCACATAGAACATGAGTTGCCAGTGTGGCACTCACAGATGTGCATGTTGCCCTCAGAGGCCTTTCCAGGCACCCACGGAGTCCCATCCACCTACCCCCCCCCCCCGCTGCTGAAAGAAGCCTTCTTCAGCCTCGTTGAAGCACGGAGAATGATTTCGAGGCGAGCATGGTGTTACCAGCACGCGATGGCCCTTCCCCTAAAGGAGAGAAGCCTGTTAGCATCTCTGCTGCTGTTTGCACCAGGGAGGATGGGGTTAATGGGTTCTTTGCTTGTGTCTCAGGGCTTGCAAAGGAGCAAGGTCAGCATTGCAGGCAGGCACTTCAGCCATTGTTCACCATGAATAGAACAATGCACTGAAATTTATTTTCAGATCAGTGTTCTGTAGAACAAAATAATAAATGGACAAGCAGGAAAATGCATCCTTCTCAGTGCTGTTTTTCTAGGAAAAAGGTGCCAGAACTCACCATGAACACCTCCCTCTTGCAGTACCAGCAAGTCCTGGCTAAAAAAGGGCCCTGATTCATTCCCATTTTATACCACCACCACCCCCGGACTCAAAGCTGTATGGATATGTTTCCATAACGGACAGGCTGTAGCTCAGTAGCAGAGCACCTGCCTTGAATGCAAAAGGTCCCAGGTTCAATCCCCAGTATCTCCAGGTAAGGCTGGAGGGAAAGTCCCTTGCCTGAAACCCTGAAAAGCCACTGCCAGTCAGTATAGACCAGGAATGGCCAGGGATTATGCAGCAAAATCTGGAGTAGACACTACTGAGCTGGATGAACCACTGGTCTGGCTTGGCCCATGTTATCCCTATGAGTAGTTTCTCGTCCAGGCACTGACCACATCCAGGCCCAGCTAACTTCACCAAAGTTGCTACATGATACACCTTGAAACTATGCCATTGGAGTCAGGGCAATAATGGTGGCCAACCATGACAAATTCCATTTGCTGTTCTTAAAATCCATGGCTGTTTGGTTTACTACAACTCTTGCGGGAGCAAAAGGGCGCAGATGACTGCCCTGTGGCATTTTTGGAAAATGATGTAATGGGAAGGAAAAAGGCCGTGGGAAGAGACTTTTTGTTGCTGTTCCAGCCTCCCCGTTTTCCTACAGGATTAGTTCACCTCCTCAGATATTCCCCAAAATGTTTCTACCCATACAGATTGCTAGTTGTGGGAGGGACAGAAGTTAAGCTGGACACCAACCGAAAACACTAATTTAATTTTATTTTTATATGTCATGCCAGAAAGCTTTGCCAACTTTTCTGTTCAAACCATTCCGGAACCTCAAGTTGAGTAGCTCTAAGCATGTGCAGAGTGTCTTCCATCTAAGGAAGGTATCTTCAACCATTACAGAACCAGGACCCACTTTTTGCCCAAACATGCATTTGGGGAACCCATCTGTTAATCTTTTGCCTTGTATTTGCCTGGTGGCAGTGCATCTTGGAGCAGCCTGCAATCCACTAGCAGGTGCCGACCCAACACTTGAAGAAAAGCTACAAAAAGCTTTCTAAAAAGTGTACCTAACATCTTCAAACAGAACAAAGTGCTCCTAAAAAAACAAAAAAACAAACAATGGTGTTTTCGAAACCACATTGTAGAGGAATAGCTAAAAACACCAACCACATGAATTCCTTTGGGATTGTTATCATTTTCTGACAACTAGGAGTGAGAGTGAAATTCTGGCCAGTTGATAAACCTAATCTCAGATCTGCAAAACTGGAAGCAGCTCTGCAGGCACTCAGGAGCCTTATCAAATTTTTGCAAAGTACTGTATTACAGGAAAGTCCACTGTTTGTTTGCTTGTTTGTTTTGCACAACAACCATACAGCGCAAACTTAAGCCTCACTTGAGTTCAACGCTACTTATTCCCATGTAAGTATGTAATATAATTGCGGCCCCACACACGTTTATTTTAGCCGGGACTTTTGTGGCTCGCGCACGCCTGCTCGGACCTCTATGTGCTGAACTGTGCTTGCAGGACTCCTCTGCCCATGCCCAGAGGCAACATGTTCTTGCGCATCTTTGCGCGCGCAACCCTCCTGCGACCGTCAAGCGGGGCTCCGGGGCATGACGCTTTCAAGAGTCCCCTCCCACTCCCAGGGTCCCTCAGACAAAGTTTTCCGCGGCAGGAATTTCCTTCCCGCTTGGAACAAGCACGCATTTGTCTTCTGCGCCCGGAGCGAGACGCTCCTCCGCTTCCTCGGAGCCTCCCTCCCGCCCAGCTCCCGGCGCAGGGGGCAGGCCTCCACTCCCCGCCTTGACGGTTTGCCGCAACGAATGGCTCGCGGAGCTGCGCGAAACAAATCGAAAGCACCGACCTGCGGCGGAGCGCGGCTCCATGCGCGGCCCGGGCCGTCCCTCCCCGTTTCCGGCTCCGGCCCCGGCGAGGCGCGCACTCGCTCCGCCCCTTCTGCGGAGAGCGGCGGGGGGCGCGCGGTCTGGGCCCGGCGCGCTCGGCGTTCAGGACCAGCTTGCGAGACCGTGGGGCTGTTTGTTGTTCAGTCGTTCAGTCGTGTCCGACTCTTCGTGACCCCATGAACCAGAGCACGCCAGGCACGCCTATCCTTCACTGCCTCTCGCAGTTTGGCCGAACTCATGTTAGTAGCTTTGTTAGTAGCTCAGGGGCTGTTTACCTGAGTGTAAAAGCCTCGCGGAGCGCAATAGGCTTGGTTTAGTTCCTTCCTTCCCTGCACACAGATCAACTTTGGAATGGCGAGGCAAGCTGACCTTTTTGCTAGTTTTCTTTAGCAGGCTGGTGTTTTTTTTAATGAAACGGGGAAGAAGCTAAAAGCTGGCTGCAGCAAATTTATATTTTAGCAAATTCTGAGATGCCCCTACGAAGCCAACATCAGATCAGCGCCACCGTGGCACGAAAATAGGGATCTACACCTTGCATAGTTTTTGCATGGGAGCCTCCTGAAATGAGTGTCAAAAGCACACCTCTCATCTAGCCCGGTGGACTGGATCTTACAAATATGGATCTGAATCTGATTTGAGGGTGGTTTGGGTGGTGCCCTATGTAAACATGCACGTTCAGTAAGAACTCGTTTTGTTTACTGGAACCAGCTTTTACCCATGTCCATAAAAGCTTGTTTTCTCTCTCTCTTCCATCCCTCCCCTGAAAAATTCCACAAGCAGACGTCGCTCATCATCTAGCTAGCCCAATATTTTTTCGGTATATAAATGTCTTAAACAAAATAAATACATCAATTCTGAGAGAGGGGTGGGGTTTTGGTTTAAGAAGCACCACATTAAAATGTGAGGTGCATCTGTCCCCATCATTATTGACTTTTTCATGAACAATTTTAAAACGTTCCCGTTTACCCAGTTATTTGATGACTGAAGAGCACTGTACCTGACAACCCTAAGATCACTGGATGAGAAAATGGTTTTGGAATGTTTTAACTGTTTTGGGAAAGCTTTTTAAAAAATAAATAAATAAATAAATAATTGTTTTGTTGTGGAAATGTTTGCTACCCTGGGTTCTTTTGGGAGGCAGGGTGGGATATTAATTAAATAAATATAACATGCAATAAAAACAAATTTCTTCCCTATTCCTAATAACCAAGCAGCTCAGGGTGGGGGGGGGGGAGGTTAGAGATGCGAGAGTTTCTTTCCTGCCTCTCTAACCCCACTGTGGGGACACCACAACCCTAGCTGGGACAAACAAGCATACAGTGGTACCTCTGGTTACGTACTTAATTCGTTCCGGAGGTCCGTTCTTAACCTGAAAACGTTCTTAACCTGAAGCACCACTTTAGCTAATGGGGCCTCCTGCTGCCGCTGTGCCGCCGCTGCCCAATTTCTGTTCTCATCCTGAAGCAAAATTCTTAACCCGAGGTAATATTTCTGGGTTAGCAGAGTCTGTGACCTGAAGCGTATGTAACCTGAAGCGTAAGTAACCCGAGGTACCACTGTACACTGACAAACATGAGATGCCAATACTGTAGTTACCCTGGTATTTGTTTTAGTAAAATAGTACAACTGCTACAGCAGGGGCCAGCAAACTTTTTCAGCAGGAGGCTGGTCCACTGTCCCTCAGACCTTGTGGGGGGGCCGGACTACTTTTTTTGGGGGGGGGGGGAATGAACAAATTCCTATGCCCCACAAATAACCCAGAGATGCATTTTAAATAAAAGAACACATTCTACTCATGTAAAAACATTCTGATTCCCGGACCGTCCGTGGGCCGGATTTAGAAGGCGATTGGGCTGGATCCGGCCCCCGGGCCTTAGGTTGCCTACCCATGTGCTACAGAGTCGGAACAGCCACCAAATGATATATACAGTAACTTCTATTGTGCTGCATTTTCCTTTACTTAGAAGAGGACGGCAGTTATTGAACAAGGAGCCCACTGGATGGCAGCAGAGTACAGCAAGTGTTATGTGCAAAAGTCCTGTTCTTTCCCAGATTAAGCAGCGCTGCTGTAATAATAGGGACACTGTCAGCTGATATGTTTGGGAAGGAATCGCTGGGAGGGAAAACCATGCATATTTATTATACTGATGTCAGCCACCATTCTGCTATAGGTAAAAAGGCACTGTCAAGTTAAGTAGGTCAGTACATTGATCAACCCTGACAGTGATCGCATCTGGAAGAGCTTACTGTCTTGGTCTCTCAAGGTGGAATACGTCTTCTGTCTCTACTCAGCCTGGGTTGGCCCCCCCCCCCAACCTCTGGAAGAAAGAGAAAACAAGTGACAAGTTTCCTGGAGCCTTCGTTTATTAGGCTACCTCTAAGTCAGTTTGCATACATCATGCCATGTCTGACACACACACACACACACACATTTTCCCATGCATCCAAGCTGCAGCATTTTCTATTTGGGCAAATGCAGTGCTTCTCCCACAAGGATGCTTTGAGGGATTTGTTCTTTGCAAATTGCGATTATGAAATGACCTGATCCCAATCTCCCAGGCTAAGGTGTGAATCGGAATGCCATTGTCCTTCAGATTTCACACTTGGGATGTGGTTCCTGACTCAAAACAACAACAACACAAAAGGTACAAATATGTTCACAAGCATGCATGTTTTAGGACAAAGTATGTTCAGCAATGCAAATTTAGTGAGAAAATACTTTCTCAAGAATACATATTTAAATCTGAAATTTAATACAAGCAATGTGTGGTGTTTTTTTTAATTAAAAAATGCAGATTAATGGAGAAACAAGATGGAACAGATTTCTGACTGGTCAGATGTGAAACTGACATGGACCAGGGCTTCCGGTCGGCGTGCCGGAGGGGAAGGTCGGGGGACATGTCGCTGCTGACATTCCCCGACCCGATCGGCTTAAAGGGGTGCTTGCGACAGCGGCGCAGCCCCCGAAACTCCCGGGAGTTTTGATCCCGGGACCTAAGGTCCGGCTGCAGCTCACAACGTCGCCCCAACTCCCGCGGCGGCCACAGTAGAGGCTGCCGTGTGAGACGCGGGGCGACGGAGCTCCAGGACCGCCATTGCCCATCGGGTTGAAGCTGCGAGCCCTTCCCCCCTGAGCGCGCTGATTCCTCCGAAAATGACAGGATTGGATGAATAAAACGTGAGTACTATTAAAGTGCTGAAGAATTTGGACTAATTTGGCAAAGTACAGGGATGTAATTTACGGAGGTCCGTCCCTTGCTACTGTGGCACTAAATCAGGAACTTTATTGCCGAAGCGGCTGCAATGTTGCGGAGTTTGACAGTGCAACAGAGATTCGATCCTTCTGACACCCCTGATCGGAGGGGCAACTAACTAACACTTCTGACAGCTAAAGGATTTGAATCGGACCTGTTGGACTATATTGCGGAAATTTGGATTTTATATTTGGACTTGGTACGGTTACGAACACTGCATAGCTATGTCTTTGAAAATGGAGGATGACTTTGAAAATGGAGGCTGGAAGAGAGTCCTTGAAAAAATCTGGGAACTGCGATTAGAGTTCCAGATGGAGACTGCAAGACTGAGAGGAGTTGTACTCAACACTGATGTCATGCCAGCTGCACAAAGGAAGGAAGGGGGAGAAATCCCCACCAAGGCCAAGGGCAAGCCTCGCCACAGGAAGATATTTTCCCGGCGCAAGAAACCTGGATTGAAGAAGAGGAGTAATCAAGTGAAATCTACAAAGGACTACTCTTTTCGAGACCAGAGGATTGTAAAGAAGAAAAAGATCTTACTTGACTACTGGAAATTGGAGCAGCCGAGAAGCCAAAGAGAAGATGAAGTCCAAGTGCAAGCAAGCACTTGGCTGTGGACTGGGGAAAGGCGAGGGCAGGGTTGAAGGGTGCAGGTGGGTCACTTAGGATTGATTATATATTTGGTTTTTGAACACTTTTGTCGGACATGGCTTTGAGTTTGGATTATGATAGGGCCTCTCGAAGTTAGGAGCCTGAAGATTAAGGGGAGCCAGAAGGAAACTTATAGATGATCTGGGAGGAAGACGCTGAGGCGAAAACTAAAAAATGATCTGAAAGGAGAAATGATATTTTATATGAGTTAGAAGTATGTTTTGAAATTAAGTTTAAGATATGTTTATTGTATCTATGCACCTGAATGGAAGAAATATATTGTATAATGCAGCCACTAGGGAGGTGCGGGGGAAGCCACTATGATTATATTATGTTACCAAGAATGGCCTACCCGGGAGGGTAGGCCGAAGCTAGATAATGATTTGTTTGAGGTCAGGGGAAATAATGAATGGGTTTACCTCTGTGAGAGGGAGGGTAAGATTAAATAACTCCTCATGGTGAGAGGTGGGGAGGGATGAATCCTGACTGAAATGTTATACTGTATGTTTATAAAATTGTAAAATTAATAAAAATTATTTAAAAAAAAAGAAAAAAGAAAAAAAAGAAACTGACATGGACCAGAAATAAACAGAGTCACTGCTTTTTCCCCCCAGGGGGTACTCAAGGGTACGCAGTAACTGCACCTCTTTTTTGTTGTTAAAAAGTGTGGCACTTACTGTAACAACTCCATGGTGAGTACCGGCACCTATTTTTCTAGGGGGGGGAAGCAATGAACAGAGCCATCCATTTCCTACACCTAGAGATTGCATGTATTGCTCTTAGAGGCTTGTAGCCCAAGATGTGTCTGACTATTTCAAATCAATATGCAACAGGAGCCTTTTATTATGACCAAAATTCTTGGTTATGTACAGGCTTTTCTGTACTTACTATCTCTTTCAGCTAATTTTGATTTATTTGGCTTCCTCCTCCCTCCCTAGGTCTTCGCCTTTTCCGCCTGCTATCTCTAGGTCAGGGCCGAGGCTTTTCTTGGACTACAACTTTAAGAACTGTATGAAATGCAGGAATTCAACACAAGAAGTTTTTTCTGGGCACAGAAACACAGCAATAGGGAATGCCTCAAGGGATGGTTTTTTTCTGCCTGTTGTTAATGCTTCAAAGGTGTAGAGCCCTGCAAGTGCGGTGGGTGGGTGGGAACCCGGCAAATCAAAAACATAGCTGTACATATGCAGAGAAACTAGAAAAACTAGTTCTGTCTCTATGTGTAAGCGAATTATGTTGTGTATTTTTAGTAACTTATAGAGTAAGAGCATTGTTGTTACTCGTGAGAAACTAGGCAGGGGAAATGGAAGTGGGGAAGGGTGTTCCTCCCCCCCCCCACTTTAAACTCTGCTCAGAATCTTGAAAATTGCTAAAGAACAAGTTAAAGGTGGGAGAAAAGAACATTAAAAAGGTGTGGTATTTCCCGAAAGAGCCAAGTGAGCTATTTCAACAGCCAAGTTAAATATGATGCAGTCAAGGCTGACATGCACTTCCTTTCAGAGCTCCCAAGTGTAGGGCTGTGAATTCCGAGAGGAAAATACGCAACCTCATCCCACTCTTCGCCTCCCCAGCCAACCGTGCCTTGTTTGCCTTGGCCGCGTCTGGGGCTAGCCTTTCACTCACTGGTCTGGTTTTGAGGACAATTGCCTCTCTGCAACGGATATCATTCTCCAGCTCCCGGCCTGGTTGCCTGTGAATGGAGTGTTTATTTTCATTGACTCACAGGACTGAACAGATGCCGAGAATATATTTGAGGACTTCTACAAATGAGTGGAAAAGCACACAGCCTTCGCCGGGCACAGAACCCACTGGCCTGCGTTCTCTTCCAAGCCAGCAGTCTTCCTCCTCTTCTTTTGCAGCAGAGGAGCTAATGCAGAGCTCGGGGATGGGTGGGTAATGTAAGCTGGGTAAGGGTCTTATTACGTGCAGGGCTCCCGAGGATTTAGAAAATGAGCTGAAGACAAAAGTGAAACATCTGGTTAGCATCATTGTGTAGCTGAGCAGCTGATTTGGGGAGGCTTGCTTGAAACCGTGGCTGTTTCATCTTACACATGCCATGTAATCAGGCTGCACAAAGGACTCTGAAAATATATGGATCTGAACATCTGGGGCTGTTTTCCTTGCGCTGCTCCCTTTCCTAGCAAAAAACCCATTTTGTCTTTCATTAAAGGGGAGCTGCCTGTTCACGAGACATAGGAACCTGCCTTCTACCAGTCTAGACTATAATTGCCCATCCAGCCCAGTATGGTCTATCCTGACTGGCAGTGGCTCGCTCTCCTGGGTCTCAGGCAGTAGAGCACAAGACTCTTAATCTCAGGGTCGTGGGTTCAAGTTGGGTGAAAGATTCCTGCATTGCAGGGGGTTGGATAGATGACCCCTGTGGCCCCTTCCAACTCTACAGTTCTATGACTTTCCCATCTCTTGCTACCCAGTCCTATTGTTTAACTGGAGATGTTCAGACTGAATCCAGGGCCTTCCGCAAACCAAGTCCTCTGCTTCTGAGCTATGGTCCTTTCTTCTTTAGTTGCAGCGAAAAGTAAAGATGTGTCATAAATTAAATAGCTCCAATAGACACGCACACATATTCTCTCTGTCTCTGAATATTCCACTCTATTGTGGTTTCTAATGAAGTGCAATGTGCACAGGTAGAAGGAGGGTGGAGGGAGGGTGTTTGGTGATGTCAGGAGCTGCTGGAATATTTGTGTGTGTTGCAGTCTTCTTGGTGACTTCGCCCACCCAGGCTCTCCTAATCTTTCTAGGGAGGGAGGAGAGAGGTATCAAAGATTTCCTTTGCCAGCTAAGCCTTGCTTGAGCAACATGGTCTCCCTGAGCTCTTGCATGTTTTGAGTTTCTGGTGTTCTTCCTTGGGCCTGACTCCTGGCCTGTTCTTCTCTGGCCCTGCCCCCCTTTGGTCCTGATTGCGCATTGGTTTTCTTTCAGAGTTCTTGGCTGCTGGGGGTCACATCCACATCCAGTGCTGAGTGGTCTGCTAGGGTTCCTGGGACACAGCCCTCCCAAGGAGAATGCCATGCAATTCTTTAAAAAAAAAAAAAAAACTCAGAGTGGGACACTTTCTGTCCCCACACATTTTACACTTCTACTTGAACTCAGAGAAGTTCTGCAAACATTTCTGTTCTTTGGTGTATCAGGTCTCTGCAACACTTAGCTCATCCTAATCCAGACATAGGCAAACTCGGCCCTCCAGATGTTTTGGGACTACAACTCCCATCATCCCTAACCACTGGTCCTGTTAGCTAGGGATGATGGGAGTTGTAGTCCCAAAACATCTGGAAGGCCGAGTTTGCCTATGGGTTTGAGACCCATTGGCTACCCTCACCTGGTTTAGCTGGCCAGTTGAAGCTGCTTCCCGGGGCCCGGCCCCTGTCACATGCTGACAGTCTCTAGGAGCCACAGGTGTGTGCTGAGTGCAGGGTGGGGACCAAAGATGGACAACCTACCCCAGAAGAAACACAATGTGTTCCCCACCAGAGGTCCTACCCCTTCCCTAACACCCCATACACCCAATGGGAGTTGCAAGCTGAACAACATCTGGAAGGGGGGGCACAGATTCCCCACTCTTATAGGATCCAGTTTTTTAAAAGGTCCTGAAGGACCACACTGTCCACACACCAGGGACCAGCCATTCAGTAAGTACCATAACTCTAATATTTGCCAAAAGAACAAATTCAAAACTAGATTTGGACCAAGGTCTAGCATATATATATATAAAAAACATAGACAGAAAGGACAGCATGTTGCACACACGCTTTCAGAGAAGCTTGTACTGTACGTGATTTGGAGGAAACCTCTCATTGCTATGTGGAGCAGCGAAACAGAAGGGTGGGAGGGAATGCACAACACATCAAAGCTGTCCTGATGGGAATGGTTCCAGACAAAACAAAAAGGCTGCCATTTTACACACACGCCGAGGTCCCCACTATGAGGGATGGGGATAGATGCATGATGAGTGGGCACTTTCGGTTCCTTAGTGCATTGCTTAGAAACTGGATGGTCTAATAGCTAGATCAAGGATTTTGAGTTGGGTTATATATCCTGCCCGAACCACAGTTTTACAGGGCAAGTCACAGCCTCTCAACTTGACAAAACACCGCAGTCAGCTGGCCGGCTACCTTAGGGGAGTGAAGCGAAATGAATGCCTCCTTCATTTAGCACACAGTGAGTGCCAGACTCAAGAACAGGGAAACGGGGAATTTCACAAGCTGCACTGCTATATTTCTATGAGAGGTGGCATATTAGAATCATGTTGTTGTTGTTGTTGTTCAGACGTTCAGTCGTGTCTGACTCTTCGTGACCCCATGGACCAGAGCACGCCAGGCACGCCTATCCTTCACTGCCTCTCGCAGTTTGGCCAAACTCATAGAATTAGAATTAGAATCATAGAACTATAGAACTGCAGAGTTGGAAGAGACCCCAAGGGTCATCGAGTCCAACCCCCTGGGATGCAAGAATCTCAAGCAGATCATACATGACATATGGCCATCCAACCTCTGCTAAAAAAAACCTCC
Source organism: Darevskia mixta (assembly GCA_034641385.1). Taxonomy (NCBI): domain Eukaryota; kingdom Metazoa; phylum Chordata; class Lepidosauria; order Squamata; family Lacertidae; genus Darevskia; species Darevskia mixta. The sequence continues at coordinate 3,676,475 of JAWWNH010000054.1, read as the reverse complement.
AAGGAAGGAGAGTCCACCACTTCCCAAGGGAGTCCATTCCACTGTCAAACAACTTTTACTGATTTTTTTTAAAGAAGTCCTCATGGAAATTCATCATCATTTTAGTGCAAATTTCTCCCCTTTGTGGAGTACAATTTTTCATTGTTGCAAAGCAATTTCCCCAATACAATGCATTTTGCATACCCCCCCCACTAATAAATGCATTTATATGCACACATTGCCCTAGTATATGTATTTGCATACATACTGCTTGGCTGGATAACTCAGAGGAGTGTGTATTTTGAAGGAGGGTTTCCACTTTATTTCAGAATGTGTGAATTCGGGACACGTCTAAATGCAAACTTGAATCACATTCCCCTGCAGTCCGTAACAGCATATACAGGACTGTGAATGTGCAAGGTTGCTTCTGACTACTTTTCCCTCTGTAATGGAGAATAAAACACTGGAAATGAAACATGATAATCAGTATGAAAATGTGTGTGTGTGTGATCCAGGTGTTCCTGGAGGCCAGACTGGAGGAATAATCCCTGACCTCATCCTCTCTGTTGTGTCACTGCCTCTGACTTTGTGTATCTGAATAGAACAGAGACTCCCAACAAGCCCCAATGCAGCAAGAGCGCGGAGAGCTAGTGTTTATTTTAAATCAGATTATCGATTTGTCATGGGATATGCTTTTTATCTTAGGGTCTTTGAATTTCTAAGCACTTCCATATAGTGACAAAATAAAAGTCAACAATGCTCCAGTGCGATCAATCAATGGTCCCTGGAAGAGTGTCCCTGGGGACATAGGCAGCAGCATCAGATCTCCTTCTCCAATGATAGAGAGGGAAGCCTGACCTTGGAGAGGAAGGTCTGGTGCCAGATTCCCTTTCTCCACGACCACAGAGGCTTCCACTTCTCTTGCCTTACCAGCAATAGAACAGCCAAAATGGGGCCTGGCTGGGTAGACCAGGGACCATGTCACCAGCCTAAAATACAGCTGAGTTAGAGACTTCTCCTGCATGTGAAGAAAGGCTATGGCAGATTGAGCAGATGAGACCGATAGTGTGTCCAACAGTCAAGAAAGCAGTTATTGCATGTGTTATAGAGGGAAGTGAGGGGCAGATGGGGCTCGTCTTCCTGGGAAGGTAGCCCATCTAGGAAAAGGAAATCTCTGGTCCTAAACTCCCACTGCCTTGTGGGATATCTTTGGGAGAAGAAAAGGCTAGGGAGTAAAACCCTACACAAATTGGGAGTGGAGTCCCTAAGGCGGTTAGGTGGTACCTTGTACGCCTCCTTCCAGCAACTCCTGCAGCCAAGCTGGTGCCAAACGTATGGCTCTGCTTTCCTTTGGACCACATCAGCGAGGCTGGAGGGGACTGTCTTGTCACCTGGGCAGCCCAGGACCTCCATACACACTTCCCAGGCTTGCACCCTAGGGAGGTCACTTCAGTGCTGCTAACACAGAGGTTTGACTTCACTGACCTGGAGGTGCACCCCATTGTCTCTCAAGACAGACGGATGCCAACATCAACTCTCATCATCCCTGACCGCTGGAAATGCTGGCTGAGGCCAATAGGAGTTGGAGTTCTACATCATCTGGAACGGAATACAGGTTCCTCTCTCCTGCTATAGTTTTTTGGAATCATGGCCCAGGGCACATGTAATGCTAAACCATGGCTTGCAGTGAGCCTGAACAAAACCTCAGGTTTGTGTTCTCCCTCTTCTCCGCCCACAGGGCCAGGAGACCCGCCCTATTTTTTGTTGTAGATTGTTTTAATCTTGTATTTTTATATTGTTGCAACCTGCCCCTGGGACATTGCTGTGAAGGTCAGGTAAGAAATCCAACAATAATGACAATATTAACAATGCTCCTCACACCTTGTTCCCACTGAGTTACTGTGCTTTAACACACAGCGTTGCTAATGTGAGGCATGCCTTCTTCTCGAATCTTCATATCTATGCAAGTAAAGAAATTCTTGGGAGTATTATTTTGCATAACAATAGCATTTTATTACCCTTCCCATCTAAAATAATGCAGGGTAACAAGTACTGGGAATTTGAGGCATTATCCCTTGAAAATAAGTGCTTCAGGCATTTGATCTTTAGACATGATTACATAATACGATGCAGAATGAGTGTTCGGAACAACTATTAATATTAATCTTAGCGCCTACGCAGTGTTTTTCTCACATCTTCAAAGTGCTTTCCTTCCATTAGCTATAAGCCTTACAATACTTTTGGGACAGTCCCTGGTAAATAAGTAAATATTATTGCCATTATATTGATGAGACAACAGAGCCAGTAAGGCTGCACAATGTGCCCAAAGCCAGCAAACAGAGACACCCCTGACTTGAAGCGAGGTCGGTAGGGTGGGGTGGGTTAGGGGGAGAACTTGGGCTCAAAACAGTATTAAGGAAAGAGCCACAAAGAGACTTGGTAGTGAGTGGGGATGCTCCACATTGTGTAACATTCAATATGTTGGAAATGTTTTGCATCTCAGGAACCCATGAGAACAGTAGGGTGGCCACTTACACATCACCCCAAAAAATGCACATGTGGTGTAGTGGTTAAGAGCGGTAGACTCATAATCTGGTGAATCGGGTTCGCGTCTCCGCTCCTCCACATGCAGCTGCTGGGTGACCTTGGGCTAGTCACACTTCTTTGAAGTCTCTCAGCCCCACTCACCTCACAGAGTGTTTGTTGTGGGGGAGGAAGGGAAAGGAGAATGTTAGCCACTTTGGGACTCCTTCGGGTAGTGATAAAGCAGGATATCAAATCCAAACTCCTCTTCTTCTTCATTAGCTAATTGATATGTGCATATGCAAATTTGGAAGTAGTGGCTGTTCTCTAAATAGAAATACACTACACTTCACTGCAATAGGGAAGACTGTGTCCAGGTTACCTGTTGACCTGCTCAGTCTAGTGTCGAGGAGCTAACTGCTTGCCCTCCAACATGCCCCAGAATAAAACCAGGATGGGCGTCTTTCGGGGCCATGCTCCTGTGTGAGTTCACATGACTCGCATGAGAGAATGGCCCCTGCAAATGTGCATCTTTCAGGGCCATGATCTTGTGGGAGCCAGGTGACTCACAAGAGACCATGCCCCTGCCCCCCAAAAAACCAGGAGGTCCCGTTTAAATCGGGACAGTTGAGGGCATATGTAACTGTTGATGGGCAACTCCTTCCCCTGGTTCTTTAGCCTTAAACTGGACTTGGAACACACAGTCCTTCAAATAAGGGAATATCCTTTGCTATAAAGTGACAGATGGCCACCCAGCAATGGATGTACCCCTGAAGTCAACAGATACTGTTTTTGACCATTCCTACATGGGGGCAAGGATGCGGGTGGCGCTGTGGTCTAAACCACTGAGCCTAGGGCTTGTTGATCGGAAGGTCGGCGGTTCGAATCCCCGTGACGCGCTCCCGTTGCTTGGTCCCAGCTCCTGCCCACCTAGAAGTTCGAAAGCACGTCAAAGTGCAAGTAGATAAATAGGCACCACTCCGGCGGGAAGGTAAACGGCATTTCCGTGCGCTGCTCTGGTTCGCCAGAAGCAGCTTAGTCATGCTGGCCACATGACCCAGAAGCTGTACGCCGGCTGCCTTGGCCAATAATGCGAGATGAGCGCCGCAACCCCAGAGTTGTCCGCGACTGGACCTAACGGTCGGGGGTACCTTTACCTTCACCTTACATGGGGGCAGGGGGAACTCTCTGCAAACAGAAAACTTAGCACATCTGGAAGAGATGTTCAAGGGGAGCACTGCATTGCTGGCTTTCTGTTTGCATGGCGTTTGAAGCCTAGGAGACTCCCCTCACCCACAGCCTGAAGTGATGCAGTCCGCCTTAGGACTTTGGTGGGTAACCATCTCATTCCATTGCATTTATAAGCTAAGTCCCACAAGACTGTGCCCCAGTTCCATTCCCGTCAGGGTTTTTTCTTCTTCTTCTCCCCATTCAGGTCAATAGATGTCATTTACATTGGGGATGGGGCGGGGGAGAATAATCAAAGGGCTGCAGTCAAAGGCATCGCTGAGGAGAAACCAAAAGCTGACCTGCAGCCCCCAACCTATTATTGACGCTGCAGGGGCTTTGCGATTCAAAACCCCAAAGTTTTCTTGATGACTACGAGCTTATTTTTAAAAAATGTGAGCCAAGAGCCATGTAAACCAGAGAAATCATAACTCAGGAGTAGCAACTCCTCAGGATGCAGATTTAGGTCAGTTAAGTGGCTTCATGCAGAGAAGCCTCAAGTCTCACATGAAAGCAAGGACCTATATAAAGCAAGCGCCACCCGCATATATATATATATATTTGCCCAAAGGCTCAAAGAAACATGACAGCCCATGCATATGTTGCATATAGTGGGGTGATTGCTTGCTTATTTATTTTCTTTCCAGGATTGCTAGACTGTGTCCTCCAATGCCAGAAGGAAGAAGAAGAAGAGTTTAGATTTGATATCCCGCTTTATCACTACCCGAAGGAGTCTCAAAGCGGCTAACATTCTCCTTTCCCTTCCTCCCCCACAACAAACACTCTGTGAGGTGAGTGGGGATGAGAGACTTCAAAGAAGTGTGACTAGCCCAAGGTCACCCAGCAGCTGCATGCGGAGGAGCGGAGACGCGAACCCGATTCACCAGATTACAAGTCCACCGCTCTTAACCACTACACCACACTGGCTCTCCAGTGTGAGAGAATGTTGATGTTGCCCCTCAACAGGGAACACCTGGGCAGCAGATTGAACAGGCACTCGGATGGCCTGGACTTGGTCTTCCCTTCTATGGTGAGATATTTGATGTATCCTTTTAAAGTACAGTCATTATAAATTTATATAAATATGCACTATATATGTAAATGTTATGCAAATGTATGTCCTGTTTTTGTCTCTTGGAAATGCACTTCCTCATTTTTGGCGATTTGTAAGTGACCACCTCCTCAGCTCATTAGTTACACAACTCTCCTTCTGCACAACCAGGCTCCGTTTACACAAATAAGGGCAATCATCAGAAAATAAAGAAATAATTCACCTTTTTTGGGGTGGGGGTTGCGGGGAGGGATGGAAAGAGAGAGATGGAGAGAGAAAGAGAGGGAGAGGAGATAACCTTACCATAACTTGAAAGTGGGTAATTTTACGTGGCGGGGTTTTTTTTCCTCCCAGAAGAAAGCAAGTGAAATAGACACAAAAATTAAACATTACTATAAAAATTGCCTTAAAAGGGGGTACTTATGCACATTTGGAAGAGAAACTAGTAACATAGCGCACATTAACAATTTGGGGCTTAAAGAGAATCAGCACCACTTCAGGAAAATTCTCAAATTTTATGAGGAATTTCACAAGTGGAAAATACATTATAGTCGGTGAAAATACTTTACTAGAATAGCTTTGCAAGAGATCTGAGCTATTCAAGGCATTTATTTTCTGCCACATCTTAAAAAAGCAGTCAACCTTTCCAACTGCAGCATACAGATATGCCTATACAAGACAAAAAAAACTGCAAGGGCTTTCCTGGGCAACCGTATATCAACAAGGCCTGAACCTCTCAGGACTTGGACAACTTAGCAAATCTGGTCATCTTTTTCGTTGATTTATTTAAAATGTTTATATCCTGCCTTTCCCAAAGAGTTTGAGGCAGATAACAAAGCAGAACAAAAAACAAAAATAAAGCAAACATATCCCCCTCAAGAAATATTTTTTACAAATTATGATTAAAAAGAAAGAAGCAGGGGATCAGCAGGTAAAACAAGAAGAACCGCTGAAACCAGATAAGCAGGTTTAAATGAAGCCACTAAAAGCCCAAAGCGAAGACACACACATCAGCAACGGAAGGTGATCAAGGAAGGGGTGAGGCAGGCCTCCCTGGGCAGGGAATTGTAGGCCTGGGCCTAGCCACCAAAAAGGCCCTCTCACTTGTCCCAATCAGCCATAACTTTGGGGTGCCGATCATAGCCCTACTGTGATCCACAACCCACATAAAGCAATAAATTCTCACTAGAATCGGTTTAGGTGGCCGAAAACCAACGGCAGTAACAGCCCAAACCCACAGGTCTGTTTTAAAACAGTGGTGTACTTGGATTAAAGAGGGTGATGATGATTGCTGCAATTATTATTAGTTGCCTCTAACAACTCCCTTTTGGGTGAAGGTGATCAAGTTTGTTTGTTTGTTTGTTTGTTTGGGAGTTGAGAGCGGGTGTAACTGCATGCACTCTTGGCATATCTGGTCACTCTGATAGATGATCTGTGGACCGCAACATTGCTGTTAAACCTAAACCATAATATACTACTGCAGGCATAGGCAAACTCGGCCCTCCAGATGTTTTGGGACTACAACTCCCATCATCCCTAGCTAACAGGACCAGTGGTCAGGGATGATGGGAATTGTAGTCTCAAAACATCTGGAGGGCCAAGTTTGCCTATGCCTGTACTACTGGTTCGGCTTTCAGAGTAGGGAGCCCTCTGAGGCCCTTCTTCGCGCGCCTCCTACACGAGAGGTCTGGAGGGTGACAACATGAGAACGGGTCTTTTCTGCTGTGGCTCCCTGTTTGAGGAATGCTGTCCCCAGGAAGGTTTGCCTGGCACCTTCATCTTTAGCCACCAGGTGAAAACATTCCTCTTCAGCCAGGCCTTTGGCTGATTAAACAATCCTAAGTCCTTTTAAATGTGTTTGTGGGAGGAGGCTATTTTATTATGTACTTTGTGGTTGTATTCTGTATTTTTATGCCGTGAACCACCCTGAGATCTTCAGATGAAGGGCAGTCTGCAAATTGAATAAATAATAATAATACCAACAGGGAAGATTCCAGATAGTCGCAGTGGATGGTTGTTTGGCGCCTCCTGGGAGTTGTCCTGCCAAGTGCCACAGGGCAATATATTGTCCCCAGTATTATTCAGCATGTATATAAGGCCCCTGGGTTTGGTCATTAGGAGCTCATTGTCTCCTTACCCATGTCTGCATGCTGCTCAGCCATCCCGATTTAAGCAGGACATCCTAGAATTACAGAAGCCATCCCGACTTCTGATCGGATCCCATAATGTCCCGTTTTTTGGTCCGATGCTCTGGTGTGAGTCAGCTGGCTTGCTCCAGAGCAGCAGACAAAAAGATGTTGGGGGTTTATTGATCTCACACTCTCGCACAAGTCAGCGGGCTCCCACAAGAGCTCGGGTCCAAAAGAAAGAGTGTTCCGATTTGGATCAGCTGGATGTTGGAGGGTATGTCTATCTGTCTATCTGTCTGCATATCACCTGTAGATAACTCCATGCAACTGAGCAAATGAGCTCTAGTCCATTAAAGCTTATGCCACAAAGGAAGTACATGTGCACATATTAGATATCACTTCTTTGTCATGGCTGAATCCATGGGAACCCTGAGGCAACTCCCCTTCAAAGCAGCAGCAAAACCTACAAACCAGAACTTAGGCAACGGCAATCTTGCCTAGTGTGTTTGCAGGGAAATTTTGACCACTTGTTCCCATCCCAGCAACATGTTTTATATTCCACAGAAGCAGATCCTTTAGGTATGCATGGCAAAAATAATAATAATAATAATGCAACATCTGTTGGCAAGAAGGGAAATGAGTATTTATTTATCCAAGACATCCAACACGAACATGTCCGGGCTCATTAAAGTGTGAGAATTAGGCAGATTTTGTTAGTTCCTTTTCTTTGAACTGGCATAGCCCATCATTATTAGGCATTTAGAATATATAAAAGAGCAGATTAAATTACTTGTAAAATGTGATTGCATGAATAAAACTATTGTGACAGACCTCCCTAGGAATGGGCGTTTCTCCACCCCCACTCTTTATTTGTGTAGGTCTGTAAAGGATTTTTGGCAGAATAATAAAATGCCGATTGAGGGGTTTATTCATCATCAAGCATCTGACAGGGAAGCTAGGTGCAAATCAAATGGCTAAATGAAAAAAGGGAAGAAGCACCCCCCTCTGGCTCTGTCTCGGAGGCCTGTCAGCACTCTGCCTTTACTGCCTACTTCTCTTGAAGTCATGTGAATGTAATATATCTGACCTGCAAAATCTGCACAATGCGAAAGCTCCGAGCCCAAATCAATGCAAGCCTTTCAGGTATTTATAGCTGTCTTTCCATTTAAACCCCACATCCCCCCCACCCCACCCCAAACAAACTGAAAGGTAGCTTGCAAAGGATGAAAACACTGCGGAATGTAAGAGAGGAAAACAATAAACCATTATTGCAAAAACGGGGTGGAGAGAGGGAAGCTGCATAAAACCAAGGTGAAGCAACAATGAAACTCTGCTACTGCATAACTCTTTGGCGGTAGCAAGAAAAAAAAATATTACCATCACTGTTCAATTAAAAAGCTCAGGTAAAAAGAATCGTTTTTGACCTGGTGGCCGGAGCATGCGGTTAAGGACACGGATGACTCTATCAGTTTTGGGTTCTCTCACTTTCTCATTTTGCCGTTCTTAAGTTCAGTTGTCTACATTTCCACATCAGTTTGTGACTTCTTTAAAAGTCACATGAAAATTCCGTATCATCTTAGTGCAATTTTCTCCTGGTATATATGTTTGTATGCAATTTTCCCTAATACAGTATTTTTCGCTAAGCAATTTCCTTTAATATAATATATATTTTGGGTTTTTTTGGGTGGGGGACATTCCTGAAATTGTTGGGAACTGTCACCAGGACATTTGCAGGCTGCCACTTGCCTTTATTACTGGTTATCCTGTTTTTGATGTTACATTGGAGGGGGGAAACTCTCGACGATGCATCCCAGGGTTGCCTCTGCATTCTCCCAGACAATGGTGGCTCGGGCGGGGGGAGGACAATGGCATTCCTGCACACTACGAAGAGGATGAGGAGGGAGTACAAGTGACTGGGAGGGGCATCAGCGGCAAGGTGGCCCATTGGCCAGACTATGCTGAGGACCCCTGAATATGTTGTTTGCAGAGGACGTAGCCTTGACAGCACACTCCGAGGAAGCTCTGAACAGAGACACATCAACCGTTTTGCCTAAGCCTGTGGGGAAAATGCCCTTTACCACCAGCCTGACGAAGACCAACATCTTGGGTCAGGAGATCGCCAGCACTCCATGCATCAACATTGGTCTACCTGGGTTCCACCATAACCAGCAACCTCTCCATTAATGCCGAGCTGGACAAGTGTGTTGGCAAGGCAGCTACGGCAATGGCCCGCCTCTCCAAAAGGGTATGGGAGAATGTGATGCTAACTCCCAAGACCAAGATGGAGGTCTACCAGGCTTGCGTGTCAAGCACGCTGCATTGTGGAAGTGCTTCGCGGGCAATGTCAGAAGGATCTGAAGCGCTGCGTCAGAAGGATTTGGGGCGTCACTGTTGACATCCAGAGGGAGTCGGGAGGGCAGCTGGCTAGCCCCCAGCTGTATCAGACCCTTCCAGCCGACATGCTGGCTGATTTCCCCAATCCCTGGTGCAACGTAGATAGCGACCCCGCCTCTACTTGAGGCCTGAGCTCACTGTTTCAGCAGATCACACTGCGCAACAAAAGTGGGACCGAGAGGCTTGTGTTTGCATATTTACAAGCGGATTTATTTGGCATAAATCAAGATAAAGAAAACATGTCTGCTCTCCTTCTTCTCCTCCGAGAGAGTCCAAAGCAAAAGCTATACACAAACGGAAGTTCCCAGCAATCTCTGTGCTGGTGTGTAAACAGACACGTGACACGCAAACGCTCCATGTCTGCAACTTAAGGTGGAATGGAATCTCAACAGTCACATGGCAGGACAGAATTCCAAACAAAGATGTGATCTCTCAACCCCACATTCCCAGCATATTCCCACTCATGTCTAAGCGACGTGTATACTGGCTTGGTCATGTCCACAGAATGAAAGATGGGAGGACCCCCAAGCATGTGCTCTATGGGGAGCTGGCTTCAGGGACCAGGCCCATTGGCAGACCAGTTCTGTACTACAAAGATACCTGCAAACGTCATGCGAAGGCTGACAACATCAACGCTGCTATGTGGGAATCCCTTGCAGACGACCGCAGTGCCTGGAGAGAGGCAGTCAAGTCATGTATCCATCTGCAGCAGCGCAACCAGACACCTTCATCTGCCCCAGCTGCAACAAAACATGTCTCTCCCATATCGCTCTCTACAGCAGGCGCTACAACCTGCCAACAGTTTGATCTCACCCCCAAAGGCACACTCCTCCATTGTCTCTCGAGACAGACAGATGCCAGCCACAGGTTTGTTTAAAACAAGTCATGAGGGCCTGAAAGCGGCAATTTCCGAAATCTTCCTCGTGGCGATGTTGGATGAGGAGTGGGGAACCCAGAAGCCTGGGGCTCATAGCATCTCATTCTCGTAGTTCTAAACCAGGCTTCCTCAACCTCGGCCCTCCAGATGTTTTTGGCCTACAACTCCCATGATCCCTAGCTAGCAGGACCAGTGGTGAGGGATGATGGGAATTGTAGTCTCAAAACATCTGGAGGGCCGAAGTTGAGGAAGCCTGTTCTAAACAGTGACTTCAACGTGGCATCAGAACCAGGCCAGTAAGAGCAGAGAGCAATTCTAATTGTTGGTCTGTTATTTCAAGGGTCAGTGGTCAGTCATAAACATTTGAAAAGCACCTCTTCTCCTTTCACCCCTCTATATTTATGACTGCACAGATTTATTCCCACACACACTCCTGCCTGTTAATATGGAGATTTCTGGTGAGAACACTTTTCTGTGAAACTCTCCAGAGATAGTTCCCTTTGGAAATTAGGCTTTTTGCTCTTTTCCTTGAGCTGCTGAAAAGTTATTCATAGCACAAAGATTGTTCCCCCTCCCCACCCCTGTTGCCGGCATAATGGCTTTTGTCTCCAAGATGGGAAGAGAGGGCAGCGTTTTATTTGATTGCTCAAATGAATAGCCAAACAGACATGGAAACATTTAAACTTTTTTTTTAAAGTGCTTTGTGCCTTGAATATTCAACGTAATGGAATAACATAAAATTATTTGTAGTAAGCGAGCAGGCTGCTATATTAGCATGCCCTTATATTCTCTCCTGGCTAAAACTCTGAAAACATTATACATTCTATCTACCGAATAAAACATCTCCCCATCTTTAACTTTTCACTACAAATGTACAAAGGGGGAGGGGTGGTGGAGGAGGAGGGAGATGTAAAACAGATGCATGATGCTGGCACACTTTTCAAGACATCTTGACTTGAACAGATCCCGTGCATTAATAATGCACAGTTGTGATAGGTAACATGGTTTTAATTCCCGGGGGAAAACATAAAATTCCACAACTTCCTTTCATGGTACCCATTTCTTCCGAAATGTTAAATTGGTATTACAGTAACCCGCAACAGGTATAATGATTTGGCAAACACAGGAATAACAGAGCTGACTTATGCCAAATTTATTTAATAAATAAAAATAATATGTGTTTGTCAGAGGAGGGTTATTGACTGGGGAAACCCAGCCAGATGGGCAGGGTATAAATAATAAATTTATTATTATTATTGTTATTATTATTAATTATTATTATTATTCTTTTGCTTTTGTTACATATTTTGTGTTCTCACTTTGTATTTTTATGTGGTGAACTGCCCTGTGATCTTCAGACAAAAGGCGGTATACAAATTTACTAAATACGTAATGTTTTTAAAAAATCATACCATTAATCTTTCTAACTCAGTATTGCCTATATTCACTAGCAGTGTTGTTGTTGTTTAGTCATTTAGTCGTGTCCGACTCTTGGTGACCCCATGGACCAGAGCACGCCAGGCACTCCTGTCTTCCACTGCCTCTCGCAGTTTGGTCAGACTCATGTTGGTAGCTTCAAGAACACTGTTCAACCATCTCGTCCTCTGTTGTCACTAGCAGTGACTCAGTTTTAAATCCCTTCTCCTTTAGTGTATCTTAGCTCAAGAAAATATTGTTTTATCACTGAATAGGAAATAATTATGCATTATTTGATCACATTTTCCTTGGAATTTTTGTTGTACTGTTTTTTAAACCTTCATACAGTTTGACCAATATATACTGTGGATATTTATCTTCCCCCCCCCCCAAAAAAATTTATTGGTTTTTTTACAATTTTTAAGCACATAATATAACGGTTAAATTTTCCATACTTCCCCCCTCTCACTGTGGGAAGCCACATCCCCCTCTCTCACAAGGGTAGTCATAATCATTGTACATTTAACCTTACTAACAGTATTTAATATCATTGCTTGGGCCTGGCCCAATTCTATGGGCCAGGCATTCCTTCTTCCTCAATTTCATATTTCGATTGACTTCCTCAAGTCCCTCTCTGTTGATTTCATTATCTATCCTCTCTAACAGTTTTCATACTCCTAACTTTGAAATAATCCAAAAAGAAAAACAATACATTCATAATCCAAAAAGAAAAAGAAAAACAATAAATTCATTTTACTTAAAACAACCCCTTTTTCCAAACCTCAGCATCATAGTACTTCTGATCCTTCCCTATAGCCTTATCCAAATTCCCTATTACAACCTAATTTAAAACTCCTAATTTTGTACTTTTTGCACCCTTACCTCCCTGTTGTCTCAAAATGTTTAGCTAAATTTCTCCCTACTTAACTCCTGATTTTTTAACGTATAACTGTGGATATTTATCACCGGTGGCCTGTCTAGCAGCCTCAACCATAATATTTCCTTTGCGCAACTCCAAAATCCTTTCTCAGTTGAACTGCCACTTAGGTAAGCAAAGTTGGCAGGTATTAAGTTTTTTTCTTTGGTGGCTGGCCCCACAACTCTGGCACTCCTTAGCACCTGACTTCCAAATGCTACTACACTCCAGTCCTTTTGAAAGGCCTTGAACAGCTACCGTACCTGTTTCAGGTCACCTTTGCATGGCCAATACCAATAAAGGCTGAGAGGCGCTTCGTTTAATTGTTGTGTTGTGGCATTCTGTCTTGTATCTTGGGCTGAGTGTGTGTTTTCATTACTGCTGGCTTAGTAACTTAGGGGATGTTGTAGACTTATATTGTGTTTTCATAGCTTGTATTACAAATATTGAATTTGGGTGAGTTCTACTGCAAATATTTGAAAATGAAAATAAACAAATAACGGTTGCCATTTTTCGTCTCAAAGTCACATTTATCTTCAGCACCTTGAAGTACTCCCCACAAAGATCAGATTGTTCTTTCTGAGTTCATTTCCAAATTTCTAGATACTGTTATAGTGTACTGCTAACCAATTCTTCATACTCTCAATGTCCATATCCACTTCTTTATCCCGTATTTGAACATTGCCATACATAGTATGTTTTGTCGCCTATGATTTTTTTTATTTGTTCTTTCTCATTGATCACAAAATCCTATTTGTTTATCAATAAGCCGAAGCTCTTCTTGGACCATAAAACTTGCAAGCCTACAAGAATTGAGATAGACTGAGATAAATCACTTTCTTTGCAGTCAGATCTATAGGGTATCTTTACCATTTGATCAAAACTGAAAGCCATTGTTCCCAATATTTAGCATATGTCAATCATGCTTTCACAAAAAAGGATCGCAATATTGGCTGAAATCCCACTACCGGTAAGTCATAGAATAGAGTTGGAAGGGACCACAAGAGTCATCTAGTCCACCCCCTGCAATGCAGAAATCATTTTGCCCAACGTGAACAAAAGTTTCCTGCTCTACTAACTGAGCTATACGCCCATTGAAATCAACAGGTTTATATTCATTGTCATGGGCTTCTTATTAAGTTTTTTATTTCAGTGGGCTTTCTCAGAGTATGACTAATGTTGTATATCACCCATTGTGCTGAGTCATCATATTTTATCTCTATTTTTAAAAAAAGATTTGAAAATGGCAAACCGATTTCATTAATATTAATATGCCTAAATCTGTAATATGATATTCTAAACAGTTCCGTTGGCCCAACTGGAATTGTTTAATATATAATCAGAGAGATTATTTATCTCTGATCTAATGATTCAGTATTTTGTTTTCAGTTTAACAGACGAGGTTCTTTTTAAAAATAAAAAAATAAAAATCCAGACTATAGTATAGCCACTAAATAAATCTGGGTAATTGATCTCTAGAGGGAGTTTATTAAAAGCCTAAGCCACAATGCTTTCCAGAGCATAGTTGTAGTTGTAGTAATCATGAACTTAAACAAATGTTCAGTGTGCTATCTGTATTTCATCACTTGATACTTTCTGACAACTGGCTTGATAATGGCTTTAATCCAGGAGGAGCAAAATACATCCTGGTGGATTACTAAAATAGCTGCAAAGAATTCGCTGCACTGTTTTACGTAGTTATAGCTCTTCGCCAAAAGAAGACAGAGAGATTTTACCTGTCACTGAGCATAAACAGAATACTGGGAGTTTTTCAACTACTACAACATGAGCGCATATTTTTCTAAAGGTTCTCCCGCACACAAGGCATGCCTACATTCCTTACTCCACCAGCAAACTACACCAGTGTTTATGTCTGAATTCAACAGGTTTTAATAAATATGCAATCCAGTTAAGTCCTTGGGTTTATTCAGACTTAGCTTCTTTTTCATTCTGCAGCGCTTTGTTTGCCTGTAATTGAGGATCTGCTCATATATTAAGTCGCTCTGTGCCTGATTATATCGGGCTTGTTTTCAGTGTGCCGTTAGAGGAAGGAATATGACGATCTCATGAAGGAAGTTATCATGTGAAGGAAAACATTCAAATGGATGAGGATGATCTGCTATGGCGAAGGCATTGGCTTCACACACATAAATACCCCTTTTGGGAGATCACTTCTTTTCTTTTCTGACATGACCTGTTGGAGCAGTCTCTCCACGCCATTTGGTAAAGCATAAGCTATATATGGGTAGCTATATTTTTATAATCTGCTTTATATTTGTTATGGTGATTTTCATATTCATTGTCATTTTGCTACAGACTTTGATTTGTTTTTGTGAATCGCCTTGGTATCTCTTCTGAAAATGAAAGGTGGCATACACATTATCTTATAATTAATAATAATATAAATAAAGACAAGTACACTTAGGTAACAGAACGTAGAGTAATAAGATTATACCAACAAGACCAACAAAATAGTTGTTTCTGATACGGTGGTTATTTTTGTCCTTCAACCTATCTATCACCAGACCAACTCACTCGCATGAGAGACTAGGTACACAACCGAGGCTTAAAACACAGTGATTTTGTTCTCCCCACCCCCCACCCCCCTGTATTTTAAGTCACATTTGTACATTGCTGTATACACCAGAGATGGCACAGGGAGGTCTTCGCCTGATGTGCATTAGTTGTTTGGTTTCCCTATGCCTGAGCACTGTCATCTGCATGGGTGCCAACTTGCATAAAATATTGGGGGGCCCAGGTAAACCCAGCCCTGCATAATCGGTCACATATATTGTAGTTCTGTACTGCCCAGCCATGGCAGAGCTCAATGGCAGAAGAGGCCAGCCAACCAGCGAAGTCTCAGGGGGGTAATTGCCTGAAGGCAGAATCCTTATGCAAGGTTCAGTCCAGTCCTAAGGTCAGGAGTATCTCAGTTCACGTAGTCAAGACGATCCGGAGGTCAAGAAAGCCGAGAGTCCAAGGTCAAGAGAAGCAAGAAGCAGTTGTTTCCAGCAACTGACTGAGGCTGGAATCTGTGGGAATGTTCAGGGAGGCAGGAGAGGATATATTGTTCAATGATATCCTTCCTAACTTGCGTTAGCAAGTTGTATATCTTAGAGTTTAAACATTCCCCTTTAAATGAACAGCGGTTTGCTTGTTGCAGGTTTGTCTGAACCTCTCTATATAAGATTCCTGGTAATATCCCTTCTTGTCCCTCTTAAAAAGAATAGGCACAACAGTCTTATTAAAGTCAATATAAAAGTAGTTTACTCACAATCATTCAGTTCACAGTTGGATCCCTGAAGGCAGACTTAGGTTACAAAACTATATACACATGTGGAACTATCCCATAAGGGAGTTAGTTCCTAAGTGACTGTGAACAGTCACTTCTGCTAACACATAGAATCATAGAATCATAGAGTTGGAAGAGACCACAAGGGCCATCCAGTCCAACCCCCTGCCAAGCAGGAAACACCATCAAAGCATTCCTGACAGGTGGCTGTCAAGCCTCTGCTTAAAGACCTCCAAAGAAGGAGACTCCACCACACTCCTTGGCAGCAAATTTCACTGTCGAACAGCTCTTACTGTCAGGAAGTTCTTTCTAATGTTTAGGTGGAATCTTATTTCTTGTAGTTTGAATCCATTGCTCCGTGTCCGCTTCTCTGTAGCAGCAGAAAACAACCTTTCTCCCTCCTCATGGAAAAGCAAAATGGAGAAGAGAGCAAGAGAAGAACGTGTGCTCCTTCTTGCCCAGATTGGGCCACACCCACATCTAGTCACATGCAGAGAGGAGTTTGTCCCAGCTCAGGAGGAAAAAGGAGGTATTCTCCTGGCTGGTACAAAGCATCCCCTAGCATGTCCATTCTATGAATGTTGTACTTGACTGCTATGTGTTTCACATCCCACAGAATCCCCGGTTAAGACAGCTGGAGCCAGCTGGGTCACATCAGGAGCAGGAAGGCTGACCAGGAGCAGGTGGAGTCACTCTGCCTTCTACTGCTCAGCAGGTGAACCGATTTCCTGGCCCATGACAACATGATGCAGTGCACACACACCATTTGAATGGCAATGCCCAACAAACTGGGGGGGGGAGCCCCTTCAAATGTTTTATTTGGTGGGGTCAAAGACCCCTTGACCCCTAGGAGTTGGTTCCTATGACGTGTGCAATGGCTATCTCGAATGTACACACCTCAATTTAAGTGCAAAGTGAACGTCTTAGGTTTTTTTAATTAGATGGCAGCTGGTTTCAGGGGAAATGCTTCCAACAGTAGTATTTCTCAGGTATACAGATACGTATACAGGTAGATCATGGCTAATGTTATGTGTACACAGCTTCAAACACCAGTGGTGGGAGCGCACTAGAACAAGAGTAAATGGTAGTGTGTACACAGCCTACTGCTCTATGCATCCTGAGCTGATTTTATATGGAACAGCAAATAGCAGGTGCAAGAAATGGTGTACTCTGTTGACAGATAATATGGGAAGTTTATTGTATCCAATAAATGTTTGACTAACTTTCTGTTATTCCTTTAATAATTTGTGTTCCCGTTGAAAAGTTACTTTCCAAGACAGAAAGGACAGTTTTGGTATTATCGGGGTTTTCTGCCCTACTGTAGGTGTTTAACTTAGCAAAGCAAAACTATGAAGTATTGTGCTGTTGACATTTGTGAATGATCACTGTGCTTGTCATATACCTTTGAATAACAGTGTTCTCGAAGCTACTAACATGAGTTTGGCCAAACTGCGAGAGGCAGTGAAGGATAGGCGTGCCTGGCGTGCTCTGGTCCATGGGGTCACGAAGAGTCGGACACGACTGAACGACTGAACAACAACAACAACACCCCAATCCTACTCCAACACCCGAACTGTTTCACCATTCTGGCTTTCTAAGAAACTCAAGAAATAAGTAGGCCAAAGTTGAAGCAAGATTTGGAAAAAAATCTGTTCTTGCATTTCGCTGAAGAAATCTTAGAACTGCATTAGGAGCTTTGTACATTTGGGGATCATAGAATATGACCCTTTGCTGTCTGCATGCATATTTGATTATTTGTTTGGCAGAAAGCGGGCTTTAAAATTTAATATCTTCCTAAGAGTTTTCTTTCTGGAGACAGGTTGATCACTTTAAATTTTAAGTATGCTCTCTCTTACCAGTGGACCCTCAAAAGCCTGTCCAAATAGAAATTATATGTGCTGCTTTAGAAACGTGTTCAGAGAAGCTGGTGTTCTGGTGGATTTCCAGAAGGCAAATCCATGTCTTTGCTGCATTTTTAAGGTGGCACTTTTGCTCATCTTTCAGATTACAACAGGATTTTTTTTAAGAGGCTGAAACAAAGGTTTATTGAATATATGACAACAAAGGACTTGCTTTCCAACCCTGAGAGGACACTGCCATCTCCACAAGTGGCCTTTGACAGCTGAGGTCTGTGTTTTCAGGACACACCCTATTCCTGTGACAACTCTGTTGACAGTGATGGCTTTAGGAGAAGCCCCAAACTATGTACCTGTTCCTTCAGAGGGTGCCCTCCCTCCAGAGCTAGCACACAACTCAGTTCCTGGAACTGACCTTTCTTAGAGGCCTCCATCTTGTCAACATGAAGACACAGCCTTCTTCCAGCCCATGACTGCACCCAGGCATCACTTTTGGATGTGCATGGCCTCTCCTGATTTGGCCGTTATAGGTTGCTGGGTAGCATCAGCATCCTGGTGACACGTGTACCAAATCTCCAGTGGATTCATTATTGTATTAAATTACACTGGGGACAGAATCATGCCCTGTGGAACCAACAAATCAACTGCAAGGGGCTGAGGAATTGTCACCCAGTACTACTTTCTGGAGCTGACTTTGTAAATTGGGTTGAAACAGCTGTAAATAGTGGCCACAATCCACAACTCATGGGAATGGTGCAGAGGATAACATGGTCAATAGTATCAAAAGCTGCTGAGAGAGCCAGGAGAAGCAACAGAGTTGCACTCTTCCTGTTCCTCTCCAAACGAAGGTCATCCATCTGTCCTCAAACTGGATCTAAACCCAAGCTAGATTTCTGTATGCTCTGCGGGGTTTTCCAGTAGTCCCTGCTGGGAATTCTGTTAAGGCCCTAGTCTTTTATGGAATAGTGAGGCGCAGTGAGCCAACACCACAATTGCCCCTAAGTGCCTTCTAAGTGGAGATTCCATATAGCTCTGCACAATGAAACAGGTCAAGAGAGAACTGGAACACAAGGGGTGCAGGTGTTCTTCTTTCTTCTTTGGCGATCAGTCGTAGCTGAGTAAGATTGTCTTCCATGAAAACACGGTCTTAACAGTGAGTCCGTAAGTGACTGCGGAGGCCAGTTCTGGATCCACACGTCCTTCCACAGTGGGGACATAGGTTTCTGGGTGGGAGTTGGTCACAGTGAGGGTTTGCCAAACGTGCCTCTCCTCTTTGCACGTTTCTCCCTTTCGTCCTGAGTTCGAGCATCTTCAAAGTCCATGACACCTTTGTAAAGGCTGTTCTCCAACTGGAGCTCTTGCAGGCCAGCGGACAAGCAAACACACATGAGAGCACATAATCATGATGTGTTCAGAGAGAACAGATGACAAGTAGCTGATTATGCCACACGTGGAAAACTGGTGAAATAAAGCTATCCTGGCTAGCAAAGGACTGTATTCAACTAAATTGTTGCACTAGCGGAAGCTAGTCGAAGCATTCCATTTAGCACAATGGAAATCTTCCTCCCTCACCTCCCCTTGCACAGTCCACAACTCTGGGGAGCTGGGAGAACACCAAGGGTGTGTGCAGTGGGGGGAGAAGGCTCTGTCACAAAAGGAAAATCCTTGCACTGACGGAACCTTATCCTTAGCGCTACGTTGAGTGCAGCTTATGTACTTTGGCTCACAACGTTCACTCCACCTTCCTCTGATGGCTGGCAGAGAAGTGTGCGAAAGGCCCGAATGATTAGCGCATGAAAAGCATTACTGGAAAAGCGAGGGAGCCTGCCGAATGCTCCTCGCTACACACTGTGTTTACAGAATGAGGCTTAAATGTAAAACAGGCAGCTTGCTATTCAAAGCAACACAAATGTAATCTAAGATCAGATAGCGTTGTTAGATAAATGTCTGAAAGGGCCGAGCCCGGTAAAGAATAAGCTCTTGACATCATTCTTAATGAACTGTGACATCTAAAATAAAAACTGCCTATTTACAATTCCAGCCCTTGCCAGAATAAGCTATCGCAGCGCAACATCGTGTTATGCACGAGGAGGCAGGGAGAGCAGGGTACATATGTGCATCGCAATGTAAAACCAAGAGACGGGAAAGAAAAACAAGCGCTGCTAGGCTTGAGGATGTGGTTCTTAATAAGGCAGCGCATCGCTCTCCCGTCTGCTGTGCTCTTCTGCAGCTCCCAGTCATTGCAAGGCGGCTGTGCAGATCAGCCCCTCGACATCAGCTTCTACTGGCACAAGAAAAACATTGCTAGTACTACTGAAATGTTCATTTAGCACTAAAGGAGAATGACTAAATTGGTGATACATATGATGTCAAGCCAAAATGGATCCTCACACAACCTTTAGAAGGAAGGAATGGCAGGTGTAGGTATAGGTGTGGCGCTCACAATCTGTATCTGTACTGTGTTTCAGTTCTCATCTCGTTTTGGAAAGTGCCAATTTTAGATCCATCTCTAAATGTCAATTTCCAACCAACCCTACTTGAAGCTGGCCTAATAAAGGTACTGCCCTAATGTGACAGCGGGTGGCGCTGTAGTTTAAACCACTGAGCCTCTTGGGCTTGCCGATCAGAAGGTCGGCGGTTCAAATCCCCACGATGGGGTGAGCTCCCATTGCTCTGTCCCAGCTCCTGCCAACCTAGCAGTTTGAAAGCACACCAGTGCAAGTAGATAAATAGGTTCCATCACGGTGGGAAGGTAAACGGCGTTTCCATGCGCTCTGGTTTCTGTCACGCTGTTCCGTTGTGCCAGAAGCGATTTAGTCATTCTGGCCACATGACCCAGACACCTGTCTGTGGACAAACACCAGCTCCCTCAGCCTGAAAAGCAAGATGAGCTCTGCACCCCATAGTTGCCTTTGACTGGACTTAACTGTCCAGGGGTCCTTTACCTTTACTGCCCTAATATGGGTTTTGGAATCCATCTCAAGGGACAACCTTTGCTGCCACAGATGTATGATGTTTGCAGGGAAGACCAAGGAAATGCACACAGGAGATTGGTATTGGGTTGAACGAGACCACAACTTTATTGATTACAGGTAAGAATAGGTTTGGCTGATGCATTGGGCATGCATGCAGCACCAGGCAGCTTGCATGCTCCCCAATAGGAACCAAGTGGGGTCAACCGTGTGCTGCGGAGTCACCCCCAACACAGATCAGGTGCTGCGACCCTGCACAGGCCACCATTGGGAGAGGTGTTTTGGCCCACTGGTCCCTGTGTGGACTCCCAGACAGAGTCACCTCTCCTGGGCTAAAGATCCAGTCCAATGCCTTATCCACCAATGTTGCAATGGTTGCCATTAGGTAGGTGGAAACATGCAAGCTGGCCAATTTGCTTGCAGGAGAAAATTCCTCCCTGGCCCCGAAGAAGGATACTGACAAGCTGGAACGTGTCCAGAGGAGGGCAACCAAAATGGTCAAAGGCTTGGAAACAATGCCTTATGAGAAACGGCTTAGGGAGCTGGGTATGTTTAGCCTGGAGAAGAGAAGGTTAAGGGGTGATATGATAGCCATGTTCAAACATATAAAAGGATGTCATATAGAGGAGGGAGAAAGGTTGTTTTCTGCTGCTCCAGAGAAGCGGACACGGAGCAATGGATTCAAACTACAAGAAAGAAGATTCCACCTAAACATTAGAAAGAACTTCCTGACAGTAAGAGCTGTTCGACAGTGGGATTTGCTGCCAAGGAGTGTGGTGGAGTCTCCTTCTTTGGAGGTCTTTAAGCAGAGGCTTGACAGCCATCTGTCAAGAATGCTTTGATGGTGTTCCTGCTTGGTAGGGGGTTGGACTGGATGGCCCTTTTGGTCTCTTCCAACTCTATGATTCTATGATTCTAGTTGTTATATTGTATTGTATTGAATATGGTGACCGAGTAAACCATAGCAAGGTCCTTACACCAACTTGCCCGCTCCCCCAATGAGAGGGCCCCTAACTGACTGGGTGGGTGGGTGGAAAACCCCATGACAGTCAGCAAAGAGGGTGGCCTGCAGGTGATCACCCTCTTAAGCATAGCGGGAGCAGGCAGCACCCATCCCCCATGCTCCTGCCCTGATTGGCCTCACAGGCAAGGCCCACCCCAGAGAGGGGGTCTGGCACAGCCAAAGGAGGTTGCTGCCAAGTGACCATCCTTTCGCCCATCTGTGCAGGCAGATAGCAGCCCTCTGGAACCAGCCATTTTTGGGTAGGAGAACTGCACTGCAAAATTCGGAGAACTGCACCATTTGAAGTATAGCTGTCTTTCAGTTTATTTCTTTCTCAGGAAGTGCAAATTCAGAAATTATTTCTGACATTTTTCCTCCTCGCATGCTGGCTCTGGCTTCTGCTAGTTCCATGGCTATTGCAGAAGCATCTGCTTACAGTAGCTCGTCAGGCAATTCACCCAAACTGGCAACGGGGTGTGTGAAGGGCAATAGTGGGAAGAGAGAGGAAGGGGAAGGTTTCTTCAAGCTCCTTTGTGTAGCATCCCGTGTGCTATTTTGATTCCTAACAGCATAAGAACTGCTTTGCTAGCTCAGACTAAAGTTTCAAACTACCCCAACCTTCTGTTCTTTCAACAGTAACCAACCAGACGCCCCCTGGGAGATTGCACTCTTAGAAGCAGAGTGTGGGAGGCTGGCGCAAACAGGCCCAGACCATATTTAATAGCATTAAGGTTAATTTATTGGCAATCAAAAGGGGAAAAAATTCACTGACTCTGCCTGCCTTGCTGACTGGAAAAGGCTCAGGTTTAACATTCAGGCATGCAAATCTCTGCATACTTCTGCAACTGATTCCTAGGACCAGATTGTCCAATGCCCTTTATAAAAGCGCTCTCTCTCTCTCTCTCTCTCTCTCTCTCTCTCTCTCTCTCTCTCTCTCTCTCTGTGTGTGTGTGTGTGTGTGTGTGTACCACTCCACGAGTGCAATATGATACACTCGCTATGCCTCAACTTAAATGGAATGCGATACTCATTGTTAATATTATACAGCTCGATAGTTCCTCTACTTTCACGCCACCTTTTCAAGCCATTTGAAACCCAGCTTCTGTTTTACTAGACTTTTTGCAAAGTATTTGCACTTGGGGAAATTTCTGTTTTGCTAAATGGTATGAAATTCCAGCATGTTTGCACCAAGATAAATTAACTCAAAATCCCCAAATCCCTGGTATTTTCACACCAAGTTGCAGGAAGGGAACCCCCCACCCCCAACCCAGCAGGCATTTCTGAAGGTTTTGTTGTGTCTGTTGCTTGCATAACTGGCAGTGGCAGGTGAGGAGGGTCTGTGGAGAACAATAAAAAAGTAATTTGTAAAAACTTGAATTCTACTGCTGCCAGTTATAACAACTTATCTGAGTGCATTCCAGCCCTCTAAAGAATTTCCCCCACTTGTGCAAAAACAAAACCCCTGCAAATTTATGAAAGTAAGCATATTAAGCCCTTACAAAATATATTCACATGGTAGGAAAGGGGTAATCATAGAGAAAATTAAAATACTTCGTAGACTACAGTACCTCTTACCACTCAACTAGATAACAGTAAGAACACAATTCTTTCTTACTTGGACCACACAAATTACTTTAAAGTCATTGGAAATTCTGGCTCTGGCCAAAGACATTTACCTCATGCCAGGAAAAATACAATAAAACAGCAGACAGGGAATCACTGAGCAGGGGAAAAAATTAAGATATGGTAAATGCTCAGGGAAACAGTGTTTTTAACTGCCAGTGAAAGCAAGCTACTGAGGATGCTTGACAGATGCCTGGGAGGGAGACTGTTCCATTACGTAGGTGCCACCACCGAGAATGCCCTGTTTCTCATAGTTGCCTGGTGGACCAAAACAGACCATTACTCCATCCAAAGATCTTAGTGAACAAGCAGTTTCATATTGAAGGAGATGCTCTCTTTCAGGTAAGCAGGTCCCAAGTTGTTTAGGGCTTTATCATTCAAAAGTAAATCTTAAAGTGGGCTCCAAAGAAATCATGAACCAGCGCTTCTCTTGCGGGAGAGGTGTCACATTATTGCAGTGGGGTGTTCCTGTTAGCAACCTAGCTATCAGGCATAGAGATCGTTTACCATATAGACTTTAGAGGCATTCCCTAATTTGGCACACCAGTCACCCCATTATTGAAAGCTGGCAATTTGTAGGTGTGCCCTACTGTCACATGGGGCTGAGGAAAACCATGGACTGACTCAGAACAGTAAAATTCTCTTTTGTGCTTGTTGTGCTTGTTTTTGTGCTGACCTTTAAAGACCTAAAAGGCCTCAGTCCAGTATACCTGAAGGAGCATCTCCACCCCCATTGTTCAGCCTGGACATCGAGGTCCAGTGCCGAGGGCCTTCTGGCGGTTCCCTCACCGTGAGAAGTGAGGTTGCAGGGAACCAGGCAGAGGGCCTTCTCGGTAGTGGCCCTGTGGAACGCCCTCCCATTAGATGTCAAGGAAATAAACAACTATCTGACTTTTAGAAGACATCTGAAGGCACCCCTGTTTAGGGAAGTTTTTAATGTCTGATGTTTTATCGTGTTTTTAATATTCTGTTGGGAGCCGCCCCAAGTGGCTGGGGAAACCCATCCAGATGGGCAGGGTATAAATAATAAATTGTTGTTGTTGTTGTTGTTATAAATTTTTGTGGGCCCAAAACCAGACAGCCCACAGTTAACAGATGCGTTCAAATTATGGACCACCAGGATGCCACATCCAGAGGCCAAATTTAATCTACAATAAGCATGATATTGTTACTGAGTTACTGCTATTGTTGTTTTCCCTCAGAATAATTTTATGGGTGAACACATTAACCCTGTGTCTTTTATTGCCCCTAATTTGTTGCTTGTGGATCTCTTTTGTCACTCTCCTTGGTGCATTATTTGAGAGGAGTGAAACAGTTAACCAGGGCCATGCTAATCTAAAGAACTGGCATCTGAGTTAGCATGCATTAAAATTAATGGGACAATTCACACCTCAGAGGCAGTGCCTCAGGGTCTCTGCCAATTCAGGCAGCCACTTCCTTCCACATCACTTCATTTGGATAATATTGTGATAGTTTCCTTTCCTGCAACCCCAGCAGCTAGCACAGTGGAAAACTATGCCTGCAATAGCACCTGCTAGGTGTTACCTATTATGGTGCTGGAGGAGACTCTTGAGAGTCCCATGGACTACAAGAAGATCAAACCTATCCATTCTTAAAGAAATCAGCCCTGAATGCTCACTAGAAGGACAGATCCTGAAGTTGAGGCTCCAGTAGTTTGGCCACCTCATGAGAAGAGAAGACTCCCTAGAAAAGACCCTGATGTTGGGAAAGATGGAGGGCACAAGGAGAAGGGGACGGCAGAGGATGAGATGGTTGGACAGTGTTCTCGAAGCTACTAACATGAGTTTGGCCAAACTGCGAGAGGCAATGAAGGATAGGCGTGCCTGGCGTACTCTGGTTCATGGGGTCACGAAGAGTCGGACACGACTGAACGACTGAACAACAACAAGGTGTTACCTCCATCCCAGGCCTCCATTGGCAAGGGCCGATGACCAATTGCTGAAGGAACTGGGCAGCAACATCAAAAATCATGTGATAATCATATTATCTGTGAGCAGTGAGATGTGAGACGTGTCCCGATCAAGGGAAGTAATAGCACAGCTCTGTTCTGCCTTGGTCAGACCACACCTGGAATACTGTGTCCAATTTCAGGCGCCACAAATTAAGAAGGATGTTGACAAGCTGGAACGTGTGCAGAGGAGGGCAACCAAGGTGATCAAGGGGCTGGAAACCAAGCCTTATGAGGAACGGTTGAGGGAGCTGCGTATGTTTAGCTTGGAAAAGAGGAGCCTGAGAGGAGATATGATAGCCATCTTCAAATATCTCAAGGGCTGTCACATGGAGGAGGGAGCATGCTTGTTTTATCCTGCTCTGGAGGGTAGGGCTCAAACCAAGGGCTTCAATTTACAAGAAAATATATTCTGACTAAACACCAGGAACAACTTTCTGACAGTAAGAGCTGTTTGACAGTAGAACGGTCTCCCTTGGGAGGTTATGGACTCTCCTTCCTTGGAGGTTTTTAAACAGAGGTTGGACGGTCATCTGTCATGGATGCTTTAGCTGAGATTCCTGCATTTCAGGGGGTTGGACTAGATGACTCTTGGGGTCCCTTCCAACTCTACAATTCTATGATTCTATGATTGTTCTCCTCACAGAAGCCCACTATTACACACAACCCCCCCCCCCACACACACTTCTGTTCATAAGATTAGATTACGGCTCCCATCATCACCAGTCCAAAACATCTGGAGGGCACCAGGTTGGGGAAGACTGGCTTAAACAAAAGCCCATAGTAAATAACTGATTCCTTTCCCACTTCAGTTTTAGAAATGGGGCAGGAGAGACAAAAATGCTTAGTACAATATACTTTTTACCTGTATTATTGTATTGGTTTTATTGCATCTAAAATGGTTACCAAGCTTGGGGATAGAAGTGTGATTTCTTCTTCTTCTAAACCTTCTTTACTAATGTAAAATTAAATGTTCCTGAACTGTATGGCAACATCACAGACCATGAACATTCCATGAACAGAACAGAGCCTCTTCTGTTTGTTGTTTCTTTTTGCTCACAAGTCACTTTTGGAAATCAAAACACTGACAGCAAAAAGTACAGCCCTATGCCTGTTTACCTGGAAGCAAGTCCTGTATAGTTCAATGCGGCTTGCACTTAGGAAAATGTGCATAGGACTGCAGACTAAGTTTACTAGTCCTTTGTTCCATTTGTACGGTTCGTACAGCCCTTTTAGCATCTTGGATTTCACATTAATAGATTTAACATGCTGCTTAACAGAGCAGTCAGTGAAACAAGCAACATAGTTTCTGTTCTTTTCATCTGCTTCAGTAATTAAAACGTGTCTTTTAAAATACAAAGGAAGAGGAAAAAAGCAATTTCTGCAAACATATTGAGGTGTGTTGTGCTTAGCACATTTATTCTTTTGTAGCATTTGATCTTACAGTGTTACAGCAAAAAAAGGGGGGAAAGGTAACTGAAGTCTAGCCTGGGATTTCCCAAGCCAAAAGAGCCAAAATGGAATCCTGAGCATTCTGTAAATTGCTGAGGATATTAAACGCTAAGTATAAGTGTGAGACGGATGGGTGTCTCCTCGGAAGTAAGCATCCACAAAACGCAGTCTGCTAAACTAATCACTTTATTTCATAACATTGATAATCCAGACCTTGCGATTATGCATCCGACCCCTCGGAGTCAGATCCTTCTAGTACGGATTTGCGGCTCCGCCCCCAGCATAGGAGCTTCGGAAAGCCTAGTCTCCGCCTCTCCTTTTTCCGCTTCCGCGCCCTTGACCTGGGCAGCCCTACGGCTCCCCCTTCCCTTTCGCTTTCACCTTCCCCGCTTGTGGTGTCTGATGCTCCGGTAGGCTCTCTAAGCCTCAACTCCTCCTCGGTCTCCATATTCTGATCCCTTCCCATTGGCTGTGCTAGCGCTCTGGTGGAGCTTTCCTCCCATTGCTGCACTACCTGCTCTGGCGTCAGCAGGGGCTGTGCCTGTTCCTGATCCCAGACCCTCAATAACTCTTCGGGCGTCAGCGGAGCCCTATCTAGGTCAGCTGTCTCCTCTGGCACCGCTTCGGAAACCGGCCAGCCCCTGACAATAAGGTTACCGGGAAACAATAGCAGCCATTTTGAGCTGCGCTTTCCCACAGCTTAAAGTTCTGAGCGAGGCCCAGCTAATTTTGGCTACAGATACTAACTCAGGGGCTGGAAAGTTGGATATCACGGATAAAGAAGCAATTAGGCAAGCAGTAGAGAACACATTAACCTTCTTGCTTACCACAAGTGTGAGTCCTAACAGGGGGTTGAACTTGCCTCCATTAAAGGTGTTTTTAATATCACTTCC
Source organism: Darevskia mixta (assembly GCA_034641385.1). Lineage (NCBI taxonomy): Eukaryota > Metazoa > Chordata > Lepidosauria > Squamata > Lacertidae > Darevskia > Darevskia mixta. The sequence continues at coordinate 3,648,903 of JAWWNH010000054.1, read as the reverse complement.
ATTATTCTGGGAAAGTTTCCTGCTGTTGTGCCCCATACGAGCACAATTCAAAGTGTTGGTGCTGACCTTTAAAGCCCTAAATGGCCTCGGTCCTGTATACCTGTAGGAGCGTCTCCACCCCCACCGTTCAGCCCGGACACTGAGATCCAGCGCCGAGGGCCTTCTGGCGGTTCCCTCACTGCAAGAAGCAAAGCTACAGTGTTACGGGTAGCTGAGGAGGGGTACCCCCCCTTCTTCCTGTCTTTCCCCTCCGCCTGCCGCAAGAGACAGCAGCAGCCAGTGCGGGACCCTCTTTCGCCCAGGTCTCACCCCCTTTTCTCTAGTTTCCCCTTTACCCCACAGGTTGTAATACAAGCGCACACACAAACCCTCGTGAAACTCAGTTTCAAGTGGTTATAAATACTATTTGGATATATTGTATCAAGTTGAACTCTGAGCATGTGCAGAGCCTTTAAACCTTTGGAAATTCATTTAAAATCACAGCCTCCATGGATTTTCTCCCTGTTTGTGCCCTTCTACTCCTGCTGGCCTTGCCCCCCCAGGTCACCCCTGGTCTGCCATAATCCCCTAAGCAGAACATCACATACGCACACCCAAGGTGCTCCAGGAAATGCCACACCTGGGCAATCCTCTCAAGCACCCATCATCAGGTTTCCAAGACGACAGACAGTCTCCTGGATGCTTCTCATTGTTCTTCCCCGGTTGCCACTCAAAATGTATATTTGACCCACCCAAGTGTCATTTACCTGTTCCTGTGACCCATCACCTGTATGCTAATCTTGTTTACCCATATGTTAATTTTCCTGCACCCTCCTACTCTCCACCCCTTCTTGACGTTTTGCTTATGTATCTGTGATGTAGTAGTGATGTATTTCGAAATGTATTCTGGGTTATAGCGGGAAGTTTTAAAAGTCTCTGCCACCCTTTGTTCGGGGTTCAGTCTCTGTTACTTGAACCTGTTGCGCAATAAAGTGACTTTGTCCTTTGCTCCAGTGCTGGTTGGTCTCATCTTTAGCTCCGTAGTACCACGGACCTCCTGTCCGAAGGGCCAGGTTGCTGAGAGGACTCGTGCCTGGGATTTTGCTGTATCAACAGGGAACCAGACAGAGGGCCTTCTCGGTAGTGGCACCCGCCCTGTGGAACGCCCTTCCAGCAGAGGCCAAGGAAATAAACAGCTATCCTATTTTTAAAAGACATCTGAAGGCAGCCCTGTTTAGGGAAGTTTTTAATATTTAATGCTGTATTGTTTTTAACACTATATTGGGAGCCACCCAGAGTGGCTGGGGAAACTCAGCCAGATGGGCAGGGTAAAATAAATTATTATTATTATTATTATTATTATTATTATTATTATTATTATTATTATACCTTCATAGATAGTGGCATTTTCCCAAAGCTGTTCTAATGTTTGCCATGGGGAGGGTCAAAGAAGAAGGACCCTACACAGAGGGCATGAGGCAGTGATCCTCACTGAGAGTGTGGCGAGAGAGAGTGGTGAGAGTTTCCATTCTGTTATTATAGCATGCCATCCTGCATCGTCTGACAAAAGACTGAAGATGCTTCTGAGGCTGGTAGGCCGGTTGCTTCTTGATTTGAACAGAGGATCTCCCAGACCCTGAGGGATATATTTAAATGTGTGCATTTAAATATTTAAGTGGAGGCAAGACTGAGTGCAGAGTTTCTAATCCCTGGATAACTGTCTAAAATGCAACAGATGTTCATCTGTAGCAAGTTCAGTCCCTGATTGCGTATGCATGTCCAGGAAAACAGGTTTGCAATCCCCCTTCAGACGTTGCAAAGTTGGAGATGGAGGAGGCAGGGGTTGGTGGGTACGACCTTGTACCTCTTATGTGCTTAGAATTCTATAACACCTGAAGAGAGACTTAAGGATGGTTCAGATTTTAATGTGCCCATTGTGCAAGTGGTAAATCCTTGCACAGAGAGGATGGTTACTGAGCACTATGTTGGATACAGGCCTGAGCGTATTAAGAAGAATGCATGCTAAAATGCTGATGTGGGAATGTGGCTAACTGAATTTAAGATTGGGGAAATGAGAAAACTGAAAGAAATAGAGACTGGTATCATGTCCCTCCAACATTTCTCCAATAGTGATGTCCTATTCCATCATCATCATTTTATTATTTATACCCCGCCCATCTGACTGCATTACTCTGGGCGGTTCCCAACATATATAAAAGCATAATAAAACATCAAGCATTAAAAAAACAAAACCCTTCCCTCTACAGGGCTGCCTTCAGATGTCTTCTAAAGGTTGCATAGTTACTTATCTGCTTGGCTCAGGGGCTGCAGAACTCCATACCCTCCAACATTTTTCTGATGAGAACAGGGACATCCTAAGGGAAAGTGGGACATTCCGAGTTCAAATAAAACTGGGATGGCTTCTGTAAATCCAGGACTGTCCCTGGAAAATAGGGGTGCTTGGAGGGTCTGTGGTATTTGTGCCTATCCTCCCTCTAGCTCTTAGCCCCCTTTCCTTTCGAAAACAATTCTAGCATAGACAGAATTGTGAAAGTTATGAGAAAATTCAAATGTAAATGAGTTAGGTTTACAAACACCCTTCCTGTCTCCTCCATTCTGTCACACTCCCTATCTCTGAGAGTGGTTCTTTTCCTGTCACGGAACAGTTATTTCAGTTTAGCAAACCCCTTAATAGGCCTTTAATCTACAAGTCAGCACTAAATGTGGGCAAAAGCTTATGTTGTGGAGGCTACTTTAAATCACTCCACACTGCAGCTGTCCAAACACGCTCGCGTGCAGCAGCTCACCACATGGATCGGGCAATTTCCTCCCTACCACCACAATTGGTGCCCTCCATAATAAATTTAAAAAGTGGCTTGGAGAGAATTTCATCTAGACTTCACCCACATGGTCAGTCTCTGGGTACACACACACACACACAAACACAAACACACAACCTGCTCACCATGTGGTCACAGTCCCCACATAGAGCAATTTAAAATGGTTTCCATGTGGTGGATTTAAAGTCTGCCCACAGGACCAGGTGGCGCTGTGGGTTAAACCACAGGCTTGCTGATCAGAAGGTCAGCGGTTCGAATCCCTGCAACGGGGTGAGCTCCCGTTGTTCGGTCCCAGCTCCTGCCCACCTAGCAGTTCGAAAGCACATCAAAGTGCAAGTAGATAAATAGGAACCGCTCCGGCGGGAAGGTAAACGGCGTTTCCGTGCGCTGCTCTGGTTCGCCAGAAGCAGCTTTGTCATGCTGGCCACATGACCCGGAGGCTGTCTTCGGACAAACGCCGGCTCCCTCAGCCTATAGAGCGAGATGAGCACGCAACCCCAGAGTCAGACACGACTGGACCTGATGGTCAGGGGTCCCTTTACCTTTACCTTTACCAGCCCTGAGGCCGCATTTACCCAGACAACAGCAAACAGCATCGGGACCTTTGCTGGGGTTGATTCCAGAAGTCTCATTATACTTCCATGCTGCTCACCCCAGCTGGTGTCACAGGATGGCATCTGCTGAGGCCTATTCCTGAGGTCCAACATCAGAGCCTCCTGTCCCTCCTTGCTGCTGCTGCTCTTCGTCACCACTCTCTGTTGACCCTCACTCTTCCTCCAACAGCTCATCAACTGCTGATCTCAAAGCATATTTCAACCTCTTTAAAAAATATTTGCACAGAGTGATGCAACACCACCTCAGGAGGCAAATGCTAGGAAGTAGGGGTGAGAGAATATTGGGCAACAGAAAATATTGCCTTCAGAGAGTAGGCTACAGAACCCGTAGTCAGACTTCATGAGGTAGTTTCCCTTACAAACAGCTGGTGGTAACTTTCTAATTAGACCCTGAACAATTTTTAATTAGTTAGCATTGAGAAATGTTACGAGAGAGTGATTGTTCACTATGGATTTTTAAAAGGAGAGACTATTACTATTTGTTGAATAGCAGAAAACTTGATTTGTCTTTAAGACCTTTAGTTGCAGATTCCTACTACTTTATGCATTTTTAAATTATGGTGATCAATGATAATAATAATATAAATTTTATTGTTGTTATTATTATTAGTAGTAGTGGTATATAAAAATGGCTGCAGAAAAGATCTTTATTTCTTTCCTAACTATTCTCCTAACACCACTCTATTGAAAATCATACGGCTCTGGCTTACTTTGCCTTCGCTGTCATTATACACTGCTAATATTTCATGTTTCAAACATAGCTTATCTATTTTCCACAGCTAAAATATTATGGGCAGCCAGTTAGGGGCAGCCTCAACAGTGTTGTTTGCACTAAATCCACTCATAATCGTTTCCCCATATTGTGAGGTGCTTGAAATTTCTGGCGCTCTCCACTCAGAAGTTAGTGAATACTGACAGCTATTATCAACACATTTTAAAAGAGAATAATATTCTGTCTCCAGGCCCTCTTTCCTTCCTCCTTTCTTTCTTTCTTTTGCACTGTCAAGCATTCTGCACTAGACAGCCAAAGATGAAGAAAGCCAAGTAGGGGGAAAGAAGGAACGCTTCCAAGTATAACATTAAAAGGTCTTGCCTTAAGACCATGGATTTCCTTTTTGGTACTTTCAAAGAATGTCTCTTTAGTTCTCTTTGGCTGTGTGACCAGCAGTTGTGGGGTGTGTCTGTGGTTTTTCTCCTCTTCACAGTGACTCTATTGTTCAGAAACTGGAGCCAATTTATGGAAAGAAATGGAATGTTTATGTAACTTACTTACTGTGCTTTAGACACGAAATGAAAAAAAGGACTGATGGAGGAAGGCCAGTAAAAACAGGATTTTTCTTCCTTTCTGGACACAGATGTTGGAAAAACACAGCTCCATCTTCATATTAAATCAAACAGCATTTCCATTTTTAGAAACTGCTTTTTTAATTAAGTAGGTCAGTGAAACAAAACCATCCACTATTTGATCAGCATTCCAACTTGTTTGTTTGTTTGTTTTTATTTTTAAAAACTGTGGCAGTGGTTGAGTGCTACTCTGTTGTCAGACTTACAACTTTGGAGACTGGGGAAATGGGCACATTGTGATTGGGCAAAGCTGGGCTTCATCGGGATGTACATTGCCAGGCCCCAAATACACAGTTGGCAGATCTCTGCTAGGCTGCAGATGTCAAGCATCCCATTAACCAAAATGTAGTTTCCTGGAAGATGCTGTTTTCTGATTAACTGGGCCATGCAGAAGACTCTTAAAATTAAAGATAGGAGTATAGCATCAATAGGAGTATAGCATCTGGATCAAGGGAAGTAATAGTACCACTGTATTCCGCTCTGGTCAGACCTCACCTGGAATACTGTGTCCAGTTCTGGGCACCACAGTTCAAGAAGGATACTGACAAGCTGGAACGTGTCCAGAGGAGGGCAACCAAAATGGTCAAAGGCCTGGAAACGATGCCTTATGAGGAACGGCTTAGGGAGCTGGGTATGTTTAGCCTGGAGAAGAGAAGGTTAAGGGGTGATATGATAGCCATGTTCAAATATATAAAAGGATGTCATATAGAGGAAGGAGAAAAGTTGTTTTCTGCTGCTTCTGAGAAGAGGACACGGAGCAATGGATTCAAACTACAAGAAAGAAGATTCCACCTAAACATTAGAAAGAACTTCCTGACAGTAAGAGCTGTTCGACAGTGGAATTTGCTGCCAAGGAGTGTGGTGGAGTCTCCTTCTTTGGAGGTCTTTAAGCAGAGGCTTGACAGCCACCTGTCAGGAATGCTTTGATGGTGTTTCCTGCTTGGCAGGGGGTTGGACTGGATGGCCCTTGTGGTCTCTTCCAACTCTATGATTCTAAAGTCACAAGGAGAAATTCCTCATGTAATCACACCTTTTGGTTCATGCATAAGGGAACGAAGCAAATGGAATGCAGGAAGCTACCTTATACCAAGTCAGACCAATGTACCATGCTGGTTCTTAGAACAGTTTGGAGAAAAGCTATTGATGGCTACTTGCCGTAATGGCTAAGCTGTGCCTCCACAGTTGGAGGCAGTAATGCTTCTGAATGGCAGCTGCTGGAAACCTGAAGAGGGAAGAGTGCTATTGCACCCGGGTCCTGCTTGCTGGCTTCCCACCGGCATCTGGTTGGCTGCTGTGAGAACAGGATGCTGGGTTTGGTGGTTCATTCAGATGGGCAATTTCCTAAGAAAGAACGCCAAGGATTGCAGCCTAAATTATAGGCACTATATATTATATGCATGGCAGGTAAGAATATGAAAGACTAGCAATGAATGAAACAGACTGTTTCCATTCAGGCACCTCTGGGGTGCAATGGGTTAGTGTGTCTGGCTGTTAACCAGAAAGTTGGTGGGTTGAGTCCACATAGGGCAGGATTCCTGCACTGCAGGGGGTTGGACTAGATGACCCTTGGGTTCGCTTCCAATTCTACAGTTCTATGATTCTAAGTCCATGTCAGTTTGGCAGGTGTTTCTTCAAAAGTCTCTTCCAGCTAATTCCAACATTAATCTTTAAAAATGCAAAGTATTTTGGATCTCAGAATACCAACATTGAATACATTTCCCCCCTCAATTTTTCTTTAGCCTAGAATTCCATCACAAAATCCAGAGAAGTGAAATATCCAACGGATAATTACACTCTGATCTGGATAATTACACTCTGATCTGGCTGGTACCTTCATTATACACCTTTAAGTGTCAAGCAAAAACCTTTGTCTTCAACCAGGCCTTGGGCTGATTAACATCCAATACATTTTTAAATGTATTGTGGGAGGGTGGATTATTGTTTTATTGTTGTTATTATTTTTATGATGTATTTTGTGCTTTTTATATTGTGTTTTTATGTTGTGAACCGCCCTGAGATCTGCGGGTGGAGGGTGGTATACAAATTTAATAAATCAATAAGTGTTTAGGTCCTGCAACCCACCTTTAACCCAGCTTGCAAGAATGGGGCCACCTTTTAATTGCAATTCCTATTTAACAGATGGGGACGCGGGTGGCGCTGTGGGTTAAACCACAGAGCCTAGGGCTTGCCGATCAGAAGGGCGGCGGTTCGAATCCCCGCAACGGGGTGAGCTCCCGTTGCTTGGTCCCTGCTCCTGCCAACCTAGCAGTTCAAAAGCATGTCAAAGTGCAAGTAGATCAATAGGTACCGCTGCAGCGGGAAGGTAAACAGCGTTTCCATGCTCTGCTCTGGTTCGCCAGAAGCGGCTTTGTCATGCTGGCCACATGACCTGGAAGCTGTACGCCGGCTCCCTCGGCCAATAAAGTGAGATGAGTGCCGCAACCCCAGAGTCGGTCACGACTGGACCTAATGGTCAGGGGTCCCTTTACCTTTATTTAACAGATATGAAACCAAAGCTAAGAAAAAGCAACTTGTTGGACCCTTGCAGTGGGGCTGTGTTGGATCAGAGATCTTAACTGAAGCCTGCTAGGTCAAAGTCCAGTCTTGGAAGAAAATCTGGTTCCAGGCGAAATACTTCAACTTGGTAACAGAATCTGGCTTAATAAAGCATTGATTTGCCACATGGGCCATCAGTCAGACATCTGCTGGGCTTTTGAAAAGCCTCCCTCTTCTTTTTGAGTGTGTGCAGCACTCACTTCTACAGCCCTCTATTCCGCAGAGACACTCTTTGCAGAGGGAGAGCAGCGCAGCGCTATGTGGGGCTTGGGTTTCTTGGCCTTCGCAAGCAAAACCTGAAAGCAATTAAAGCCCAGTGCCATGCCAAATCAGTTATGCAGTCAGTGCTGGATTTTCCCATGGAATTATTACACAAGGATCAGGCTGCATTCGAGGCAAACGAGAACGCACAAAGCATAACACTGCTCCAGAAGAGGCTGGGCAGCTTGCGGGCAGATTTCATGAGATTTATTTTAAACTAAAAATGCTTTCATACTAATCAATTACGAGCAGCACATAGCTGGCACTGAGGCAATGGTTTGGTAAAGAATCTATCACAGGCCGCAATGCGCCATGTCTTAAATGTAAGGTTGTGGGGCTCAAGCTTGCCAGGAAATGGCTACCCTGAAATCCTTCGCCTGTAATTTCAGATGTGCAGGGACTGGCCATTATTATTCAGGGCTAAGGGAAAGGCACTCTGCACACATGCACTCTCTTATACCCGCCAACATTTCTCCAAAGAAAATATGAGTGACCTATTTAATAATAATAATAATAATTCTATTTATACTCCACCCATCTGACTGGGTTGCCCCAGCCACTCTGGGCAGCTTTCAACATATATAAAAACATAATAAAACATTAAACATTAAAAATAAACTTCCCTATACAGAGCTGCCTTCAGATGTCTTCTAAAGGTTGTAACAAAACAAAATAAAAAATAAAAAACTCCTTCCAGTAGCACCTTAGAGACCAACTAAGTTTGTTCTTGGTATGAGCTTTCTTGGCGTGCGCGCGGGGGTGAGGGTGGGTGTCACACAACAAATATAATTAAAATTAATGTGCAACCCCAAATCAATAAAGCAGCAGCATAAACACATATAAACAGGAATCCTGTAGCATTTGTAAAACAGGCATGGATTCAACTAGTAAAGTTTTTCCCAGCATGGAGCTAACTTGATGTGAAAAGCTTCAGCTTTTCAGAGAGAGAGAGAGAGAGAGACTGAGGCATCCTCCAAAAATTTAGGAAATGACATAGGAAGGGATTAATAATGGGAATAATTCTGCTCTCCTATAACCATCCATTCAGAAGTCCCTTTGCGTGTCATAGGAGCTTACTCCCAGGTGAGTGGGGATCGGCAAGAGGGTGCTTTGCTTCCCCATTTTCCAAGAGAGCTGCTGGAGCTTCTAAGCTCTACTGGGGTTAAAACAGCAGCCTTGCCAACTCTGCAACTCCAGGAGGACTCAGGCTCTTTCATAAATCCCGAAGCCTGTAAATCTGAAAGGGCCCACACCCTACACATTCCTATGCCACAAACTAACAGCCTCTCTAATTACGAGGTGTGGCATTTCTGGACAAGAGACAACTAATCCTCCAGACATGTGTGTTATTTTACATTTACCCTACATTTCTTGCTCTGCTTTGGATCTGAAGTTGCAAAAAACCCTAAACAAAAGCACACACCAAAGACAAAGCCCAACAACAACATTTAGCTTGTGGTGAGGCTTGTTATGGGTCATTAACAGTAAAGTTGTTCCTGAGAAAAGCAACACTCGAAGTGCAGAGTTCAAATCCTGCTTCGATTGCTGCATTTACGTTTGTTAAATTTCACTTATTTTTTGCAAATGGGTCGCTTGCAGCCTGGATCACATTAACTGGTCGTTTCACATAACGCCCCCCCCCCCCAAAAAAACACATTATCTTCTTCAATAGACTTCGCCATGTAGAATCAGTCTCGTCAGTGCTATTACTAATTTGAGAGACTTGACTCACCACAGGCTGGTTGAATTTAGTGTCCAAGTTGCAGCCCAGTTTTAATTGCTGAAGACCAGTTTATATGTTTAACAGAATCCAGTAATAAAGATTCCCCCCCCCCCGGTCAAAACCATTTAGATTGCAGTGTAACAGGATCTCTGAAAAAGTCATTTTCATATAGTTTTAAAACAGTTGTGATGTGAATTTTTCTAATGGCGGAATATGGCCTGTGTCTCCTTCAGAGTAGAATGTAAAAGTCCTGGCATATTTCATTCATTCATCAAACTTCCACGTATAAAAGCATCTCTTAAGATCAAGAAGAGAGAAACTGGGAGCTGGTCCAAGGTGGGTGCAAATCAAGAATAAGACAGCGAAGATTTACTTCAGAGGCGCTCACAGTGGTTTCAGCATTGCTCAGAAACGCCCATGCTTTTGTTTTTTGTTGTTGAATGTTCAGCTCCTCTCATGAGACAAAGATTTAACAAATGTTTTGGCCACAGGAGAAATTATCTCATTCCCCCAGAGCAAGGATTTCACAGGTGATGATTAACTGCGAGATCACAGAGATTAAAGTTAGAAAAGAGCTATTAGGTCAGGTCGTCCCTCCCTGAGGGCAGGTGCGGAAGTGTTCGTTAGGGTAGATTTCTCCACTTTCTTGTCCAGTCTCGTTTAAATGGCTCAAACAAAACAGCTTTCACAAATTCCATCAAACTGCCACTCTTCTGCAGTCTTGAGGTGTGTGGGGTTTGTTTTTTTTAATCCATGAGTTGACTCAGGTTATTGTTGCTGAATAGTGGCTAGCCTTGATGCCTGGAATTCTTCACTAGGGACACCTGTCAGACGCAGCTACTGCCCGAGTTAGGGAGGATTATGTGGAGAGGCCCAATATGAAGCAAAGCATGGATGGGTGAGACACAGAACACGTTAAGTATTGACAATGGCTGGGTAGGGTCAAGCACAAGAGAGCAATTATTTGGAAGGCTATATATGAATTAGCTTCTAGAGCCATGTATTCACAGCAAAATAATAATCAGCCTTCACAAATGCGTGTTGTGCACATCTTCTATTACCATATATTCCGGCGTATAAGACGACTGGGCGTATAAGACGACCCCCAACTTTTCCACTTAAAATATAGAGTTTGGGATATACTCGCCGTATAAGAAATACGACCCGGCGTATAAGACGACCCCCGACTTTTGAGAAGATTTTCCTGGGTTAAAAAGTAGTCTTACTGTATACGCAGGAATATACAGTATTTCTGTGTATGGTAGCTGGAACATTACAGATGAACCAACTTGGCGCAGCTGCCCTTGGGAACAAACTCAGTCCTGAGAATATATACAGTTTCCCCCATTTTAATTTTGATTGGATATAACTGGGGGCCTGCAACAAAAGGTTGCAGTATGGAGTGCTCCTGTTCAGGCTTTGTACCCTTTCCCAGGATACTCCATTCCATTGCTCCCAGAGTTTTCCGTTCCCCCTCCCTGACAACAGTCAGCCAGCATTCTGTGACTACTAAGCACAGTTCAGCCGTCAGTGTGGGCTGTGAAGAAGAAGAAGAAGAAGAAGAAGAAGAAGAAGAAGAAGAAGAAGGAGGAGGAGGAGGAGGAGGAGGAGGAGGAGGAGGAGGAGGAGGAGGAGTAGTTTGGATTTGATATCCCGCTTTATCACTCCCCTTAAGGAGTCTCAAAGCGGCTAACAGTCTCCTTTCCCTTCCTCCCCCACAACAAACACTCTGTGAGGTGAGTGGGGCTGAGAGACTTCAAAAAAGTGTGACTAGCCCAAGGTCACCCAGCAGCTGCATGTGGAGGAGCGGAGACACGAACCCGGTTCCCCAGATTATGAGTCTACTGCTCTTAACCACTACACCACACTGGTTTGAGGGTGACACCCCGCTTTGATTTCTTTTCTTTTTTAAAAAATGTAGTTCTGCAAACCCTGGGATTCCCCTAAGCTTGCTATTAGCTACCTTTCATGTTTTTTGGCTACACAAGGATTATATATCAGTCAGAGAATGTGTGCGTAAGTGTGTCCATAGGATTTTTTTACTCTGCTTTCCTAACACATAAACAAAGGGGCACCCAAAAACATCTTGGGGGAAATGAAATACATGAAAAGTACACCAATGAGAAAGTAAAATCACATCAATAACCAAAATTGCATTTTACGGCCTTCTGCACAGAAACTAACAGAATCGGAGCTTCGAAGATGGCTGAATATGTGGGTGGCTTTCTTGGGAAAGACTGGCGATGAGGATGCAGCTCATTGTTCCGCTTTTATTCAATGAGCTAACAGACATGGTGGGCAAGGGATCCCACCATCAGCACATGGGACTTCTGCTGGAATTAATACCGTAAAATACATTACTTTTCTACTCAGGAAATGGAGCTAAGATTGTTCTCCACGTACATGGGCATTATGAAAATGATGTGCCACGTATTCCGTTTTTAAAAAAATATATATAGATATAAATGAATGGTGGGTGTTTATGTGTAGGGACAACCTGATTGCTTATGTTCCACCTCAGTTGCTGAGATCCCCTGATATGGCACTGATATGGTGCCATATTTGACATGGTGGCTCTGATACGGTGGCTCCCCATTGGCTTGGCTTTGCTTGTTTGTCCTTCAACAGAGACTTCAATGTGTCCTTCTGTGTGGCAGGCCCTGGCCTGTGGAACTCCCTAGGAGTAGAGGTTCATCAAGAAGGATCCCTCCCTTATGCCAGGCGTCTTTTGAAAACTATATTGTTCAGGCAGGCCTTTGCAATGTGAATTTTCTCTTTTGAACCGATCGGTATTCATTGATATTTAGCGATGTTTTTAACAACGTGTTAATGGATCTTCTGTTGATTGCATCCTTATGCTGCACTCTGCCTCGCTATAATTTTACGAAAGTGTGGATTATAAATTCAGGAATAAATTAATAAGGTGTGTGTGTGTGTGTGTGTGTGTTTGTGCTTTGCAAAGGGGAGGTTGTGCCTCTTGCGCTACGAACTCAAGCATGCCTGCGTGTTGCCCTTCCGCAGGGACCATTTTGGCTAGGCGTCTTTCAGCTTGACAAGAATAACTAATATGAGGGGGTGACAAGGCTGAGGCAGCCTTCTCCCCCCGCCACCCCCACTGCCACACGCACATCCTAGGGGGGCTGACAGAACTTGTCGCCTAATCTGGGATTTACTTTTTTCCTGCCCTGTCAGGGACTCTTGATCTGGGGCAGGAGAGAAAAGTCTCCGACGAGGGTTTAACTTTTAAATCCCTCATTCTGAAAGCATGAAGCATCTGTGTGCAGCAAACATATCTGACAGGCGTTGGACCCAGGGGAGGATCAGCTTCGCGAAGCTGTGCCATTGATCGCTCGGCTTCTCTCACTTCATTTCCTGCAGCGTCTCTAAATCCTGGTAGATGTAATTTCCCTTAGCAGCTGTCTTGACAGAGAATAACCTAGATTCCCATTACCTAGCAATTCCCATAGGCAAGTCTGATAGGTAGCCTCACGCACTGCCAGGCCTTCGACTGTACCTGCTCTAGGCTTGGCTCGATGCCCAACTCTCACCCAGTCATAACTCTGGACTGATAGGGGTGGGTAAATCCATCAGTCAGGGTTTCTCATTTCTCCACTCTTAGGTTCGGTTCTCCACATTTCCACATGCCGGTTTGTGAGTTTTTACGGGGGTGGGGTGGGGAATTCTCATGAAAATTAGGAGGCCGTTTTGGTGCGAATTTCTCCTACTATGCTCACCTTGTGCAGTTCTGCCAAATATAAACATTTTTGCAAGACATTTGACCCTGTATATAATGCATTTTCCTATGCTATTTGCACTAATATACGCATGTATTCTGCACACTTTGCTATATGCATTTGGAGAACGCGGTATAGGCAAGATTTGGGGAAGTGCAAAATTCAAGTGCTGGCTATTGTTTTGGAAAGTACAAATTAGGCGAACTGAGTCAAATGTGAACTGAATCAAATTTCTTTCCCATACCTAATAGAATAGAATAGAATAGAATAGAATATTTTTATTGTCATTGTCCCCTTCGGGGACAACGAAATTATTTGGCTGCTCCATCCACCCAGATAGGGCACTCCACTCAAAAACAAAACAACTACAAAAACACTGATTAAAACCATACACACTGATTAAAACCATACACACTAATTAAAACATAACTGGTAAGAGTAGATGACTTCAAAGTCCAGGCTTCCCATTCAAGGCTGTGATTGCTCTGGAGAAGAAGCTGTTTCTAAGACGGCTTGTTCTTGTTGTCATCGTCCTGTATCTCCGTCCCGATGGCAAAAGTTCAAATAGACGGTGACCAGGATGCGATGGATCTTTCACTATGTCCAGTGCCTTTCTGTGGCACCTCATGGCATAAATCTGCTCTAAGGTGGAGAGCGAGCAGCCAACAATGCTCTCTGCTGCCTTAACAACTCTGTCCAACCCCATCCTGTCCTTAATAGTACAGCTTCCATACCACACACATAAGCCATAAGTGAGCACGCTCTCAATGGCACAGTGATAGAAGGCAAGCAGCAGCTTCTGTGGAAGATGGAATAGCCAAGTACCAAAGCAGAGGCCTGTGTGCGTCACCCTAACCACCAACCAGGCTTTGTTTCATGATGCTCTGCCTCCGCTGTTGCTGAGGTTTTCTTCCTGACGGTGCTTTTGTGCATCAAAAAGCTTCATGACTGGCAAAAGCATAGCAAGTCCAGCTTTTTCTATCTTTTCCTATCACTGCCTCTCTGTGTTGAGAAAAGGCACACATGGTGTCAGCTCAAGATTTTGTGGACACACACACCCAAACACACACACACACACACACACACAGAGTGACCTGAGGACGTAAAGGTGTTCCTCCATCAGAACTTCTGGACCATGTGTTAACACCTACAAGGGAGGCCCTGCTCATAGAGCCAACAGTAGGTGAAGATGGTGGCCTGGTGGCATGAGGCAGGGACTTCTCAGGGGAAACTTACAACCTTATAACCTTACGAAGCCTAAATTTAGGAATTCCCTCCAACAACCATCCAGCAGGTATCCCAATAGGACCACAGGATAACAGGGAAGGAGTTCAGAAATGGCTACACATTTCTGCAAGTATTTCAACTTTCCTTGATTGTGGAAAGCATATCCATAATGCTGGTGAAAATGGTGACTCAGATTGTCACAGTCCTGCTAAAACTTACACATATATGAAACTTAACGTAGATTTGATGTCTCCTTTCCAGGAAGTTTTCTGAACATCTGAAAGTAATATTTGCCTGTGGGTAGGGAAGCTTCGCTCATGATGAGCTTACAATCATGCAAGTAGATTATCTGGATTCACTCTTTGAGCTTGGCTGAATTTAAACCAGGTTCAACCTTCAAAACTGCTCTGAATGTCTGGCCTGAGCCCCAAAATGTGTAAAAAGACACACAAACATATCAGGCAGGAGTTCCAAATCTGAGTGTGTAACTCTTAGGTTTCAGTGCCAGCAGCAATTCTTCCTTTTAGAACGGTAAAGAAGTCTTGAAATTTGACGTATGGAGAAAGTATCTGTTCAGATGCATATGTCACTCGTGTGTGTGTGTGTGTGTGTGTGTGTGTGTAACAATGGTCTGCAGATATGTGCAGAAGAATCTCTCACTGCCAGACTGTGGCAATGTGGTAAAGCTATAATTTTCATTCCACGGATGTCCAAAAGCGCACTTTAACTTTGCCCAGTTCTAAATGGAACTCAACTGTGTGTAAAACGCACATCAGATTCAAGATATTTTGAAAGCTTGCAAGTGCATAGAACAATGCTGTTATACAGTTCTTTGTTATGCTAATAATCGCTTGCCAGCTGCTTCAAGCTGCCCTGCAATCATAGCCAAGACATTAAAAAGGAGCGAAGCGGGTTGGGAGGAGGGGAAGAGGGCAGCCTTCTTCACCTTCTCTTAAAGATTCTGCTACTTCTAAAATTGCAGGTCCTCTGGATTCAAACAATTAATTCCCCACATGTGCAGCGATTTCTGCAATCCGAAAGTGGCATGGATCCAGTGGAACCAGATTGATTAAAGGGCACCAAAGCATGATGGACTGTGCAGCTGCTGCTACCAGGGAGAGAGGCCATCCCTGAAAGTGAAAGCAGTAACAAATTTGCATCTGTTTGCATTTACATCCATTGCTTTGCTCCAAATTCCCTCTGGCCCCACCTACCACTGTCATGTGCCCCCCCCAGCTGTCTGCCCCAGAGGGGCTCATGTGGTCCTTAGTCTGAGAAAGACCCAATGTGGGGTAATGGTTAGAGTGTTGGACTCGGACTGGGAGAGCAGGGTTCGAATCCCCGCTCAGCCATGAAGCTCACTGGGTGACCTTGGGCCGGTCGCCGTCTCTCAGCCTAACCTACCCCACAGGGTTGTTGTGGGGATGAAATGGGGATGAGGAGGAGGCACCATGTGTGCCACCTTGAGATCCTTGGAAGGTAAATGTGGGATAATAAATATAATCAATCAATCAATCAATATTAATAAGCATAACGTTTAGGGCGGACCAAACCGGACCTTCAGGAGATCCGAATGATTGGCAGGAGCTTTGCAGAATTCTGAATGGGAGGCTTTCCATCCCTACCTAGAGATGCCAGGGATTGAACCTAGAAATATTTATGTGCCAAGTATGTCCACTATAACACAGCTATGGCCCTTCCTTCTTCCCTACAGCAGCTATATAGAATACCGTTCAGAAAAGGAGATTTGTCCATGAAAGTTGAACTAGAGGCATGTAACATCCTTTCTTTGCCTTCACACAGATGAAAGTTCAGAGATAATACTCAACAGCATTATTGGCATCAAGACAGTTCTGAACAAGAACTTATGTTCAGAAACCCCTGTGAAGATTTCACACACACACACAAACTGCATCCATCAATAAACACGCCATAATATGATGATTTGCAGCCGTTCTAGATCAAATGGTGCTTTCATACTTTGCCATCCGCACAAACACAAAACTTTTCAATAGAAGCAATTTGCACATTCGACGATGAATGAAGCGGTGTGTGCCGGCTGAGATATCAAGTGATACACATAACATGTGTGAATTGGCCCTAAGTGCATCTAATAGCTTCAAGTAGCTGAAAAAATATTTTCTGATGAAGAGGAACAAACAAAAAGAATGAAACAAACAATGCTTGTAAAGTTGTTGTTGTTTTTTTAAAAAAGCAAAGGTAGTTAAATTGGTTCATAAAGAAAATACTCAAAATCCACACTTGGGCAATCACTTTATTAGGACAAACCAATTCATCTTTATCAGGGCCGCTCAAATACTAGCTAGGCACTTAAGCATAAGAATAGAAGAAGAGGCGGCTGGATCAGGCCAATGGCTCATCTCGTCCAGCATCCTGTTCCCACCAGATACCTGTGGGAAACTCACAAGCAGCACCAAAGGACAAGAACACTCTTCCCTCCGACAGTTACCAGAGCATGGAATCCTGCAACATTACAGCTTCCAGCTATGGAGGCAGAGCACAGCCATCATGGTAGTAGCCATTGATAGCCTTAAACGTAAAGGTAAAGGGATCCCTGACCATCCCTGTCCGACTCTGGGGTTGCGGTGCTCATCTCGCTTTATTGGCCAAGAGCCGGCGTACAGCTTCCAGGTCATGTGGCCAGTATGACTAAGCTGCTTCTGGCGAACCAGAGCAGCGCACGGAAATGCCGTTTACCTTCCTGCTGGAGCGGTACCTATTTATCTACTTGCACTTTGACGTGCTTTCGAACTGCTAGGTAGGCAGGAGCTGGGACCGAGCAATGGGAGCTCACCCTGTCGCAGGGATTCGAACCGCCGACCTTCTGATCAGCAAGCCCTAGGCTCTGTGGTTTAACCCACAGCACCACCTGGGTCCCTTTTGATAGCCTTATCCTCCATGAATTTGCCCAATCCTCTTTTAACGCCACCACTGGGTGCAAATCCCATAGTTTAACTATGCGCTGCGTGAAGAATAACTCTCTTTCATGTCCCCTGCGGTTTCCAACATCCAGCTTTGTTGGACATCCAGGAGTTCTAGTGTAATATTGGGCTTTTCTATCTCCTTTCTCCATACTATGCACTTAGAGAAAAATTTGCTATTAGAACATATAGCCGGGGTGGGGAACCTTTTTCGGTTCTGCAGGCCAGAAGCTGGCCTCATGGGCCCACACTTGGCAGCCAAAGTCTTCTTCCCCTTGCCAAAGCACAATCAGGAGCGCACTTTAAGTCTCCTTGTTCTGCGTCTGCTGTCACATCTCTGGCTGCTCCACACCTGACACCACAAATCATGTTTCGAGGGAAACCACTTCGTGGGCCAAATTTGACCCCCATAGGCTAGAGGTTCTCCACCCCTGATCTCTTGGTCCCTTTGCAACCTGGCTATATTCCCTTACCTCGGATTTTTGTGCATCATTTTGTACAATGACCTTGAACAACCAACATGTAGTGGCAGATGGGTCCAAAGCCTTGCTTGATCATAGAATTGTAGAATTGAAAGGGACCCCCCAACAGTCTTCTTCTCCCCCAACCCCCTGTAATGCAGGGAACTCAACTAGATCATATATGTGGGAAGGAGCTGCTGCACTAGCTTCCTGACAGGTGGGTCGCTGCTGCTTTCCAGTAAGGAAAAAGGGCGAGGGGTGAAGCAGTGGGGAGTTTGGTGCGGTGCAAATGTACCAGTGGACTTAATCTGGGGCTCCTGCCAGTGCATTTGCACTGCACCAAACTCCCCACTGCCTCGCCCCTCCTGGTAAGCCTCAGTGACCCACCTGCTGGAAAGCTAGCTGCTTCTGGTTCTGAGGTTCCTGGTCCACGGAGTCCCTGTTAGATGTGAAAGGAACGTGTCATAGACCTCGAGATCAGTGTTGTGAATGATCAATTAGTGCAGCATCCTAGAAAGGAAGGAATAGTAGTGTATGGCTGCTCTTAAACCGATATGTGACTGCATGATGAGCTGACTGGGCCTGGAAATCTGATCCGAGACATTGCAAATCTTACCAGAGGCTTATGTGACAATTAGTTCATCCAGGCCTTGCTGTCACAGCATTATCTATTCTTTGGAAAGCCTTGGAGATCCCATCCTGACATCCTAATGAGCTTCTGCACGCCCAGCATTTATAGCTGTTCAGTTCACAGGGGCCAATACCGAGCCTTAGATGGTCTTGGATGCATCTCTCACATTCTCCAAATTAATCTGAGCTGGATTAACTGCTTCAGAAGATCTGGGCAGACTGCCAGGGGTGTGTTTACATTAAAATAAAACTGGACCTCAGAGAGATAGTTTGCAACATCACAAGGGAATCTCTGTGTACTATAGTACAGTCAATTCTTTCCATCTGCCTCAGCTACAGAAGTGATACTCTATTTTTATAAAAGGATGACTGGAAATGGTGTATGTCTGAAATATTCCTGATCTGACTAATTATAGATGATGGCTTGTAAAACCTTCACATTTTTATAGCTTCGTGGAAGAGTTTGTCTAGATGCCTCTTTGATTCAATCTCTTCACAACATATATCAGTCTTCCCCAACATGGCGGAGTCCAGATGTTTTGGACTACAGATGCCATCCACCCTGGCCAGTAGATACTGCAAGCATACTTCTAGAAAATCATTGCAGCGAGCTAATAATTGTGTCATTTTGGAATAATTTTGCAGAATGATTGTGCAGTCTTATCTGGCTTTTACATTTATGTGTTAACTGCTGACCCATTTCTCAGTTGCAGAACTATCTGAAGCAAAGTGAATCCATCGGGGCCCTCCATTTTTATTTAAAGTTTACATTTGCTACAACAAACAAAAGGGAATACTCTGAGTTGGTGTGTCTAATGCCTACTGTGAGAGAGTTTTCAGTTTAATGCCACAACTGTGGACCAAGGACAGAAAAAGTCTGAGTGGCATCATTGTGAGAGCTAATTTGCAGATGAAATGAAATTAACAAGAGCTGTACAGAGCTTCTAGGCTTCTTTAAAAGAAAAGAAAAACAGCAAGCAGCCAACTCAAATACAAATTCAAAAGGAAGCAAGCCGAGGGCAAGCCAATGCAACTTTAACTTTAACTTTAAAATCATCAGATTTAATTTCAAGTACGTCATTAAGAAGTTGTCATGCCAGCCAAAGAGCTGCAGGGGAGGGGTCAACAAGCTTAGAGAGATAATAAATAATAATAATAATAAATTTTTATTTATACCCCGCCCTCCCCAGCCAAGACCGGGCTCAGAGTGGCTAACAACCATAAAAACCACAACAACATACAAAACAATCAATTAAAATGCAAGTTAAAATACAATTTAAAATTTATGACAGAAATGGCTTCAGAGAGTCGTTGTTTGAGGAGACCCACTACTGTCCCTGGAACTTACTATTTGAAGATGAATTGAAGGGGTGAATTTGGGTCTGTGAATTGTAACCAATGCTCTCATTTGAAAGTTCCAAATTCCATTTGGTAAGCTTGCAAAGCAGTCTGTTATGGGTCTTTCCTTCCCCCAGCCTCCATTCTTGCCCCCCCCCCCCGCACAGTATCACCTTGTTTCCCTGATCAGACCATGCTAGAGGGCAAGTCTGAGTACTCTTGTCAGGCCTGCTCCAGATTGTAAATATAGCAATTAATGGGCATTATGTTACTTGGAGGAGGTCCATATACTAAGCAAGGTTGGCCCAGCAAATTTTGGCACCTGAAGCAACCCCAAAATGGTGTCCCCTACCCACCACCACAAGAAGGGGCGACGAAACATCTACATCAGGAATAAAGGGGAAAGGAAGATCAACATCGGGATCTGGTGTCCCTGGGGATCCTGCAGCATGAGGCGGTCACCTCACCTTGCCTCATGGGTGGATGGCCCTGATGCTGAGCTCCTGTGATAGATGTCATTCATTACTTCCCCAACTCAGAGTGGTATGTGGCCTTGGAAATGTAAAGGTTCTACCTCGTTAGGCTTCAAGAAATGGCAGGACCCATTAACAATATGTTTATCCTTGATTTAACCTGCTGCCTGCATAAACTGTTGAATGCTGCCTTGTGTCTTTGGGGGAAAGGTGGGATATCCATCCATCCATCTATCCATCTATCCATCCATAATGCTAGCTAGAGCCCACTTTCTGACAAGCAGCTTTGGACAATCTTGTCCTATAATCCTTTTTCCTTAGGCACATATTATTTTATTAAATGTTCTATTTTTAGTTTCTCCCCAGTAAAAATATTAGGGGAGGGGAACCAATCAACTTTACATATAGGGATTAATTTCTGCCCAGCAGGACATTCTTCACAGCCTTTCTAGTTGCCTGCACACTCTTTTTCTTGAAAACCTCCAAGGATTTAAGACACCACTGTACCCCTGTGCTATTTACTGTGTTGCTGATATGCTCAGACATTTTAAAAGTATTCCCTAATGTTTAATTTTAACACACATCTCAGAATTAGAACCTAGAGCCTGTTGTCCTACCCTCTGTGAATACAGTGAACTCCTTTTCCCCCTTTCTTCCCTTTCTTTAAATTTCTAAAAATCAAAAATTAATCTGTTTTTGTTAACCCACTTTCTTCCACTTTCCCCCATGAGATTTGCTGCTTAGGCCCAGCTCTCCTTTGTAAATTTTCCAGCAGGATTTACATCAGAGTAAGCAAGCATAGGATTGCACTGAGAATTCTTCAAGTGAGGATTTTGTCGTACATCAATAATTTGCAAGTCAGAATTGAGTGGGGGGGCCCACACATTTGGATGTTCTTCCAAAGATTTGAATGAATGAAATGTCTGTGTGTGTGTGTGTGTGTGTGTGTGTGTGTGTGTGTGCATCTTTCTATATAAAAATGTGTTGGCCTCACTTACTAAAGTTGATAACAGAATCTTTAAGGTTCTTCTACATCAGTGTGGAAAGCTCAACACCGCAGTCAACCCTGGTCAAAAGTAAAAATTGGTTTTATTATAAAATCATAGAGTTGGAAGGGACCCCAAGGGTCATGAGTGATTAGATATGCCAGGATAGAATTGAGGATACATTTATCAATGCGTATCCTTGAACACATCTCACTGAAAACACTGAAGTGGGTATAGATGGTACCTGCATGGGGATGCATATCTGGTTTACGTTTGAAGTTCTTGATTTAGCTGGTGATATGTATGTGGATGCCTGTTGTGGATGAGTGCTCACTGGAAGGACAGATCCTGAAGCTGAGGCTCCAATACTTTGGCCATCTCATGAGAAAAGAAGACTCTCTGGAAAAAACTCTGACGTTTGGTAAGATTGAGGGCACAAGGAGAAGGGGACTACAGAGGACGAGATGGTTGGACAGTGTTATAGAAGCGACCAACATGAATTTGACGAAACTCTGGGAGGCAGTGGAAAACAGGAGTGCCTGGCATGCTCTGGTCATGGGGTCACGAAGAGTCAGACACGAATAATTGACTAAACAACAATGTATGTGGAAGTCTTTTTCCACATGAGAGGAGGAGGCGTAGGGCAGCAGCTCAGAGACTGAGCTACAAATGAGAAACTCCCTTGTTGGAATGTTCCATCTCTGCCATGAACACACAGAGGAGTCCTAGCCTTATGCCCTGGCTAGGACATGGGAGGCAGTGTGGTGTAGTGGTTAAGAGTGGTAGACTCGTAATCTGGGGGACCGAGTTCGCGTCTCCGCTCCTCCACATGCAGCTGCTGGGTGACTTTGGGCTAGTCACACTTCTTTGAAGTCTCTCAGCCCCACTCATCTCACAGAGTGTTTGTTGTGGGCGAGGAAGGGAAAGGAGAATGTTAGCCGCTTTGAGACTCCTTCGGGTAGTGATAAAGCAGGATATAAAATCCAAACTCTTCTTCTTATGCCCTCCATTCTACAATAT
This sequence comes from Darevskia mixta, assembly GCA_034641385.1. Classification (NCBI taxonomy): domain Eukaryota; kingdom Metazoa; phylum Chordata; class Lepidosauria; order Squamata; family Lacertidae; genus Darevskia; species Darevskia mixta. The sequence continues at coordinate 3,626,775 of JAWWNH010000054.1, read as the reverse complement.
GGAGCTAAAAATCAACCTTACAGGGTTGTTGTAAGAATAACAAGGTGATGTGCCTGTTAACATATACAAATGCATTATAATACAAAGTTGTTATAATTGGCTTGGATCCACAGTGGCACTTTCCTCAATCAATCTATTGGTATATAGACAAAATTCCGAAAGGTTTGGTACAGTAAAATCACTCAGAAAAATCTGCATCTAACAAATTAAAATACTCTTGCATAACATTCATGAATCCCTATGCCATGTTGCAGAAACCTGACTACTATCTCCATCTGCGTAAACATTAGGAAGGCTATCTTACATTCGTCTGACTGCCATGCCCTGCTAAGAACCAACTGCTTGAGGAACTTAGGTTGAATTGTCCGATACAAGGGGCAGTGCAAAAGAACATGCACAGCTGATTCTATAGGATTCTGTTCACAGGGGCATAGTCTCCCTGTAAGTGGTATTTTATGGAATCTCCTCTGTAGTACTGCCAATGGCAGCAAATTCAGTCTCACTGGTAGCACGTATGCCTTGGCACTTTCCTGGATGTCATTTTTTATGCTTTATTGGTTTTAAAAACAAAACAACACAAAACAGTCAACAAAAACAATCCAAAATTGATACTTATTACAAAAAAAAAAAAGATTTCGATTCATACATATCTAATTCCAACATGACTTCCAATCCCCCCATTGTGGTTCCTAAATTACATTTTTGACTACGCACTTAACTTTCTCTCTCCTAAGTTGTTTCGGTTGTATTGGTTTTGTAAAATTCTCTTATTTCATGCAGTAGTCAATCCAGGCCTGCCAAAGAATTTAGATTTTTACAATGTACTTTTAGGTATACTCTGTAAATGTCCCACTCTCTGTTAAATATTTGGTCTGTATAATCTCTGAATCTTGCTGTCAAGCTTGCTAACTCTGCATATTCTAGTTACAGGTAGATAGCCGTGTTGGTCTGTCATAGTCAAAACAAAATAAAAAATAAAAAAATAAAAAAAATCCTTCCAGTAGCACCTTAGAGACCAACTAAGTTTGTTCTTGGTATGAGCTTTTGTGTGCATGGTATCTGAAGAAGTGTGCATGCACACAAAAGCTCATGCCAAGAACAAACTTAGTTGGTCTCTAAGGTGCTACTGGAAGGAATTTTTTTATTTTTTTTATTTTTTATTTTGTTCTGCATATTCTAACGTTTTGTTCTGCCAATCCAATTTAGAGGGAATGGAGTCTCCTTTCCTGAATGTCAGAGGACCTCATGTTTATAAAAAGGTTGCTAATCCAATGGAGGCTGCCACCTGCAGAAATGGATTCACCTCCCCCCTCTTCAATGAGCAGGAGATTCCATGAGTCAAATCCACTCATGTGCCATCTAGAACCATCCCAATTTGTGCGGACAGGGCAGAAGCTCAGTACCCATAATCATGTAGTCCAAGATAATTGAGCCCTATTCCGGCAAACTACTCACACCTTCTGTTGAAGTGTAAGCTGTGGAATGGGGCTTTGCCAGCTAGTTCTGCCCCTCATATCACAAAATCTGGCTGGCCCCAACTCTGCTATCTGTGCACAGTTGGGGCTAGGCAGAGTATGTGTGATCAGGGGTAGACCTCGCTGCTTCAGCCCCACTAATGAAGTGAGTGGTTCATCAGAATGAGGCTTCCAGTTACTGGAAATGTCTGACATCTTCCCTGTGAAATTTAAAAAAAACAACAGCATTAATTCTGGTTCGTAAGAGTGGAAGAGGTGGATTTAGGGGAGCACAACCAGTTCAAAGAGGTGCTGAATTTTGGTGTCACACAGGGTGCCACTGAAATTTGAAACCCCAAGATGCACCACTGATATTGGCCTTCATTCCCATGTGGGAAAAAGCAAAATGGGGACACACTGTGAGCTGTGGGACTTGCAAAGCAGCCTCACATTAGAAGGGAATTTGCTGTCCAAATCCGGGACAATTTACATGTACACATGTTGTCAACAATTATCAGATTAAGGAAAAGGGAAAGAGGGATTATCCGTTTTAGCTGGAAAGTCTCAGTGCTTGCAAACTGCAAGACGCATTTATCAATATATAAAGTGGGCATAATAGATTGACATACCAAAGTGATCTGAAATTTAATCCTTGAGTTGATCTAGCCAATAGGAACAGAATCAGACATATATTTTGCCCACAGAAACATTTCACTTAAATGCTGTTTCTCGATGGTGAAATAAACAACCACCACATTTAAAGGTTTTTAATCAAAATGATTTTTTAATCATTTCAATAAATATATAGCAAGAAAAGAAAACTCACTTTACTACAACACCACTTAGTATACAAGTACCTAAATATCTAAGCTTAAAACATCAGATGTTTGACATATACTGGAAAAGAACAGATTTTTCTATTCTCAACTGAATATAAACACAAGAAAAATCAGCAATTAAAAAAAAATGGTCCATGTGGACAAATGACTAAATGATCCTACTCATACACTGTATGAATGAGACCTATATTTAATATTGATAGCAATTTTAAAAAATGCTTTTGTCTTGGAGAAATAAGGTAGGATAATTTTTAAAAATATTAGAATTGATCATCCTTGCAAATTTCTTACTTTTGGCATAGATAAAGGTTATAGTTAATTCTCTGCAGAATTTTGTCTTTGTATTTCCAAGAAATACACCCAAGAAAGGTAGAAATATCTTCAACACAATCATACCTTATGCAAATGACAAGCTGTTAACGATGACAACAGAATGTGTTGGTCTCTTGTGCAATCTCGCCTATGTGTTTTAAAAAGAATGCAGGAGGGTGGGTGGAATAGAACAAAGGAAAACACTGAAATCCGTAATGAAGTCGTCCCTGGTCAAGGACTTGGTTCTGCATGGCTGGCTTCTAAGATCTTGAGCTTCCTGCTTTGCATCCCTTCCCAGCTGTTGGAGTGTCCCTCACCTGCCCCATCTGCTTGCTTGTGTAGTTCTATGACTGGTCCCATGTTCTCAGATTTGGAAGTAAGGGGTTAAAATCCACCCATATTATCCTCCTTCCCCTGCTCAGCTCTGGCTTGCAGCAGATGTGGAAGCATAGCAGCTTGGCTAACCTGGTGGCCCATGGGTGTCACAAACAGATAAGGGCACAGCAAGGTCACACACTCAACTTGCCCACTCACATTCCTGAACCCTACATATTTCAAATTGGTTTAAAATCCCTATCACATTTTCAGCTTTGTCCCTACAGTGAGCTCCCAGTTCCATTGCTAAAATAAAACTGGGGTCGAAACAAAATAAAAAAATTCCTTCCAGTAGCACCTTGTTGTTGTTGTTTAGTCGTGTCCGACTCTTCGTGACCCCATGGACCTGGCACTCCTGTCTTCCACTGCCTCCCACAGTTTGGTCACACTCATGTTGGTAGCTTTGAGAACACTGTCCAACCATCTCGTCCTCTGTCGTCCCCTTCTCCTTGTGCCCTAAGTCTTTCCCAACATCAGGGTCTTTTCCAGGGAGTCTTCTCTTCTCATGAGGTGGCCAAAGTATTGGAGCCTCAGCTTCAGGATCTGTCCTTCCAGTGAGCACTCAGGGCTGATTTCCTTAAGAATTGATAGGTTTGATCTTCTTGCAGTCCATGGGACTCTCAAGAGTCTCCCCCAGCACCATAATTCAAAAGCATCAATTCTTCGGCGATCAGCCTTCTTTATGGACCAGCTCCTTAGAGACCAACTAAGTTTGTTATTGGTATGAGCTTCAGAAGTGTGCATGCACACGAAAGCTCATACCAATAACAAACTTAGTTGGTCTCTAAGGTGCTACTGGAAGGGATTTTTTTATTTTGTTTCGACTATGGCAGGCCATCACGGCTACCTACCTGTAAATAAAACTGGGGGAAATTCTCATTGGTTGCTAGTTGCAGATACCTAGGCACCACCATACAGATAATCCCTGGGATCTATTTTGAACTCTCAGCCCAGCCTCTGGTTATCTGCAGAGCCCTTTGCGGACTAGCCACAATGGACCTTCCATATCTGCAATTGGGCCAAACCTGAGCATAGGAAAGTGCCTTATACTGTGCCAGACACTGTATCCATCTTGCCAAATATTGTATGCACTGGCTGGCAGCAGCCCTCTGCCAGAAGTCCTTCCCATCACATGCTGGCTGAGAACTGCATCAAAAGTGCGCCCATAGGGGAACAGGAGCTGCTGAATAGTTAGTTAGCCTCACTTGGCCCTTTTGTCTGCAACCTGTAGGCTGTAGGGTGAGGAATGAGAGATTTGAGAGATACTATGTAAGTCACTTTCCGGTTACCTATCTATTGTGCCTTCATCCCAATTTATTTACGGGTAGGTTAGACATTTTCCAGGACATTTTCCCATCACTTTCCATATCACAAAAAGTCTGAATTTGCAGGTGGGGGAGCAAATCAACTTTAACAGCACAATCTGAATTTGCTGGTACGTGATTGAATCCCACCCGAAAATAGCAACAATCTGGAAGTGCCCATAGGTATTTGAGTAATTCATGTGGCTGTTGCACTGGGAATAAAAAATAAAGGTTGAAGGGAACAGCAAACAGGCCTTGAAGATCAACACACACACACACACACACACACACACACACACACACACCACTTTCTTTTGTGTGGGGTGTGTGGCAGGAAGGTACAATTGAATACACCCTGCTGATAATTTGGAATTCTGTGGTGACTGAAACATAGATTAAGTCTTAGTTAAAGGAAGCTCTTCATTTGCCCCTAAACAAAAACAAGGGCAAGATTCAGTCAAAGTTAAGCGTTGTGCTAAAATTAAGATTGCTCTTAATTCAGGTCTTGCTCTCCCGTGGGGAGGATAAATGTAAAGAGTTGGGTGTTTTCCCCCCCATCTGGTTGGTTGGTTCTTTCAGCAATCAAAATATCTTGGTGATTTCAGTAGGGCAAAATTCATGGTGTGCCTAACCCTCCCCCTGTTAAGTGTGGGATTCAAACGGGCTGAACTTCAGCCAGATCCTGCTCAAAATGTGTGTTTTAAATCGAAGACACCTGAAAATAAACAAAATGTGCTTCTTACAATTGAAGATTATCCCCCCTGTTTCTCCAAGATAATCTTTTTAAAAAAAAAATCAAAACCCTTACATTCATTTCAGATAAAATCTTATATCACCACATCATTTAGTAACATTGTGCTTTTCTTCCCCAAAATAAAAAAACCCTAAAGTTATATGAAACCCCAGTACATGCTCTTTACAATTTTAAAGAGAGAAAATGATGTGAAACAGAATAAAGTATAAAGCATGCCACTGGTTCATGAACTTCATTATACCAGGAAAAAAAGGGAAAAATCACAGCAACAGACAGTTGCCATAGAAATGTTCAAGCAGCTAATGCTTGTTTACAAGAGACATCTCTCTATTGTTTCTTCTTCTTCTTCGATCCTTCCTAACTATGGCAAATCAAAAAGCAATTGAGCAAAAACAAAGAATAGATGCATTTGAATAGGAAATCAAACACAGTATTTAAAAGGATACAGGTTTCTAATAATATTTGATCCACCCTGTTATTATGATTTTATTTCCTGTTTAGGTTACATCCCTGCTGTAGCTGTTTTTGTTTTCGTTTGTTTGTTTGTTTTTTAAAAAACAACAACTTAATTTTCACCCTGGAAAAATTAAGATTAAAAAGTAAGGCACCAAAGAAATTCTGCCCTTTATAGCAACAAGCCACCATAAGGCTCACTCATTCTTGCAGCTTAGCTGAAAACTGTGCATGTGCTGGAACTGTTTGCTTCTGATAAAGATTCCATAAAGAGGTCTTATTGCAACCAGTTGGGTCAATTGAACCAGACACATAAATACATCCAAATGGTATCAATACTAGATAATGAAAATGGGCATTTTCCTCTTCAACTCTCCCTAGTCTTTCTCACAGCCATTATTCTTGGGCAAGAAGTAGACCTCCCCCTTTGCTGGTAATAATTTGTTTATCAGATATATAATTAATTGATACGCACAAAAGAGATTCCTCTTAATACATGTCAGACTCCCCAGGGGGCTAGGTGAAAAGGGTTGTGTGTTTTCTCCGTCTGGTTTATTGGTTTTCCTCAGCGACAAAAGCTAAAATACACATTGCAATTCAACTGAGCTCTTTATGAAGATTCCATATATGTATCAATAGCTCTGCGATGCAGACCATACATACATACGCTCCAACGCACTCTGCTGCCAAGTCCTTTCAACTATCCATGAAGCTTGTGATATGATTGTATTGGCTGTATAAAACTATCAGAAAAATTCATCCGGAATGAAATATTGTTCGATAAATTCAACATGCTTGTGCGTGCTTTAGGACTGCAGTTATTTGGAAGGTGGTTCATATTTTACTTCCTTTACTGCAACATATTTTGCCACCTGGTAAGCATTCCCTTTTTCGTAAGGATTTCTTCCAAGATTCGTTCATGTTGCTCTTGTCAGCACGCCCTGTCTCAAAATAATCGTAACATTTGCTTTTACATGCAATGCCATGGTCGCTTTTCATAGGCTCCCAATCTGAGGCACGGTCTCGTTCTATATCGTGGCTTCCTTTCTCATTGGTTAATATGGTCTTGTCCTGGTTCCCATGCAGCCCAGCATTAGTAATGAAAATTTCATTGATGTGTATCTGATCATCGCTCCGGTAAACTGGGGTGCTGCCAACACCATATTCCACCTGTTGGGAACAACTTGGCAAAGATATCGAAGAGGAGGAGGAGGAGGAAGAGGAGGAGGAGGAAGAAGAGGAGGAGGAGGAGGAGGAAGAAGAAGAATTTCCCATTGCAGAATTTGCAGACAATGGCAAACTTAAATAGTGGCTGCTGCATTCTTGGTAAAAACAGCAGGTGTGGATCTTTTCACAGTCCTCCCTTGCCATCCGAAGGCGTTTTCTATAAGGACAGTCATGAGAAACGAACCACTCCTGGGCAGAGGCCCCACCAAAGGAGCAAGCAGGGAAACACCAGTTGTTTTGCATGATAATTTCCCCATGAATTCTCTTCATTAAATTGTTTATGAGGACGGATCTCCTTAAGTAGACTTCAGGGTCGTCAATGTACTTCAGTTTTTCCAAAGACATGTAAAGGATATGCGCCCGCTCCTCAAAGACAGATATCGTCTACAGATGAAAAAGAGAGGAGATAACAACAACAAATTATTAATATTCTGTTGGGAGCCGCCCAGAGTGGCTGGGGAATTTATCTATCTATCTATCTATCTATCTATCTATCTATCTATCTATCTATCTATCATCATTGGTTTAATGCAGGTCAGCTGAAACATGTTGAGATTCTACCTGTCTGACCATCATTTAACACTTAGGGCAGTCATATTTATTTTAAGCCAGGGGTGCCCTAACATTTTTCAAAGAGGGCCAGATTTGATGAAGTGAACATGCGTGAGGGCCGACCAAAGTTTTTGACCTTTTTTTAGGACTGAAGTTGTTGAGCTTTTTTTTTTTTACAATTTTGCACCAAAGTTGTTGAGCTTCTTTGAGGATTGAAGGAAATAAACTGCCACAGGGCGCAGATTAAACTGACCGGTGGGCTGGATTAGGTCCCCAAAACAGCCTTTAAACATGCCTGTTTTAAGACCTCTCTACCCCGCCCTCCAGCACATTCAACTCCCCCGAACCAGTAGTTTGTCATTACCAAAGTGCGGCCCAGGAAAGCTAGTTAGTCAATAGCCAAGATCTAAAGGAATCGAGGCCATATGGTCCCAGGAGAAGGGCTGTAGCCTAGTCGTAGAGCATCTGTTTTGCATGCAGAAGGTCCCAGGTTCAATCCCTGACATCGCCAGGAAGGACTTGGAAAAGACGTCTGTCTGAAACCCTGGAGAGCTGCTGCCAGGCAGTGTACTGAGCTAGATGAACCAATGGTCTGAATTATAATAAGGCAGCTTCCTATGTTCCTGTGTTCCGATGCTGGGATATTGACATTTTTCAATGTTAGTTCAGCTGTGAGGAATCTTCTTGAGCCAAACTGTGTCATTGTGGAGAATAGTATACCGGTATATGCAGAAAGGGGAAAAACTGAAACAAACCAAAAAACTATCTGTAGTTTGAGCAGTACCATACTTCCTCCAACAATAGTTAGCTTCCATGGCAGGAAAAAAATATTTCTAATGAATAAATGACTCAAATGAGATTTTGCAGGAATGTGAATTAACCAGAAGGTTAATTTAACCAGAGATGTTTTTATCTGGAAAAAAGCTTCTTTCCTTAATACACAGGCTAATTTCATATCCGTAACAGACTCTCAAGAGACTCTCCTTCCTTGGAGGTTTTTAAGCAGAGGTTAAGCAGAGGCCGTCTGTTGTGTATGGTCTAGTTCAGATCCCTGCATTGCAGAGGGTTGAACTAGCTGGTCCTTGGGGTCCCATCCAGCACTACAATTCTGATACTATGAACTCAGCAACCCTTAGGTATCTATATGTTCCTATCATAGGGCATAGAGCTGTCCTTCTGTTTGCCAAAGGGACTGCAATCCTGCAGGAATTCATGCTGGGAAAGCAGGAAGATTACTTTCACCATGTTCCCCTTTTCGCTGCAGTCCCTCCCCCCCCCCAATGGTTTTCTAGATGGATCCAAGAAACATATCAGGGAAAGGAAGGTGATGGGCATGCCTGGGACCTCCGTTGGTGCTTCACTGAGCAGCATATCCAACCTCCTCAACCCACAAAAAGCAAATTGTATTAAAAGAAAAAAGAAAAAGTAACGTGGCAACTGGCGTCAGCTATGACAGGTGATGACACAGTGCCTGTTTCCTGCTGCAACCTTCTGTCCCATCATCTGCTGCTGTTGTCTCTGGTGGTCATTAGCCCACCTCCACCCCGGTCTGTGGGTTCCTCGATTTACATCACAAAGTCTGGTCCTTCCTAATGGCGCCACTGTTTTCTTCTTGCCACCTGAAGGTACACTGTCACTTCCTGTTTTGTGAAGCAGCTTCTTGCCTTAACTATGCTGTTTGCATATGAAGCAGATACAGAAAACAGGAAGTGATGTCATATATTTCTTTATGCAGCAGGCTAGAGTAGGGGAAAGCTCCAGAGAATTTCTTCAAGTTCAGAAGCCTTGGTGAAGGAAGTGTGGGCTACCAGCCCATAGATTTTGCTCTTGGCACAATTGCCTCCTTTCTTCCTCTCTTGATAGATTAAGATAAGCCAAAACATACGCAAATATTGTATGAGAAGAAAAGATATTCCTCTCTGTGTCTTGTTTTTCTTGTTCTGATTTTCCCTTGTGGCCAAAGGATTTTGGCAGGGAGGAAAAATCTTTCCTATGGAGATAATAAGGATATTTTCCAACGGTCCATTTTTCTCATAGCCTCTCTCAAAACAATGCAGCATCCCTTCCCTTTGAGCAAAACCTTCTGCACATCTCGAGAGCACTTCTTGTGCTTTAGAAACTAGTTCCAGGCTTTGCACTATCCCACTTTGAAACAGAATTCATTATTAATTTCTAACAAACAGCTATTTCTAGGGGAAATATGCAATGCACAAAAAAGCTTGCTATAAGTGAAAAAAGGATGAAGTACTGTAATTAGTTACCCTGCTTCAGAAATATTGTTTCTGAAATAAACACAGTTTTATATCAGAAGTTCATTGTATGCACTCAGTGGTTTTTGGGGGTTTTTTTTTAAGTCCTCTCATGGTCCCTGGTTCAATTGCAGTCACTATTGCCATGACTAGAAACCAACAAATATCTGGCAGGCTGCAAAGCGTTCTGTGAAACTATCTACTGGTCTCTGTCCAGTTCCCAGTGGAAAACTATCTGCTTTACAAAAATCACCATCACATTTGGCAACCTTACTTAGCAAAAAGGTCATGGTGCACATGAAGCATAGAATCCAACATTCCCCTGGGCTTAAAGCTTAATTTTCCAGATGTCTGGGCAATATGGCAAGCTTGCAGTGCTCTTATACATTAATTTGCTCTCCGTAGTATATTTTCAGTAGGCTGAAAAGAAAAATCTAAGTTGCAAGATCTGCGAAATTGCTACCTGATCTCATGAGGGGTGGGAGTGAACAATGAATTAGGTAAGAACTGTATATCTAAACATTGGGTATTCTGTAAAACACTGCTTTCCTAATACTGACACCCAGGGCCGGCGCGTCCATTTAGGCGAACTAGGCAATTGCCTAGGGTGCCAAAATGGAAGGGGTGCTGGCCAGCCTGCCCTCCGCCCCCCGCCGCTGCCCCAACCAGCGGCGGAGCAAGCAGGTTGGGGCGAAAACCGCGGCGGTGAGGGCGCCAAAATGGAGGGGGCGCTGGCCAGCCTGCCCCCCGCCGCCGCCCGCCGCCGCCCCAACCAGCGGCGGAGCAAGCAAACTGCTTTGGCGGGGGGCGCCCAGCCGGGCAGGGGGCGGGGCACCGCTCCGCAACATGCGTCATATGCAATGACGTCACGTGGCCCGCCCCCTCGCCTTGGGCGCCAAAATTGCCAGCACCGGTCCTGCTGACACCTACTATGATTCAGAAACTAGAAAGTTTGATATCCACTGGGAGTGATCTTCAGGACTATTCCTTTACAGTGGCACTTTTAGCTATACAGTATTCCAATTTTTTTCATTCACTATGATGAGCTATTCTGTAAATCTGCTTTTGGGGATCAAAGTCACATATTTTTGTTTCAGTTTTTTAGCCCATTGTCTCTCAAACATTACATATTTCAGCTAATGCCACCAGGAACAGCAAACAGGTAAATGTGGTGGTGGTTTGTTTTATTTCTTGCTCTGGAGCATTGTTTTATGAGTATGCTGAAGCAAAGCTACATATTACATTAAAACTTCCATTTGCAGACGTTTTGCCTCTGTTTGGAATTTGTGGGATATAGTAACAAGGACCGCAACAACAGTAGCTTTTGCTACGTGTCCCAATGGAAAATAGTATGTGAATGGAAAACAAAGTTGCTTTTTAATGTTATTGTGGCTTTCTGAATCACTGAGCCTTCAGCAGAGTGAAATGTAACAATAAATAAACACCTAACCCTTGAACAATAACAGAAGGGGCACAACTGGATGCTATGGAAGGAGAATTATTATGATTATCAATATCCATTAAATTTGTATACCACCCTTTGTCCATAGATCTCAGGGCAGTTCGCAGCATAAAAAAGACAAAATATATACTAAAAGTCATAGAAGTTGGCTCTGCTCTGATCAGTTGTGGGTGAATTCTGCTCCCTCCTCAGCAGGGTCCGCACACCCTATTCCTACTTTTCAAGAGGATTCACTGACCCTCGAGAAAAGCTTTCAAGGGGCTCAGAGCAGGACACTGGGGAGAAAGTGATGGGGAAATCCCCTTTTGTAAACTTCCTTCCATCTGTGGTTCTCAAAATCCAAGTCACAGTATACTGTGATTTTCTCAGGGGTCCAAAGAGATTTGTATACATTACAGGGACAGAACAGAAATTCCACTTCAACATGCAGGATGATAAAAAGCCATCACGTGTAGGTGACAATACCAAAAACAAAGCAGAAAATAAAATAAAAATCACGCTTACAGTTGACTAATTAATGGCTCAAAGTGGCTAACCAAATCACATCCTGCAACAATAAGATGAACATTTTTATTATTTTTATGGTGGTTTTTTTGTTTTTGTTTTTGCAAACCCCACATTAACAACACAATCCTATACGTGTTTGTGCAAAAGCAAGCTTTGGTATCTCAACAAGGCATATTCCCTAGTCAGTGTGTTTAGGACTGCAGCCCAAAATGGCACAAGAGGCTTTAGCAGGACATCCATGCTTTCTAAGACTGATCTAAGCCAGTTCTGCAGAGGGACATGAGGGAGGAGCAACTCTGCACCACAATTAGAAGAGGGTGGCCTTGGAGCTACTGCCCAAAACATATCTGCTTGCTGCTGGGCTTATGCCAGGGAAAGTGTTCTCAGGGGTATGTGAGCCTCAGGCAACGAAGGCAAATGGCAGCACTTTTAATTCCGTCCAGCAGCAAGCTGGCAATCGGTGCGAAAAGGCTCCTTGGCACATGTATCATACTATTGTTGCATGGACCATGGAGTGTGAGAGCAAGCACCAGCATTGTATCAATGCATATGGGAAAGAGTACTTAAATGCAATTGCTTCCTGTCCACCAATGCACAGCCATTCTAAGATGTAAACTGGCCCTCATGATTCTTACAACAACCCCTTAAGGTGGACTCTAGTTAGATGCAAGGAGCTGCAGCTGAAGGTTAAGGCTGTCCAATGTGTTTTTGGCTGAGTTGAGATTTAGCTTGGACACCTGGCCAATTCAGGATCTTCCCATGCTTCCATCCCATTCCTTCCCTCATCATCAGTAAAATCTGGACCAGGCGTTTCCCAGATTTATCTAAATGGGATCAGTCAGTCTTTACCCAGGATATTTTGCCCAAGTTTCATTTAGGCCAGGTGAAGCAGCCTACACCAGGTGGTAGATTTTGGGGCACCATTAAATAACAGCAAATTCTCAATTGTTTTGTTGGCTATCAGATATACATATATATCAGATATAGATATAGATATAGATATAGATTAGATATAGATATAGATATAGATATAGATATAGATATAGATAGATATATATATATTTCATGCCATTGGACAAGGGGCCATTTGTATGCTTTGCCTCAGCCTCCAAAATGTCTTTGGCTACCACCATCTTTATCTGCTGGATTCAATATTGTGGGGTAGGAAGATCATGCAATGTAGCAGAATTGGGAGCGGTAGCAGTGGTGGCAGCAACAGGGTGATTGCAAAGGGAGAAGGAGCAGATGGCAAAGGTGGAAGCTCTGCTTTACTGCTGGTGTTTCCCTTGGACACCATGGGCATTTGCCATCCAGCAGATCAGGAGCAGCAAGAAGAATGTCAGGAGTGTCCCAGTGAGGGCCAACCCAGGTTTCATCTGCCTCATCCAGCATGAATCTGAGAGCATAGAAGTTTAGAGCACATAGCTGGAAGACTATTCAGATGCATTGTTCAGAGACACGGGATCATCCCACAGAGAAGTAGCTCCCATCTGTGTTCATACAAAGCTAAGTATGGAGACACTGAATGGCGACATCAAGGAGGAATCTTATTATTGAATTAATTCTTATAGATTTAATAGGTTTGCTGTACTGTTGTTTAGAGATGTATGTGACTTTAATTTGTGTTATATTTTTACATGTGCTATGTTTTAATATATTGATTATTCTGATACGTTGTCTTAACAGAGGTGATTGCTATGGGCCACTTTGGGTTCCTCCCAGGAAGGGGGAAATGAACTATAGGCAGTAAATGAAATGAAATGCATTCCAACAACCAGTTTGGAGGAGCAAAAAGGAAATGTGCTCCAAGATTCATTGGGTATACAGTCAAACCTCGGAAGTCGAACGGAATCCATCCGTTCGACTTCCAAAACATTCGGAAACCAAAGTGTGGCTTCCAATTGGCAGCAGGAAGCTCCTGCAGCCAATCAGAAGCTGTGTCGGACGTTCGGGTTCCAAAGAACGTTCGCAAACTGGAACACTCACTTCTGGGATAGCGGCGTTCAGGAGCCAAAACGTTCAACTCGCAAGGCGTTCATCAACCAAGGAACGACTGTATAAGCATTCAGGGGGCCTATATCTCATTGTCGTAAGAAAGCAAAAGTGACAGCTATTCCATTCACCATACTAGTTGAGTGCAAGTGGAGAAAAAGCAAATACAGATTTTTTTTAATAAACAAAACAGGAACTAAAATATGGACGTAACCCAGGTGGAGTATTTTCAGATGCAAGCAGTGGAACACAGTAGAGTCTGAAGGCACCCAAGGGTGCCACTCTGCTGAAGCTAAGCTGTGCCTGGGTTGATTGCTAGCTGGGATCCACATGTATGCTGTGTTAGGCTTCAAGGCAGATGGCTTCCTAAAGATTGCTCTCTGAAACTTACTTTAGGTGTACAGCTGCTGAGTGGGGGGTGGAAGTCCTCTTCTTCCACATATTTCCTTTTAAAGTACGTGATCTTGGATGTTGTTGCAGGATTTGAAATTCCTCTGTGGTGAGATCCTGTGAGAAAATAAATAGCATGTAGCAATCTGTCTGAGGTTCCCCCCACTCCAAAAAAAAAGTAGAAGAAAAAACTTATCCGTTTCTTCTCCAGTGCATCAGAACTCTACTACATATTTCTTTATATGCTTTCATAGCATTAACAAAACAGAACTTTAGTTTAATAATAGTTTTTGTGAGAAAATGCTGTAGGCAATGAAGGGTTGTGCTGCAAGACCGTTTAGGAAACAAGTCTGTTTATTTAAGCACAGTTGTCACATGAGCTTAAGCACCCTCTGCATATTTGACTTCAAGGAAACATTCATTCTGGCTGTCCAAGCCATTTGAAAAAACTGCAACGTTCACAGCTACACTCTGTAGTAGTTCGAGGAATTAGACAGGGCTGATTAAGTTTAATGCATTGGTAGAAAGTATTAGTTGCTGAAGATTTATAAGTTTGGCTTAACTTTCTTGGAAAAGGCTAAGACAACTCTCCAAATTATTGGGAAGAGGAATTATTAATGGATGTAGTTAAGTGGGCTGCTACCTGTGAAAATTAATGCCACGTTAATCAAGAATTTGATTTTAATAGCTAAAGTGCCAGAGCTTTTTTAGTTCCCCCCACCCACCCCAAAAAAATTCAATTCTTAACAACAGTACACTTGCATCACCCTCCTCTGACAAGAAAAAAAATGCTGGCCTCATGGGAAGACAAATCAAATTTGTAATTTATTTATCAAATAAGCATAATTTGCTGTAATAACCAACTTGGGATGATGCCCTTTAAGCCCAATAGAAAGGGAGTTATTTGGAACAGGTAGCCAAAAATGTAATTACTTTGAGCTCTTTTGAGACCAATGGATACTGTAATCTAGCCTGGGTCACAATACTCCAATCAAACCATATGCTACCATTGAGAGTGAAATTTTAATTACTGCCTAGCACTTAATATGGCCACCTGTTTGGGGTTTATTGCATTTTCCTCCTAGTGTTAATTTCAACCTCCAATAAATGATGCGCAAGACAAACCGGGTGGCATCTAGTTTCCTTTGCAGCAGAGCACCCCCAAGTCTACATGTGGCATGTTAATTAGTTAGTTAGTTAGTTAGTTAGTTAGTTATACCGGTAGTTTATTAAAAAATACTGTACTGACAGTTAGCCAACAAGCTCATGCAATGGCTGCAGACAAAATATAAAAACATTTAAGCGACCACCAGTATTGAAAACTAGCTAGTCTACAGTTACTGTTATCAATTTAGAATTTTAATCTTAACCCCCCCCCCCAAAAAAAGGGCTTTTTCTCAAATATATTTAGAATCAGGCCTTTTTTTGATAGCCAAAGAATGGCATTTCAAAGCAAAGCAGACTAAGGCTGCATACACACCATATATTAAAAGTGCACACATGCACACTAAGAATCCTGGAAACTATAGTATGTTAAGGGTGCTGGGAACTGTAGCTCTGTGAGGGGTAAATTACAGTTCCCAGGATCCTTTCGAGGGTGTGTGTGCTTTAATTGTATGGTGCATATGCAGGCTCAATGTCTCTAAACACGCTGAAGAAAACACAATTTGCCCTTCCACATCTATAGGTACGTGTAAGTAAGGCCTAGCAGAGTGTTTCTCAAACTTGAGTCTCCAGCTGTTGTTGGACTACAGCTCCCATCATCCCTAACCTGCTAGCTAGGGATGATGGGAGTCATAGTCCAACAATAGTTGGAGACTCAAGTTTGAGAAACACTAGCTTAGCGTATCCAAGTTTAGATCATTCTAAACCATGGCTAAGTGATCAGGAATGATCACTTTGGGTAACTTTGGGCTCATGCATTCCCCTCTCCTTTCAGCCTTCTTTGTATTCAAGAGGTGGCGCCTTAAAAGCTTCCAATTTTATTTCATAACTATCCACAGCTCCACGTTACGTCAACATCTGGGGAATTTTAAGTTTAAGCAGAATTATTCAACAAAACTGGATCTGTCCGATCCTGATTTGTTTTAAGTAACTTTGGCTAGAATAAACCACAATTCCATGAGCAGTTCCATACTTCTCTTGTTGTGTGCATAAGGAGAGAACGAGAGGGGAGGGTGCTTATCTAGACCAACTTCTGACAACTGGGTGGGGCTGATGGGGGTTGTCCAAAACATCTGGAGGGCACCAAGTTAGCAAAGGCTGGTTCTGACCATGGGACCATGATGTATTCAAATCTTCCTATAAATCATAGCATTGTCCCTGAAATCCACAGTTTTGCCCTGAACTCAGATTGCAGATAGGACATGTTGTGGAAACCTAGGGCCTACATGTTATATTAATTGTGTGGCTTGCAGGCGTATGGGGGGTTGTGGCAATTTAATCCTAGGTATGTAGGAGAAGGGAGTGGATTATAATGTGCATCAATGGGCACTTTTTTCTATGTCTATTTGTAGTGAAGGGGATTCCACTCCCCTTGGGGAGAAAAAGGTTAGACCTCCCATGCCCTGTGCACTGTGGCCCCAGTGGAAATCTCCCACAAGCCATGCCTAGGTCTACATTTTTTACAAAATATATATTGACAGCCACCCAATTAACATAATGTGTAAGGTCCTCAGTGATGTGGGAAGGATACTCTGTGTGCACTAAGAGACTGCAAATACAGAAGACTGGTTCTGAGATGCATGATGAGGTAGTAAAATCATCTCTAGGCCATATCTCTTCAGACTGCAGGTAGGAGCTCTTGTGATTAAGTTCTCATCCATTCGCCACTCCCTGGGGCCAAAAAATAAAGTCCTACCAAAAAGAGGCATGTGAGGGAGAGCAATGGCCTACATTGATCTGAATGGCATCCCAGATTATCTACCTGGAGATTATCAACATGTGGAATTTGTATGATCTTTTGATGTAAGTTTATCCTTCTCTCTCTCTCTCTCTCTCTCTCTCTCTCTCTCTCTGTGTGTGTGTGTGTGTGTGTGTGTGTGTGTTACCTTGTATAGAGGAACATCAATCATGTTAATTCCTACCCCTAGCCTGAAGTAGCATCATCTAGACACAGATTTGTCGCTTCATCTTCTGTCTGTGAGGACTATGCCCCAAAGACACTCTTTTGTCTTTATTATTCCCTCTTATGCTCTGGGAATCCTCTGTACAGTACCACCAAAAGCAGGCTCTGGGATTTGGTGAGTCCCTTTGATTTTTTTTTTCTTTTCAAAGCCAGCCACTGCAAAGCATCTATTTCCTCTGGTTTGAGTCAGGGCACCTTCAGTCTTTGTCCCACACTTATCTCCCGCACCGGAGGGGCTCAGAGTGAGATCTTAGCACCTGCAAAAGTGCATTGGAGCAGGTGGTGCAAAACTGGCCTCCCCAGATAACTTAAATGCTAATCCTTAAGGCAGTTCTAAGTGGCTGGAAAAGATTCCTGCACAAATGCTTTTGCCCTGACACTTCTCCTTACAGAGCAGAGCAGCAGGAGCAGCCCTGATAACTGAACAAAGCCTTCAAGTGCAGAGATAGTGTCCTTGTGTACCAGAGGCTGGGGAGGAGGACAACGACAATGGGAGGTTCTTGTCTTCAGACCTGGCTACCAGCTTTCCAGGAACATCTTGTTTGCCCCTGCTGGAATGAGGATACTGGACAAGGTGGGCATTTGGGCCCTTATTCAGCACAGGATTCATCTGAAGCTCACTGGTGACCTTGAGCCCTCAGTCCCTCTCAACCTGACCTTCCTCGCGGGGTTGTTATGAGGATAACATGGCGCGCGCTCAGGGGGGAGGCCATATGTTGCCCATATCTCTTTCGAGTAAGCATCCAATGATGATTACGGTACTTACACACACACACACACACACACACACACACACACACACACACACACACACACACACACACACACACCACTGTTGTTATTTTGGAGAAAGAAGCCGGAGATGGTGGTTTGATGCTGATGCAACCGACTGCAAGCCCTGCCTTGGTGCGGAGTCTCCCATCCCTAAGCCACCTCCTTACCTGGCGCCGGGGGCTGCCCAGCCGCTGCCCTGCTGTCGTTGCTCGGCGGCGGCAGCGGCTGCGCTTGGCCCGGGTTGCTGCTGCTGCTGCTGCTGCCGGCGGTGGCTGCATCCGAGGCGGGGCTGCTCTTGCTGCAACAGCGCGACTCCCACAGCGGCTGGAACTCGGCGGCTCCTTCGGAGGAGACAATGGGCTCGCAGAAGCTGCTCAGGGGCAGCACCAGAGTCATCGCGGCGCCTCCGATCTGCAAGCGGAGACAAAGGTAGAGCGCGACCCGTCAGGTCAGGCAGGCAGGCAAGCAGCCGCCCGCCCCTTGCCCTGCCCTGCCCTGCCCTGCCTTGCCTTGCCCGAGCGGCAGCGGCATCAGCGGCCATTGCGTGCCTGCGCCCCGCAGTCAGCCTGGCATCTCGCTTCGGCTGCTGCTCCTGCCGCTGCCACCGAGGGATCCTCTCTCTCTCTCTCTCTCTCTCTCTCTCTCTCCCCACCCCAGCCTCTTGCTGTGCCTTTTCTCACCCGGGTTTTGCCCTCTCGCACTCGAGCTTTCACGCGCTCGGGAGCATTCTCCCTTCGCCTTCCTTGTCTTCCCTTGGCACGGATTCTGTCTCGCACTCCCAGCTGCCCTGGGACCACACACGCTCCTGCTGAAGGAGCGGAAGGGGTGGGTGGGCACCAGACCCAGGAGCTGACCTTCTCCGAGCGCCCCTCTCCAAACGCACTTGGTTGGAAGTAAAGTAGTGCCGCTGATTCCGGGGGCCCTTACTTCCAGGTAAGTGAGCTCTGAGCACCGCCGCAGCCCCTTCCACTCAGAAAGGCAAGTCTTCTCTCCCCACCCCACCCCTCCCCGCCGCCTCTTGCTTGCTGACTGGCTGCCCCCCAAATCCCTTCGCCGCTGATCTCTGCGCTCCGGCTCAGTGGCGATTCCCTCTTCCTTTCCTGAAAGCAGAAAGTGCCAACAAACCGATCCGAGGGATGCTCGCAGATTGCCAGACGATCACTTTATTCTCTCCGCATACTCTGCCGGTCTCACTCGCGCTAACACAGCGACCTCGCCAACGACATTGCATGCATGTGTTTCTTATGTGTGGCAGGCAGGCAGGCTTTTCTTTTTTCTTTTTTTTCTTCCTTTATTCCCCCCCTTTCTTTCCCCACTCCTCCTACTCCTCCTCCCTTCTTTTTTCCTTCCCCAAGCGAAACAGAGCGAGACTCTTAGGTAGTTGTTTCCACCAGCCCCGATTGGGCTGAACTGGATCTGCCTCCAGTCAAAACACGGAGATTAAGACAGAAAATTGGCTCCGGTTTCAAGCCGTGAGTTGCAGTCCCACAGGAGCCAAGCACAACATCAGTGGAGCAAGTAGAATATTAAACAGGAGCAGGGACTCCGGGGCCGGAGCCAGGCTGTGTGAGCTCTCCATCCAGTCCCATAGCAGCGAGAGAGAGAACTTTCTGAAAGAGGCAGGCAACCCGCATCACACAATGCGCTTTCTACACTAATTCACCTACTCTTTGGCACAAAAGCCAGGCGCCTCCCCCATCATCCCCTGCGCTTTCCAAGAAACAAGAATTTTTGTTTTCTTTCCATATATTTCTCAAGTCAGGACCACTGCAGGAAGACAACAGGGTCCTCCAAATTCGGGAGGTGGGGGGGAAGGAGCCAGAAGTTGGAAAGGGAATGGATAGCCAGCAGCATGTTACAAATTAAAGTCTGTCTGGACAAGATTGATGAAGCAGGAGGTCAAGACTTAGAACAATAAGAAACAAGAAATATTCGAGACTGGTTGGACTCCAACCGTTGGAGAAGCCCCTTGCTATTTCAACCGAGTGAGAGGAGGGATTGCAGTTGCACATAGCGCTGGGGCCAAAAGCGAAGGACCACCTTTTTGAAATTCCCAGATACAAATGGTTAACAGATCAAGCCTTGAAATATTTCCACCGGCTTCAGGATGAAAAATGTGAAAAGGCTACTTAAGTGCTCCAGATTTAACAGCGGGGCTCCTTAACATATTCTGTTGTCTAGCAGACTGCAAAATTGTCATTTATCCATGGATTCTGTTGCATAACTCTGCATTTGGAAGCTATGCGCCTGAAATATATTCCTTTCTTTCTTAGGGAAGTCCATCCTCACTAAAACTACCTCCAGCAAATTAGTCACAGTTAAGCCCCTTTGAAATTGATGGGGCTTAAGCTACTCACCACTAACTTGACCCACACTGATTTCAATAGGACGCAAGTATCACTAAATTTCCTGCAAGTGAGATCCACATGTTTTTGGGTTTACTATTCGTCTTACGTAAATTTTAAATAAAGTCATACATGGGAGCCAATTTATTAATGGTGAAAACCGAGGCACCCACATTTGAAGCTGCAGTATCTCCCTCACTGAATCGATTATTGCTATGTGTCCCCATTTGTGAAGTGGCTAGATCCACACAAACTCTCTAAAACACTGCTGTTGAATGCAAAGGTTTTTTCATGATGGACAGTCTTCAAAGCTGACTTGAGTACATCCATTTTGGTAGAGTAAAAGCTGTATAGCTTTTCAAACACAAACCACTGTAGAGTTGGAAGGGACCATGAGGATCATCTAGTCCAACCCCATGCCAATGCAGGAATCTTTCACCGAATGAACCCACAACCCTGAGATTAAGAGTCTCATGCTCTACCGACTGAGCTAGAGTGAACATCATAAAGAAGAGTGGAGTCCAGATGGATAAATGCATAGAAGCCTATTTTACTTCATACATGCATTGCCCTTGCTACATCAGATAGCCTAATAAAGATCTTATGACTTGCATTACAGCTCTCTAGCACGAAGGGCATGGATGGTGCTGTGGTCTAAACCACTGAGGCTCTTGGGCTTGCTGATCGTAAGGTCAGCAGTTCAAATCCAAGTGACGGGCTGCCAACCTAGCAGTTTGAAAGCATACCAGCACAAGTGGATAAATAGGTACCGCTGCGGCGGGAAGGTAAATGGTGTTTCCATGTGCTCTGGCACTCGTCACGGTGTTCTGTGCACCAGAAGCGGTTCAGTCATGCTGGCCACATGACCCAGAAAAGCTGTCCCTTGGCCTGAAAGTAGAGATGAGCGCTACATCCCATAGTTGAATTTGATTGGACTTAACCATCCAGGGGTCCTTTACCTTTTTCACCTCTCAAGCACACACATTTTGTAGGCAACACACTGAGAATCCATTCCTCTAAACTGTTTGATTGCTTCTGTAACTTGGCACATTCCTATGCATTAAGTCCTACTGAATTCAATGGGACTTCTTCCCAGTAAATGTGCATGGTACTGCAGCCTTAGTGAGGAGGTGAAAGAGAAATATTATGAAAGATTGCAAAAGGTGGTATTCAGAAATACCGGGGGTGGGTGTTACAATAACGTTTTGCATACAGTAGCTTTTTGCACACATAGATTAATCCAAAACAGTGGAGAGTTTCAGAATCTATACATGTTGGAACACCTCTGCTGCTCCAATGCTTCCGGCTTTTTAGTTCTTTGCTAAGTAAACACTGAGAAATCTTCAGTGCCAAACTTTTGTTCAATTCGTTACATTTATCTTCGTTGTAATTTTTTTGCAGTCTGCAGATTGTTGTCACATATCAATTTGCTGTTGTGCACACTGTCCCACTTTATCATACTAACTTACACAGAGTGCCATGTTGTTCCTAAGGAAGAGTTTTCAGAAGCCAGCATGAACTACTTAAATTTCTACAAGGTAGAAAATTCACATCACAATCTATGCATGCTCACTCATAAGCAAGCAAGGCCTTTTCATTTCACTGGGACTTCCTCCCAATTAAGGGTGCATAATGTTGTGCATCCAAGAAACCAATTCTTATTTCCAGGAGTATCTACAACCACTACTGATTTCACACACGAAAACCACCACCAGAAAATACTATTTTACCGTAATTTCCCACTGCTAAAGGCTGCTGCATGAACAAATGCAGAAGATTGAGCACAAGATTCCCAGGGCAACTCCACACGTTTTTCTAACCTGTCTTCTGAGCAGTGAAACAGCAGCAGCTCTTTGCATGGCTGATTAGCAAAAAAACCCAACTTAACATACTTCAGTTGCACTGCACAAATTCTCTTGCTTTGTTTGGCTAGTGCCAGAAAGGGAGAGGTCCCAGCAACTGTCCATATATCAGCTATTCCAAAAAGCTTTTCAGCAACAAGTGCTGGCGTGCCAAACCAGTAAGCAGAACCTGATGTTAGATCCTTATGTCAAACTTACCTAAAAATAAGCCTGCAAGGGGTTTTGCCCAGGAAACAGGGCAGAGCTGGATGGCCCAGTCCCATTTGCAAATACATTGCAATTTGGGAAGCGCAAGTCGCTGCTTGCGCCATTCGAGTTACCAAGGTGTCATGGAATCAGAAGGCAACCTGAACCACCATATTACAACACATTTAATACATTATTGCAAATAAGTCTTCTCATGACTGTGCCTGGTGGATCAAATACTATATTTATGAAATAATTGTAGAAAAGTGTCATGATTTGTTAAACCCCACACAGAACCCTTCTGAATCAGATGAAGGGCTTACTTGGTCCAGGACCAGGTTCCCACAATGGTCCACCAGATATTTCCAGGAAGCAGAGCCTAAACTAAGAAATTGACCAGATTATAGAATCATAGAGTTGGAAGGTATCGTGGGGGTCATGTAGTCCAGCCCCTGAAATGCAGGAATATTTCTGCTCAACTTGGGGCTCAAACCCACGACCCTCAGATTAAGAGTCTCACTCTCTACCAACTAAGCTATAGAGATGTTTTTCAGTCATAAGATTCACAGTTATTAATATATACTGCCAAAACATCTATTATTATGATTAAGTGTATTTGAACACAGCACCTGTATATTGAGAAAGTAAAGGGGTGCATTGAAAGATACTGCTGGGCAGCTGGGGTGCAGCTTTTTCCTCTCAGCCATGCCTGGGGACAATCACAGTCCACATACTTTGTTCTGTAGAATTCAGCAGACACCTTTGAAGACTAAGACAACCGCTTCATCTGCCAATCAGTGGCCCACATTCTGTCTCTTGTTGGGATGCAGCATGGGATTAAATTTTAGGCTTTTAGGCATGTGACAAAGAAAGAGAATGATGGAAGCTACTTATTGCACCTAAAGCTTTCCATTAGTGTGTCATATAGAAAGTTGTTATATGACATCAGCTCCATAGTTCTTGACATTTAGTTATGTACTAGTAATGCACCCCTATCCTTATTTGTAATGAAAGGGTGGGAAGTCAGTGCACTACATATTTCCTGCAAAGTAGTGTAACATAAAGCCTTGATTTGTGGCTAGATCCATGCTTCAAAATCTGTTTGCAAAGCTTTGTGTGGTATAGAAACCAGACCATTTATATTTTTTTATTAAATCCAGCTCTTAATCCTTAGGCTACCACAGATTTTCCCTGTTGCCAGCCGAATGCATGCATTAAGAGAACACCCTGAGGCATCCAAAGCAGCCTGAAGGTTAAAATGTCAGACTTCTATTGCATTTATGCAGTTCTACTCAGTAAGAGGCTACTATGCAGTGCTATACTGTTCCATTTGCTCACTATTCCTTCAGCAACCACTCCATTTTCACTCACTATTCCTTTGGAGTCATTATGATGCTAATGAGAGAACTGTAATGATGCTATTCACAATGTCAATGAAAAAGGGTCTTTATGCATTTCCAGAATGCCACTAAAACAGAAGTTAAATTTAAAATGCTTGTTACAATAATGCTGCAAATCTGACTAAAATCCCTAAAGGCCAAAAAGTAAAGGTGGAAGCAACGCTTGGTATTGGTAGGGCCTCATTAGTTACCCTATATTCTGTGGAAACAGCATGTGGTATTGCTAATTCTGAAACTCTTTGATTTCTTAGTTGTATGAAGCCATTATGCTTACCTGTGCTTATAAGAAAATGCAATGGGATTTACATAGCTGGGTGGAATAATATTTATTTGTAACAGCTTGACAGTTCTAGTCTTTATTTTATTTTATTTTAAATTTATAATCTTCCTCCCAACCCACTAGGACCCTAAAGCCAGTTGCAGACTCAAATGCATTAAAATATGATCAACAAAACATAATGGTGATGCATCATTTTATTAGGTGGCATACAGTTGGGTACCATGTGAGATAGTGTCTTCACAAAATAAGAAGCTGGTGAGAGAAAGGCAGAGATGGACGGCATTCGAAACTCCCATTGTTCTAGACGCATTTTGCGACAGGGAATTTCATTAGCACGAGCAGTTTCTGAGTTCTGGGCACAGTACTGCGCCTAAGATTTCAGAATAAAACTGAAGAGTGGAAGGAAAGGAGGACCTTTTCTGCCTCCCCACTTTCAGCTACTCTCTGAAGACTGGAGAAGAGAACTAGACCATGTGAAAAATGAACATAATATTTTAGCTGCAGTTCATTCATTTTCAGCTTTGTATTCTTGTTATTTAAAAAAGCACGCCTAGACGTTCCGTTGTTGCATCCATAACCTAGGTTTAAGGTGCCATTCAGCTCCTAGCTTTCATATCTCAGTTTTTAACACTGAGGATGGATTATAACCTTACTCATCCAAGTGGTCTGGAAACGATCCACAATGTCTGGATAATTAGAAATGTGGGTTTGTGGGATTAGTCACTGAATAATCAAGGATACTTGTGTTGAATTCTGAAAACTATGCATTACTATGGATATGTCAAGAGCACCAGTAGGTGGGGTGTTTGTTTTTTTTAGCAGGGAGGGTCTTCTCAATTCATTTAGAGTTGGGGGGTTGGGTATCACATCCACACCATATATTTAAAACACATGGCTTCCCCCCAGAGAATCCTGGGAACAGTAGTTTATCCCCCACAGAGCTATAATTCCAAGCATTCTTAACTACAGTTCCCTGTATTCTATGAGAGAAGTCAATTGGCGCTGTGGTCTAAACCACTGAGCCTAGGGCTTTCCGATCAGAAGGTCGGCGGTTCGAATCCCTGTGACAGGGTGAGCTCCAGTTTTTCGGTCCCAGCTCCTGCCCACCTAGCAGTTCAAAAGCATGTCAAAGTGCAATAAGATAAATAGATAATAGATAAATAGGTACTGCTCCAGCGGGAAGGTAAACGGCATTTCCGTGCGCTGCTCTGGTTCACCAGAAGCGGCTTAGTCATGCTGGCCACATGACCTGGAAGCTGTCTGCGGACAAACGCCGGCTCCCTCAGCCTATAGAGCGAGATGAACGCTGCAACCCCAGAGTCATCTGCGACTGGACCTAACAGCCAGGGGTACCTTTACCTAATTGCTTTAAGCATGTGGTGCAGATGTGACCTCTCTCATTTTTTGCATGTTTACTGTACAGTATACATCATGTCTAATGAGGAGCACCATAAGGTACAAAACTGTGATGCTGCACAATACGGTACATTCTGCAGCAATGGGAAAGTGTATCTATCTATGTGCCTTTGTCCATCTATAAGGGGGCACTCCAAACTGCCAGTTAAATTGACACAGGGCCTGTACTGAACAGATTCAAACTGAAGCTAGTTACTAGTAGGCACTTCAGCCTTCTATTTTAGACATAAAGGAAAGGAGACAATTGTGTCGCATCACCCAGTCCACCAGACACACGCTTACACACTCTAGCACCCTAAAGACTAGCAGAATTTATTATGGCATACCTTGCATGTGGTAAAGTTGACTTTTATCCAAAAAGTATATACCAGGCATTTGCCATAATAAATTTGTTAGTCTTTAAAGTGTCACAAGAGTCCTTACACATGCCATTTCAGAACAAACTCCAGGGATGCTTATATCTTACACGTTAGTTTGTTCTTGGTACCTTGATTTCCTTTTAGCAGGTACTTGAGCTCACTTTCCTGGGTTGCCATTTCTACTTGTGCACCACTGTACCATCACAATGGAAGAAGCTGTCTTTCATGTAACTATTTACAGTCTGTATGAAATCCGAGAACCCTGGTATTATTATATTTCCTCCTGAATTCAGGCACTTTGGGCATGGTGTGGCATCCACTATGAATAAGAAAAAGACATGATCAATGTGGCTATTCGTTGCAGGAAACTGCTTTCAGGCAAGGGTTTTACTTGATCTCACATCAAATATATTATGCAATTCAACATGAATGTAGTATTTTCCATTGATTTCAGAACCACACCTTCTGAGAATCTCATCTTTTGTTTTGTTTTTTAAATCTGCCATTTATATCTTTGGAGATAGGCTGAGGAACATGTGGTCAATGAGTGGTTCATTGTCAGAAGAAGCCAATGTGAGGAGGGGTAATCAGAACCACTGAAGTTCTGTGCCCCAAATCCTCTTCCCAGACACAGTCCAGAAGCCTATTCAGGAGAATTAGCAAGATCAAACTTTGCCTGTACTCCTGGCATAGATTAGCCACCAGAGAGACCAAGGCTGTTTTGATGAAGAATGTGGGCCCAAAGCCAGACTGAAATGGATCCAGATAATCAGTCTCATCTGAGTGCCTGGATTGTATGGCAACTCAAGCACATTGCCCGAGAAAAGAAGATTTGCTAACAGCCAAAAGTCACTCAAATCCTTGGGGTCCAAAGCAGGGGTATTTAGAAGTGGTCTCACCACTAACCACTTCAAAGTAGCCAGGTAACCCCCTCTTTCAAGGAGACACTAGTCATTGTAATTACCTCCTAGACTTGGCCAGTGATCTCTCCTGCTACATGTTAGTTAGCTGTGGTCTAAACCACTGAGCCTCTTGGGCTTGCCGATCAGAAGGTCAGTGGTTCGAATCCCCACAACAGAATGAGCTCCCGTTGCTCTGTCCCAGCTCCTGCCAACCTAGCAGTTCGAAAGCACATCAGTGCAAGTAGATAAATAGGTACCACTGTGGAGGGAAGGTAAACAGTGTTTCCATGCACTCTGGCTTCTGTCATGGTATTCCGTTGTGCCAGAAGCGGTTTAGTCATGCTGGCCACATGACCCGGAAAGCTGTCTGTGGACAAATGACAGCTGCCTTGGCCTGAAAGCGAGATGAGTGCCACAACCCCATAGTCTCCTTTGACTGGACTTAACCGTCCAGGGGTCCTTTACCTTTTTTTACCTAGTCAGTAAGGGAAAGGTTGAGAACACAAGTTTGTTGGCCAAGGTTGATTGGCCAAGCACCCCCCCCCCCATCTTCAGGCCTAAACAATAAATTCATCCAACAAATCAGGACTATACACTGTACTGGAGATGTCCATAGGATGGATTACAGAAAACAGTAGCATCCAAGTCAAGATGAACATGAGCAACTTTTACCTGTGAAGTCACAGAGGGACCACTTACATCACTTCGCAATACAAAGTGGAAAAAGCCCTGAACCACTTGGAAAACTCAACTGGATGGCACTGCAATGGAGGCTGAAAGGTGTTGCTTCTTGGCTTTCATCATCACCATAGAACAAGCTCCAAGATGAGCTCTTACCTGTGCTTGGTCAGACTCCAGTTCAAATTTTCTGTCACTGGCATTCAAGCCACCTCCACCCCAAACTGCTTTGTAATAAATAATAAATTGGGATAAATAAATCAGGAAGATGAACAGTCTCTGTTCAATGGGAGAGATTGCTTAGGAAAGATTGTGTCAATTGCCAGGGTCACCTCCATATCCCACAGAGAGAGTTAGGCTTTGACAGTACCAGCCATGCTAACTGGAAACTCCCTGGTGGTTTTAAGTAATTGATCTGAATCCATCAATCTCTGGGGGTAGACCCTCCTAATAGGTTTATCCATGTATAAGAGAATGGTAAGCAGGAAGTGAACTGACAATTTCATCTTCCATTTTCAGATCACCAATCTTCCTAACCAGTTGAGAACACTATGTTTAGAGTGTCACCCACAAGAAACATTAAGCCAATGACACATTAGAACAGCCCCATGGTTGTTGAGTGGCAGTAACTAAAGCATGGTGAGGGGAAAAAATAGTGGATATAAAATGTTGGTCAAATCCTTGTGTTTACAATAGTTATAAAACAATAAAAAAATGCAGGTTGCCCCTCAAAGTGCATTTTGCAACAGAAATGTGTTTCATACAAGAATGGTGGAAAATTAAAAGCTTTACCGGTAGGTACGGTATTATTACACACTAGCCCAAGTTTTAAAAAGTGAGAGGTGACTTGATTGTCTAGGCCAGCCTGAAGAAGAGCAAGTTCACCCCTTAGTTAATTTAAAGGCAGATGGCCCAATAAAGGTAAAGGGACCCCTGACCATTAGGTCCAGTCGTGTCCGACTCTGGGGTTGCGGCACTCATCTCGCTTTATTGGCCGAGAGCCGGCATACAGCTTCCGGGTCATGTGGCCAGCATGACAAAGCTGCTTCTGGCGAACCAGAGCAGCGCACGGAAACACCGTTTACCTTCCCGCCAGAGCGGTTCCTATTTATCTACTTGCACTTTGATGTACTTTTGAACTGCTAGGTGGGCAGGAGCTGGGACCGAGCAACGGGAGCTCACCCCGCCACAGGGATTTGAACCGCCGACCTTCTGATCAGCAAGCCCTAGGCTCTGTGGTTTAACCCACAGCGCCACCTGGGTCCCTTATGGCCCAATAGGAGGTGATAAAAGAACAAAGAGATGGAGGAATTTGTAAAGTGAAAGACTAAAGAAAGCAAGGCAAATGTAGACATATGTGAAAGATAAGTTACACAGGTTCGTTAGTTCTCCCATGTCAGTGCTGATCTGACTGGCAACATAATTATTACTCAATTCATTCCTGTTAAGTACTACTCTGGAAATGTAGATAACGACTGGATTACACTTGTATTATGTTCCATAACCAGCATGAGGGTTAAAATCTAGTTCCAACATTGAATCACCAATCTAGTTGCCAACAGCTTCATGCTTCAATATCCTGGAGAAAAAAATAAACTACGGGTCTTCTAAAGAAGTCCAGTGTGTCGTTGTCACACACACACACACCCCACCGGCTGTTCATTTCCCCCACCCCCAAAAAAGAAATACAAACAATTTACTGGTTCCGTTGATGGTTTTAGTGCAAGAAAAAATATGAAGCCAGTGAGTGAGCTGTATGAGCATATAAACCTCTCCGGAAGAGAAGTGTTTAACACCATCTTTCGCTATTTATGAAATTATGTTACTTAATATTTTAAATTTACAAGTACCGTGCTAGCATTCATTCAGATAAAGCAGCTATTCTTTTTTTTTTTTTCAAAAAACCAACAACAACCAAAAACACATTTCTGGCTAAATATTGTTCTATTTTAAATATATGCATATCTCAGATTCCCTCCCCCTCCCCCTCCTCACCCCATATATGGAACTGCATTATATGAGTCCAGCCAATGATGCTTTTACCTTCAGTGTTCTTCAGGTTCAAATACAAGCCCTTACATATTTTCTTCTGGATATGAAAGGAACTGGGTCTTAGGGGTCACACATGTGAAACATATACTACTACTTTTTTCATCTTATACCATAGATGCCTTGAAACCACTTTCTTGAGGCTATCATTTTGTTTCACTGAGAAAACAAATCATTCTGGGGTGTTTTTTGGTTCTTTTTTTTTTTTAAAGAACCTGCATTTTGTGTTTCTAGTTTTCCAAAGTATGGCCTCAGGATCTCATTACTACTCTTCTGAGATCCCTAGAAACAGCTGTTTTAAATAGCTTGATTTCCTGCACTTTCTTTTTAAAATGTTGGGGGGTTAATTAAGTGATAATTAAGCAATGGGCTGTACTAATTGGCATCCCTCCTATTCAGTTTTCTTAGAAACTACCATTAGGAAAAAATATAACATCAGTAATCATACGAAATAGATTTGGGTGTGTGTGTTTTACATCAGGAAAGAGAGGCATGGCAAGCATTAAGCAGATTGCTTTTAATAAATCACTCTAGTTTTTCAATACAACATTGGTATCTAGTATCTACTTCCTTGCTGAAGGTGGAATAGAAAGGTCACCTCTTTATGATAGTTTGGAACATGAATTAATTTACAATATGAAGATTTTTGCAAATGCATTGTATCTAGGAAGCTGGGCTCCATTTGGTTTATGGTATGATGAGATATTAGCCAAGAACCTGTCAGTACTTTGAGAACAGTAAGTTGCTTATATATCTCTAAGACTGTTAACTAAGCCTCAAGTGCTGACTGCCTCACTTTAATGGCCATACTAATGGCAGTGCTGATATTTTTTAGATTCATAATAATAATAATAATTTATTATTTTTACCCCGCCCATCTGGCCGAGTTTCCTCAGCCACTCTGTATGTTCCTCAGCCATTCAGTATGTTCTTTTGAGTTCAGATTTTTAAAAGCATTCTGTTTAGCACTTGCATGTTCTTGGATTAATTTGTGACCAGATAATTCTAGATTCTCCTTGCCTCTACACTTCATGGACCCAAAGTTGCATGGATGACTAATCTTCATGTAACATTTTCACGTGGAGGTATTCAAGCAATGTGCTTGCTGTAAAAAGTCTATAAAAACACAGAACATTGATGTGGGAAACAGTCCTAAGATAACCTAACCTGCAAAACAATTGCATATCAAGTGGGAGAAAAGTTCTACCTGTTATATAGTGCATCTTAAGTTTTCACATCGCTGTAATTACCGGTAATATGCATTGTTATTGTGCTGGAATGGTATAAAACTTAAAGAAATTGGGTCAAGGAACTCTGAGTGGGTTGACAAAGCAAACCACTCCTCTTAACAAAGACCTCTAAAATCACAAGATGGTTCTCTTGATTCTTTAATTATTCTTTTAAAAAGAACTACCAATTAAGGTTGCCTTTCCAACTGACTCTGAACCCTAATGCAGCAGTACACAAATGTCACTGGTACAATAAATTAGATGTTTTATGGGTTAATTACATTGCCGCCTTCTCTTCTGTCCACTGAATAATGCAAACAAAACCAAAATAACTGTTTTGAAGCAAAAAGCAAGTTGTCTTCACTGTAGCCTGTGCTACTTTCCATGAAGTTTAAGAGCTATTATTATACTTTTACAAGAATCCTTCTAAGGGAAATAAACACCAAAGGTAGGATTCCAAGGAAATGACTCACAAATATTGGCAACAGGCTTCCAAAATTGAATCCAGTCTTTGCAAAAGTCTGGAGCAGCTCACTAACCCTTCCTAGTTCAAAGTAGGCACTGCAAATGAAAATAGGAGCTGCTGAAGTGACTTTTTAATGTTCCCACTTCTGTATTCCCCACCCTCCAACTCCCCACCTCAGGGGCTTTGCTTAAGTTGCCGTTTTTAGCTCCAAGTTGGGAATTTTTTTAATGATTGAGGCATTGTGGCAACCGGGGAAAACGGGAACCGTTTATCCTCCTGTGCTGAGGCACTGCAGCAAAATATTGTCGATAAACACCTCCACAAATTGGCGAGGACGAAAGGGGGACAGGGGAGGGGGCTCAAGTACAAAAAACCAGGTTAGCACCCACAACCCTTGCATAGCTGCGCATGAGATGAATTAAGGAAAGTGATGCTTCCGAGTTTTCTTCTGCTCCTTATTTATTTACATGGCACCGTATTGGAGATCCTTGCATTAGAGGAGGGGAAAACGGGGAAGGGTTGGGGCAGCTAATAGCCTACAGTCCACATTTTTTGCAAGTGGACAAAATGAGCTCAGCGCCTTTCGCCTCTGGTACGCTGCCTTGTTTGTTTTTCCGTCGTCTGCTTCAGAAATCCGCCTCTGAATGCAAACATCCAGCCCTTGGCGCGTTTGCATTGGCCAGCTTCCCCCCCCCCCATGGGTTTCCTGCACAAACGGCGCATTCCAGCTGCAGATTTCTACCAGACCACCATTCCCCACACCTGGCCAAGACTGTTACCCGCCCCTAAAACCCCATTGAAGGTTGTGGACACAAACACACCCCAACTGCATTCGAGAGTTTTAACCCAGCACATAAAATGGGTTCGCCTCCATACATCCCTGCTGGAGGAATTCAGTCGTGGTATTGGTGTGTGTCCACACGTGCATCGGGGAGGCAAGATACACGTGTATCTTAATCACCGCACACAGAAACACACACACACACACCCCTCTAGCCATGAGAGGCTCTGCCAGCCAGTCACAGAGAGCCTGAGGGGAGCAACTCCTCAGCAGCTTCTCTCTCCCCCCCCCCCCCAAGGGAACCTGCTCATTGTATCCGCCCTGGAGCATAAAGAGCCATCAGGAGGAGGATGCTTCAAGGGAGGGCTGGCGAAGGGGCGCCTTGTCATTACAACTCAAGTGGCCCGGTTATTTATAACCCCGCGGAAAGAGTCGGGAGCTTCTCCCTAATGGAGAGCTTGGCACGGCGCGCGCTCTGGCAAAGGAGGGAGAGAGGGCGGGAGGCGAGAGCGGCGAGGGCAGAGGAGGAGAGCGGCTGGTTTCCCGCTACTTTCACCCTTCCTCAAAAGACGAGAGATTGCCAGCTCTGTTGCCGCCTCCACCACACCATCACCCCCTTCTCTCCCTCCGGGCAGAAGCTGGGGAAGAGGTCGCCACGGCGCTGGCTGCAGGAAAGAGGCAGCTCGCCTCCCAAGGTGGAGACCCCACACAAACACACGCCGGTCACCACAGCCTCCCCGCCCCCCCCCGCCGCCCCACCTTCCCCTCAGGAAAAGGGCGCCAGAGCCACAGCAGCTGCGTCATGTCCCTCCTTCAGGCGGTCACTTTTGAGCTTCAGCTTATTCCTCCTCCTCTTCCTCAAGCGGCTTGGAGGGTCTCTCTCTTCCTCCCTCTCCCCCTTTCTCACACACACAGCCTTCCCCGCCTCAGCTGCCGCCTCCTCCTCCTCCATCTCCTTCCCCGCTGTCCAAAGCAGCGCCTGAAGAGCCATCCCTGTGCTGGGAGAGAGAGCGCCAGCGCCGCCGGAGCGAAAGCGGAGCCCATCTCAGGGGCGCCCTTTTAACCCTGGGCAGCAGCAGCAGCAGCAGCAGCAGCAGCGACCCCGCCGCCCCAGCCCCCTTTCCCCCCTCCTCGTCAGACGCGTTTCGGGGGCCACGCCGGCCGCTTCAACCCTCGACCCCAGACCGCAACACCTTCTCCTTACCCCGCGGTTCTTTGCGTGGCTTGGAAGCAGCGGCTGCGGCTGCGCTTGCCTCGCTCCACGTCCCGCCGGCGGCCTCTCTCAGGCTTTGCCCTCAGTGCCCGCTGCTGCTCCTGAGGGTGCGAGGGCTGCCTCCTCCCTCCCGCCCTCGCTATAGTGTGTGCAGCAGGCGGCTGTTGTGGTGGATGATAATAATGAAGAGAGAGACAGAGAGGCTCGCTCCCAAAGGCGAAGGAGCGCGTGAAACCAGTCAATCCTGTTTCTGCACATTCATGCCCCCCTGAATGAATAGTAAAAGATTGTGTGTGTGTGTGTGTGTGTGTGTGTGTGTGTGTGTGTGTGTGTGTGTGTACACGCTTATACTGTATGTGTGTGTGCGCGCGCGTATATATCTATATTATGTGCTCTCCTCAGGATGCCCCCAGGGTTAGAAGAGGAATAGGAGAGAGGCGCTGGAACTGGCTGGCTGGCTAAGCAAAGCGGAGAGAGAGAGGGAACCTTTTCCCCCCTCAAGAAAATCTTTAATAAAAATATATATAATATAAAACCCTCTTTCTCTCTCTCGCCTTCCTCCGCTCCGTGTCCAGCTAAGGCGAAAGGGCAGCCACCTTCCCCCCCCCACGCCAGCACCCCTCAGGTTAAGACCCCCTCAGTCAGCCTCTGTAGCCCCCTTTCCCCGCTGAATGGCTCCTCCTGCCACACATGGGCTGAGGGCTTAATTTGCTCGCTCCTCAAGGAGGCCATTGTTGTTTAGGGGGAGAGCCTCGCGTTTCCCGCCCTGCCGCCCTTTCATCCTCCCCGAGCCAGCGCGCCATTGATAGGAAACAGATGAGGGGCTGCTGCGAGGCCAGGCAGGAGGAGACCAGGTGCCGCGATCTGGAGGAAGAGGAGGAGGAGAAGAGCTCGAGGCTGCCGTTGCGTCTGCCTGTGAGGCAGCAGGAGACCTTTCAACGCCAAATGCTGAGGGAGACCCTTCATGCCCTGCTTTGTGCCTCGTGGCGGCTTCCTGCACAATTGCCACTGCTCCCTGCTGGAGACTGGGCACTGGGTTAGGCGGTAGAAGAAGGACGGCGTCTGGTCCAACCCAACGTGGGTCCTTTTGGTTTTCTGGCGGGAAGGCGACTAGGCAGGGCTGCATTATTATCAGAAAGTGGTCCGCCCATTATAGCAAACTAGGGTGAAGGGCAACTGGTGAAGTTCGCTCT
This sequence comes from Darevskia mixta, assembly GCA_034641385.1. Lineage (NCBI taxonomy): Eukaryota > Metazoa > Chordata > Lepidosauria > Squamata > Lacertidae > Darevskia > Darevskia mixta. The sequence goes on along the minus strand of JAWWNH010000054.1, from coordinate 3,592,645 downwards.
GGTTATTTATAGGGTGAACTTCACAGATTGCCTGCTGTTTAATTGCCGTCGTTGATACATGCTGCATCTATAATGAACGCACGACGAGGCAAAATGTGCTCCGAGTCTGAGGAATCTACAGGCATTTCCCCGCAGTGTAGGTTGTGCTAATTTAAATTCTTATCCTGGGGGCTTTGGGCAGGTTAAAACATATTTCAAGCCAAAGCCGTTCCAAAAAAATATGGAAGATCAACAAATCTCCAAAATATTCGGCCCCCAAAGGAAGGTTTTACTGGGGTTTGTGCAGTGAACTGTTCTGTAACTGAACTGTTTGATTTCTGAGCTACCTTTGTTTTCTCAAGTCTAAATCATGCAGGAGTCCACCAAACAAGAAGCGTGAAGCACTGCAGCTAATACAATAGTGATTATGACTCGCATACCATTTATTTCATTACTTTAAACCAGTGTTTCCCAAACTTGGGTCTCCAGCTGTTTTTTAGACTACAGCCCCATCATCCCTGACCACTGATCTTGCTAGCTATGGATGATGGGAGTTGAAGTCCAAAAACAGCTGGAGACCCAAGTTTGGGAAACACTGATTTAAATCAAAGAGTAAACTATATGAAAATTGTGGACTGCCCTGAGATCTTCTGATGAAAGGTGGTGTAAATTTAATTTAATGAGGATGATGACAATATCACAATCCCATTACAAAAATCTGTAGATTAGCACATTAAGGATTCCTGCACATTAAGTATTTGGAGTCATTTTCTTTCCGGTAGATGCATTGAACTATGATAGCATCAGATATATCATAACATCCTGCAATAGAGTAGGTGAGTTTTCAGTCTGTTTTACCAACAGTTATAGGGCTAGGCTGCATTATAAGGAGAAAGGAGACACAATGATCTAGTATCTTTAAATGTGGTCTTTAAATGTGGTTATACTATGCTTTTCAAGCATGAAGACATACCAATAACAAAAGAATAAGAAAATGAATATCGGAAAGGCAAATATTGACTAGCTTGCCAAAGTCCACTATAGCATTCTGGAATAGATGGGTTCCTTTTTTATAATCTATTTATTGAATTTTCCAATACAAATCACAACCCATCACATTGAAATTATTCCCAATTACATTTCAAATTACAATCCAAATTAATTATACAATTCCCAATTATGAATAGATGGGTTCCTAGAGTTGTTAAACGTAAGGGATTTTTCCAAGGTCACAATTAAAGTTTTGAAATATTTAGCAACAATGCATTTTTATACAGTGCCTCAAGTTTACTGCTCAGTCAGGCACTGGAGGGGTCTGAAACACAGGATGGAAAAATCAGACAGCAGAGCAAATACCAAGTTTGGGGAATTAGCATCTGCAAATATTCCCATCTCCTTTGTACATTGGTTTTATAGAATTACTGTATAAAAGTTTGCATCAGGCATTAGTTTTCAGTTTCACCGCTTGGTCTTACCCTCCATGAATTTGTCTAAACCTCTTTCAAAGTGGGGCTGGCCCACCTATGAGACAAGGTGAGGTGACCACCTCGGGCGGCAGGATCCATAGAGTCAGCAAAGGAATGTATTGTCCACTGCTGCTGCCACGGTGGCAACGATGGTTGCAGCTCACTCCTTAGAGGCGCTTCCTTGGCAGCCCCCCCCATGCCACCTCTACTGCAGCCCCTCAGTGAATAGGAGACACAACTGGTCTCCTCCAACACTTAAGAGAGGAAATAGTGGGGGCTGCTTTGTGGGGTCTCCTGGGCTCTGCACCCACCCAGTGTTCTTCAGAGCAGGTTGCTTTCCCTCCGCATGACAACCTTTGATCTCCACTTCAGCTGTCTGGTAAGGATGATTTGATTCCCCCACCCTTGCTCCTGATAAAGATCTTTATCCTCCTACACACAGCTTGTCCCTGATGTAGAGCTTCACCCACTTCTTCTACAGTAGCAGGAGGGGGTGCCATTTTGTGGTTCTCAGGTGCCAAAATGTCTTGGACCAGGCATGTTTTAAAGCCATCCAAGATGGCGGCCATCACTGGCTCCTGTGGGAGTGAGTTCCATTGTTTAACTATGTGCTGCATAGTACTTTGTTTTGCCTGCCCTGAATCTCTCAACATATTTTATTTCAAAAGAAGCTCCCCTTAGCGTTAGATAGTTGTCTTCGTAAAATGGAAGATCTATTGCCGTTCAATGCATATTTATGCTCAAAGTTATAATTACACAACTGAAATGGACATGTTGTGTATGTCCTCATACAGACACAAGTCCAAAATTGCACTACTGTAACAAGTTACAATCTTTAATAATGCAATTTTCCTCTAAGTGAAAAGCATGACTAAGTGTTTCTTCTCAGAACTGTACACTTGGGATAGACTAAACACCATTTAGTCTATCCCCCCCTGCCCCAGAGCAGAGCCATCAAGCCACCAGCTTCTAGAGAACAACCTACGTAATCCAGTGTAATACACACAGAGAGCAACAGCATTAAACTAAGTTGCCTGCAGAGCAAATAGCTCCAGATGTCTCAAGTAAAAGATCTTTTGTAACACAATCCCTTTAAAGAACAGAAATTTTGTCTTACTGTTCACCTATACAAAAAACCAAAAAACACTGAATGCGAGGAAACAGGCTGATGATTATTCAAAACAGCTGCACTGTATTGCGATGACGAGTATTCTGGACATGGTCAGGATGACTGAAACAGTGAGGATAATACACAAATCAGCTTATATACTTTCCATGCAGATTAAGGATTTGCAGCAGGCATTGCTCTTCTACCTGGACAAAAGGGAAAACAAATGAGGCTGACCACCTGAGTCAAGAAAGATGAGAACAGAGCAACAAAAGAACCCTGATGGGTGAGGCCAAGAGGCCATTTAGTCTAGCATCCTTTCCCCCCAAAGTGACTAGGCAGATGCTTCCAGGAATTCAAGGCAAGAGCATCCTCTACTCTTTGCCTCTCCTGGCAACTGCTACGCTACATCTGAACCTGGAGGTTCTATTTAGCAGTTCTGGCTAATAGGCATTAAATTTGTCCAATCACATTTTAAAGCCTTCTATAAGCCAGTGCCCATTGCTAACTCCAACGGCAGTGAATTCCATACACTGTATTGGATAGCTCAGTTGGCAGAGCATGAGACTCTTAACTGCAGGGTTCTGTATTTGAGCCCCATGTTGGGCAGAAAGATTCCTGCATTGCAGGGGGTTGGACTTAGATGGCCCTTGTGGTCCCTTCCAATGCTACAGTTCTATGATTCTATGTTTTATTTTGTCTGTCCTAAATATATTCCATTGTCTGTCCTAAATCTAATTTTTACTGAGATGCAGTAAGATTCCATTGATATAGCAGAGAGACGAAGAAATAAATTAACTTTCTCTATATGATGTGTAATAAATCTGTGTTAGATATCCCCTCAGATACTCCCCCCTCCCTGAACAGGCCCAGACACTTAATCTTGCACCACAGGAAAGAGGCTGCAACACTTTGATCACTGGGGCTTCCCTTTTCTGTACATTTCACAACCCTGTGATGTGCATTTTGAGATGGAATGACCAGAGTTGCACAGAGTATTTCAGTGTGGTCACATTATGGTTATAAGCATCCATAGGGGTACTGTTGTGCTTGCTGTTTTGCCGTACAGTTTATCAATGTCTACTCAGAAGTAAGTCCTGTTAGATTCGCTGGGAACCACTCCCAAGTGTGTACAGTTTAGCGGCCGTATTTTCAGTCCCTTGCCTTTTTTCAAGACCAGCATGGAGTTTGTCTTATGTGACACTGCTACCCATTGGGTCACGGGGTTTCATCCACCACAATCCCAATTTCCTGCAGTCACCCACTTGGGAAGAGCCCTTCCAGAGCTCTACACAGCACTCAGGTTTCCGTCATCCTCAATCACTTGATGTCATTCACAGACTTGGCCACCACAATGCTTATCCCTGACCCCTATAAATTAAGTAACACGGGTCCCACCACAGATCCTCGGGGTTGCTGCTGCATGCCCTCATTTACATGTGCTGGGGAAATGTGTATGTATGAGAGAAACATAAGTATGTTGGGTCTTCAGCTCAAAGTCATGGGGTAAATTACACATGCCAGTAACTAGACAACAGGCCAAACCTTAAAAGACAAAGACTGAATAATATGCAGGTTCTTACTGAAATAAAAGATGGACCATATAGGCACTATAATTTAATATGGACTGGCAACTCTTTGGTTAAAACTAATAAGAAGTAGAGAGGCAGGAAGACCCTAGTGCCAGATATGGAGAAGAAAAAGTGGCAGGTGCCAGAAGGACATGTGGGGAACTGAACTGGGATGAAGAGGCAAGTTAGAACACAAATACATATTGCTGCAAAGCAGCGTGGGCAGTTGCAAGAGAGCTGGAGAGAGGGAGGCAGGGAAAGAGAGAGAAACTGGAGTGCAAATATCAATTCCAAGGTGGGAGGGATGGGGAGAAGCTCTTCAGGATGTTGCAGTAAACCAGGAGGCTGTCCTCAGCACCAGGACACTGAGAATTATTTGAGTTCTTTATGAATTCCTGGGTGGGGCGGGGGGGGGGGTAAGGCACCCTGGTTCTTAGATAATAACACACCTCTTACTATTTATTGGGACGTGGGTGGCGCTGTTGCTCGGTCCGAAATCTGCAAATTTCTGAGTAACAACATATAATGAGAATACTGCATCTGCAGTGCAACTGCCAAGCTGATGGTTAGCGCTACTTTGTCATAGGAGCTCCTGTAATAAATAGTGATGGGGAGAACTGAGCTGGAGTTGTTGCTCAATGGAAGTGAGCTTAGACAGCTATGGTGTGAGTTGTTTAGCAGGGGGGAAATACTGTTCATAATAACTAATGCATTTGGAATGTGACCCTGTGAAATAAAATGTTTCTTGGCCATGTTGCACTGTTGCCAATAATCAAATCATTTAATTATATGCATTTGTCAGGGGCAAAGATGATCTACTCTGAAATGTTGACTGTTGTCCGACAGAAAAGGTTGGAAAGAGAGGACTGGGCTAGATATCCACATATTTCATGCATTATCTTTTCAAATGGCATCCTTTCCGCACTTGAAAATAATGATTGCAAAAATGACGAATGATATCTGGAGAAATGAGTTATCTGGCAAAAATAACATCATGTTTCCTAGAAATAAGTAGAACAGCTGGGTTAAGAGTACATACCCTTTCTTCTCTATCCTCTGCTAAGTCCCATGCGCTGCTGAGACAATTTATTGAATCTTATGAAGACATACTGCTAATGTAAGTGATATATTCTGTAAGCTACATGAAGGTAGCTTGCATAGGGTTTATATTTGGTGCTGTAAACGCTGACTACGCTAACTCAGTGGTTGCCTGTTTGCAGTTTTAGTGCCCCTAGTATGGGAGGAGTGGTAAGGAAAAGTTGACTTTCTGGAGATGCCATCTGCTGGATAAGATGTAAAGGAGAGATGATAATTACTTCAGTTAATTAAAGACCCCAGGCCATATTTTCTCCATGTAGGTAGTTAATCCAAATGTTCTGGCAGAGTTCCAGCTCCAGTTATTACATACTGATGGCCTACATTCGCTTTCAAGAGCAATATGGAATGTGTCCTTCCTTGCCATAATGCAGATTCTGCACTAGAGAAGCTTAGAAGAAACAGCATAGTTAATATTAGAGCTTAAACACAATCTGCTGCTCAATGGACAGCAAGAACAGTTCATAGCATCATAGAATTTTAGAGTTGGAAGGGATACAATGCCCCGCAATGCAGGAATCTCAACTAAAGCATCCACGGCAGAGCATGATGAAACTACAGGTGTACCTACTCAGGAGGAGGAAGAGGATATAACTGGTCAGACGGCAGCACTTTTGAAAATATAAACTTTGTATTGTAAAGGTTACTGTAGTTAACTTACTGCTAGCAAGCTGACAAGGAGGTGGGAAATAGGTATCTCCTGCCCATTTGATTGCTTCATTTGCATCCCCAGAACAGCATGGGAACACCGGTTATTACTCATGAGGTCGCTGGATGGGAAAGTGTCACCCACACTATTGCCAGTGTACATGAATGAAGTCAAGGGAAATCTCAAATGAGAATCATTTATGTGAGGGGAAAGCACAACATCTAAAGAAACCAGGGCTATTGATATCCATAAGAGTTTATTTTAAACTAGTGTTTTAAGCCCGTTGAGATAACGGGCGGGCGCTAGAACATACCGTATGTGGTCAAACATTTGTAAAAGCAGACTTCCTGATGTTAAATTTGCTTATGGTCTCTCCGCTCTCCCTCCTCCCCCTCGCCACCCGGCTCTTGCCGTGGCTCCTGCTCCCGCCTTATCACGCGCACCTCAGGCAAAGCACAGCAGAGGCGAGCCGAGGAAGGGAAGAGGCAGGAGGGCAGGACGGCTGGTCCCGATGGGGTGGAAGCGGGGGGGAGGGGTCAGCGAAACAGAAACGCCTCTTTCTCCTCTCTCTCTCTTTCTCCCTACCTTCCCCTTCATCCAACCATCCAAACCACCATGATGTGCATGGAGGGGACCGAGAGCCAGACGCAGAGAGGCGGAGGGGGCAAAGCACAGAGACCCTCGCCAGGTAGGGAAAGGGAGTGGACCTGGCTGAGGAAGAGGAAGAGCCCGACAGGAAGGAAGGAGCACGGAGTAAATAAATATAGCGCGAGGTTAACGCAGCAGCAGCAGCGCTTCCTCCAGACACGCACGGAAACACACACACACACAGCCAAGCAACAGCCGGGAGGCGGCGGCGGCGGCTGCTTCTGCTTCCCCCACCCTCCTCCTGCTGGGAATATTCAGAGCGCCTCCCGCCTCGCTTCTCGCTGCAAGGCTCCTCCTGGAAAGCCTCTCCCAGGCAGCCCTCTTGCAGGCTTCGCCGTTCCCTGCCTCGCTGCCCAAGCCCTAATCCTGGGCCCTCTCTCCACCACTGGCTTCAGGCCCGTCCCTTCCCCACGCACACACAACACGCAGACACCACACACCCCTCGCTCCTGCGCGCCTGTCAAGCGAGCGAGCCGAGTGCGCGTCTGCTGTTGTCTGCTGTTTGAAGAGAGCGGGACTGGGAGCGAGGAGAGCGCTATTACGCATGCGCTCCTTCGGCGAAGGGAGAGTGTGAGGGCTCTTGCCCTCCCGCCGAAGGCTGCCTGCGCTGGGAGGGGAGAGAAGGCGGGCCGTCGGTCGGGACCCTCGGCCCAGCCCCGACCTCCGCATCACGGGTAGCGGCGCGCCGAGAGACCCCCGACACCGCCCCGCACGCACCCGGAGCGGGCACGGCTGAGCCGGCAACCGCTCCGGGCCCGGACCCCAGAGAGCCCGCTGTTCCCGCTGCTGCCGCCGCTGCTACCCTGGAGGTGAAGGCTGCGTGCGCTGGGATGGGAGAGTGTGAGGGAGAAGGAGCGGCCACCGGGCTCAGTCTCCTACTCCCCCCCCCACTGTTTTTTGTTCCTCCGGCTCCCGGAGAGACCACATGCCTCTCCCGGGGAAGGAGAGGCGAGGCGGCGCTCGCAGTGGGAGGCTCCGCCAGAGCAGTGAGGAAGCCGGCGGCAGCGGGAAACTCCGCTCGCGGGCGGCGGCGCTTACTCCCGAGTAAGCCTGCTGGGAAGGGCCGGGCCCCGTCTCCCCCCGCCTCACCGCGCAGGCAGTCGTGGCACTTGCGGAGCCCCCGCGCGTCTTTAGCGGGAGGCTGAAGGCGGCGGAGGGAGGGCCGCTTCGCGGCCCTCCCTCCGCGCTTTGCAAGCAGGAAAGCTTGCAGCGGGAGGATCGGCACAATGGCACCCTGGCAGTGACCGAAATGATGGCGCGCATGCGCCGCCGCTGCCTCTCGGACACGCCCCCCCTCTCCCGTCGTCCAATCCGTGTGTCACTGGAACGCACGCGCAGTTGCCAATTCCTGTGACACACGGAAAGTAGTACGTCCCGACACAGGCTCTTTATTATATAGGATGTTTTATTCCCAATACGGGAGTCACTCAAAAGCCTATCCTGTGACACCATAGTACATAAATGAACATTTCAAAGTTCTTCACCACATGTGCCATCCCAATCAGATGCAGCTATCTGCATGCTAGCACTACCTTCAGAACAGGGATGCCAACTTGAATGAAATATTGTGGGGACCCAGGTAAGCCCTGCCCCACATAATTGATCACGACACAATGCACACATATCAACTTTGCGGGGCCCCAGCTAGCCTCAAATATTTTATTGTGGGGGATGAAGACCCCATGGCTGATAGGAGTTGGCTCCTATGCTTCAGAGGAATATGCAGTTCTGGTAGCCAAATGCTAAACATGAGAGTGGAGGTGGGGGCAAGCTGCATACACATCACTTGGGAGTGCCATAATTTTTACATTTGGCCTAAGAGAAATTTAGTATCGGAGACAATCTGGGCAAGTCCAAGGTTGTGTACAGATAACTCGTCAGATATGTGGAAGTGGCACTGTAGAGCTATTACTGCCTGCAGCACACATACCTGTATTTCTCTCAAGTCATGGTGTTTGTCATGTCATATCAGTACTACAGTTGTCTAAAAATTTTCAAAAGGTGCCTGGAGAAAATGTAAGATGGCTCACAGCAGCCCAAGCCAGTGCAGTGTTACAAATATGTATGAATGCTGCCGGCACTTGTTCAATAGTGTCTATGAGATTACTTGTGATGAGCAATCCCTACCCCAGGCTTATTTAGTACAACAAAGGATGCATGTGTATCTACTATTTAGCATGTAGTCCTAGAAAGAAAGAAAAAACAATGAACCAGGTTACATTCTTCCAACTTAGCAGTGTTCTGCCATTTCATGAATGTTTTCATTCTTTAATTAAAAAAACAACACATATATTTTTAAAGGGTCCACTTGAAAGGAGATTTTGTCTAAACACCAAGACAAACTTTCTGACAGTAAGAGCTGTTTGTCAGTGGAACAGTCTCCGGCAGGAGGTTGTAGACTCTCCTTTCTTGTATATTTTCAAGCAGAGGTTGGATGGCCATCAGTCATTGATGCTTTAGCTGAGATTCCTGCATTTCATACCCTCAATGCCCCTTCCAACTCTACAATTCTATTATTCTCATATTCAACAACATTTTCTTCAAAGGTTTCTGTGGAAGTGATCTGGTGAACCGGGTTTGCGTCTCCGCTCCTCCACATGGGGCTGCTGGGTGACCTTGGGCTAGTCACACATCTCTCTGAAGTCTCTCAGCCCCACTCACCTCACAAAGTGTTTGTTGTGGGGGAGGAAGGGAAAGGAGAATGTTAGCCGCTTTGAGACTCCTTCGGGTAGTGATAAAGCGGGATATCAAATCCAATCCAAATCCAAAACTGTTTGAAGGAGGGATCACACACTGCCTGTACAGTTTTTGTCTTGGAGAAATAACCAGTTGCCCAAACCCTGAAAGTCCTGTGTGGTATACATGCAAACCATGAGAAGCAAAACCTCTCTCAAACCACTTTCAACTCTGTTAGAAATGCCACCTTCCTTAATTTCACACCACTGCAGTTGGAAATTAAGAACAAGGGTCTCCCTCTGCAGCAAGATTCTTGCTGCTCTTGATAGTGATCAAGCTGTCAGCTCAGGGTTAGCTTCACCACCACAGCTGGGAGAGATGCTTCAATTAATTAATAAATAAATTTATTATTAATTTTCCAATATTACCGCAGTTTTGCCAATTATACAGATTGGTGAGATGCTTCCATTGGTTGGCTGGAATTGTTGTCTGTATATAGCCTTTGGTGATGTTTGAATAGTGTTCCTCTTTTTTATATAACCCATTCGCTGTTTATATAAATGCTTACTTCCTTTCCCCTCAAAGCAACTCTTTGTGCTTGTATTCCTGGATATGTGCTTTCTAATTGCCACTGCTTCACTTTACAGCTTTTGTTCTTTTAGATTGCAGCATTTACACATCACATCTAATTTAGATTGCCTAGAATGACAACCAATTGTTTAAATGTATTCTGCACTTCACACTCTTGTTAAAGATCTCATGTAGTATGTGCATTCTTCTGAAAAAACTTCCAGAAGTACATTCCATATAATTAAGGAAGGATGGGATTTACGCAGAGAACAAAATGATCCTTAAAAAAATTATGCTAGCTAAGATCAGGCTTGTAAATAGGAACTTGCCTATGGCAAGTAAGTTTTGCCTCTGGGTACCAAAACACAGATTTTTTTCTTTAAAAAATAAATAAATGAAAGAATATGTTCATCCTTCTTCCAGGCTATTTATGTGCCAAAAATGCATGGGCAGGTGTACCAATACAAAAATTAGTGGCTTAATACTTTTGAAGACTGATTTGTTTATCATGTCTACACCACTAAAATGAATTCAACATGGGACATGAAAATAACTGGGCGGCGGCGGCGGGGGGGGGGGGAGGCCAGTGGAAATTTTGGCAGTAACTGTGTTAAATCACAGGAAAGCAATTTGCAGTTCAAGGGCCTCATATACCCCTGAGCACCTCCTGAAATTTCCATCTTCTTTTCCATCCAAGTTCTTTCTTTCCTGTGTGTCCCCCACCCTATGGTTTTGAAGTGTCCACCCTCTTTCTATGTAGTCTCAGAACAACTGGAAGAGGCAGTATTATGTTAAAAATAAATTTGTTTATTTTACTTTTTCTGGGTTGCATGGTTTGGGGGTAGCTTCTGTGTAGCTTCTGCCATGTGTGTGCATAGCACACTGAAGCCAGAGACATTATACTTCACTAGCCAAAGTTGGGCATCAGATGGAACTATGGTTAAAGAAGGAAACTTTTGAGCTCTTCTTTGGCATGAAGGAGGCAAGCCATAGGCTCACCATGACAATTTCTTGTAGCAAGAAATCATGGTTTCTCAGCTGAATTGAACCATTGTGCTAATGCAACATGTGCAGCCTAATGCCACACATTCTTAGTCAAAAGTCCCTTTGAGTTTTGTGGGGAATCCTGTTTAACAAAAAAGTGTGAATAACATTGCTGCCTTAATTATGAATCCATCTTAATATTAGATAACAGTCCACATTTTGAGCAATGATTTCAAGAACTGCTACTAGAATTATCACTTGTGTCAACATCCATCTAAATGGTCAGACCACAATACATTTAGCTCAACAACAGTGACATTGAAAAAGATCCATACTGGACAATAAATTAGGTAAACGAATGAAAAGGAGTATTAAAAATAGAGAACAGTTTATTTATAGAAAATGCTGATTATTCAACTGAAGGTACAGTAACAGCAAAAGGGAAAAGTTAGCTAGGAGAAGCAGTAAGAATGCATTAAGTCAACAGCAGGAATCAGTTATGAGATCCATGCTTTCTAAAGGATATCAAAGTGTTAAAAGGAGAGTTCCTTACATTTCCATTCTAAGCATCATCAGAAAAAAGTACATTAACTGGACATTGATGTTTCAGGTCAACCAAGTTAATTCAGGAAGGATTCTGGTCCACTCATGGATATTTTATGGACTTAAAGGCTGTTGGTGACTTGGTCATAACTTCAGTGTTTTAATTTCCAGGTACTTTACAGTTCTAAATACATATTTTAAATGTGCAGCATACAATTTTGCAGAATAGTATCCTCTTTTTAACCGCTATTCTGTTAACACAATTTTTCATTAAAGATTCCTAAACAAGTTGCAGTGCTAGTGGAAAAACAGAAGATGAAAACAAAACCTTGGTATTAAAAAAATCAACATTTTCCAACAACATTTTTTTTAATTTAAAGAAATAAAACAAAATGTAGAGCTGTTCTAAAGAAACATTATTATCCATAAGATATGTGCAGTTAATAAAATATCCATTCTTCACTGTAAATGTAAACAGTGCTCAATCCAGTCCACTGTAGGCACAGCAACTAGGAATAGAGAGATTCTCATAAAGCTTAGGTATCATGTAGTCATGGCTGAATCTCTCTGCTTCTCATTTTTCCAGTCTTAAGTTCAGTTCTCCACATCGTCTAATTGGGTCCCCATCATCATTTTAGTGTGAGTATCTCCTAATATGCATACTTTTGCACACAATTTTCCACAATGTACATACGTTTGCAAGCAATTTCCCCAATATAATATTTGCTTATACATTATTTTCATGAATATATGCATTTTTATGCACACATTACTCAAGTAAATTTCTAGCACATTTTGTGGCCTTGCAAAATTCAGAGCTGTGTGTGAATTGTGAAGGATGGCTGTTTTTTGGAAGTATGAAATTAGGCAGGAGAACAAAAATGGGAGGTCTGTGAAAAAGGCCATTTATATTTTCAACCAGTTCATCTGGTTAAGAACCATATGTAGGGCATCTTTGTATGGAGAATGGGGGCTGGGGGCTGCTGAATGGCAAAATGGAGACACACAGGTCTTTAATTCCCTGCGATGCCCTTGCATGCAGAGGGGATAGGTGCAAGCGAGTGGAGTCTTTCTTCTTCTATGCATGTCCTCTCCCATGGTGATCTGGATAGCTCAGGCATAGGCAAACTCGGCCCTCCAGATGTTTTGGGACTACAAATGTCATCATCCCTGACCACTGGTCCTGTTAGCTAGGGATGATGGGAGTTGTAGTCCCAAAACATCTGAAGGGCCGAGTTTGCCTATGCCTGGGATATCTCATATGGATATATCAGCACACACTAATAAGCTTCTAACAATAATAAATTTGTGTAGTTCTAACGTATGGATGAATAAGGAATATAATGCAAAGCAGATTTCACGTTTCATTTAGATTTTTGTCTTCTGGGCAGATCTGACCAATAAAATCTAAAAAATTAACATTCTTGCTCTTAACATAGTATTACGCAACTTGTTAAGATATTTTCCAACATACTTCAACATGTCAAGTTCATATTTGTAAAATCTGATCACATGGAAACAACATTGCTTTTCCATAAAAATGAGAAATGGGGATTGTTATTTGGCTCCCATCATGTGACAATCATAAATAGGCAAAATACAACCAATCATATTAGGGTGGACAACTCTACTGGAAAGCATGCCAACAAAAAAGAGGTCTTCCAACAAAATTTCCCTTTATATTATGTGAAAAAGAACACAATGTGTAAAACCTGTGGCCAGAATAATCACAATTACAGTGACACTAAGGAGTAGGATAACATCAGTTGTCCTCCATATTACTTTTCTACAAAGAAACAAGGCACCGAGTGTATCGGTGGTATGTAAGCAGTAGAAAATTATGTGAATAATATGTAATATAGTAAGTCTTTAATATGCACATTTAAAAATCTGGTGGACATGTGCTTTCTTCACATAACCTACAGCATCACGGGGCCAGGTTTATCTTTCAATACAATAAAAATTTGCAACGAAGTGAAAGGAACACATAAGCACACTTTGTTTATAATGCCACAACAGCTTACGTGAATGCTCTAAGATCACTTATTAGTTTATCATCACCAATAAATATGTTTGAAATAGTTCAAGGATCATAATCTAAGAGCTAATATAGGAATTCAGAAAAAGTACATTGTACAGCTCTCCTGAATGTGCTGTTTTCCAATGAAAGCAGAGAAAATTCACATTCAGCCATCCAAGTCCCTATATATAGAAAACTGGCACATCAGAAATATGGCTAGATGAAAATCCTGTCTGATGTGCAATGTTTCTATAGGCAGAAAGTTTTGGGCATTTAGATGAACCCTCTTCTGAATTCTAACATTGGGATAAAATGTACCACATGGTTTTTCTGAATGTATAGATATGTGCCTTCTTGGTCATATTAATACTACATTTTGAGATCCCTTTGACTTGAAGTGGAAAATGGATTTGGTCCTGAGGTGCAGTTCTACCACTGTTTTTGCATGGTAGTATATATTCTGTGAATGGGTTCTCATTGAAATCAGCTGAATCACATAATGTATAGGGCGTGGTTCAGCATGAATAAACCCTGCAGAATCAGTCTCTAAGTAAGGACAATGGGTCAGGACCATTATGATACAGTATTGCTCATGGAGCATCTAACCTTATATTATTTGATCCAAGTTATAAAAATAGTTAAGAAAGCTCTGTAGGAAAGTTCATAAACTCAGTAAGGGGGGAACTTGCCTTAATTTAAAAAAGGAAAGGAAATAACATTTCATTTATCACACACTGTTATTAAAATGATATTTTTAAAGCATTATTGGATGTTGCCCTCAGAAGCGTCCTTGTAGCCTGTGACTTGCATTGTTAATAAATATTTTCTTAAATGTCCAAAGTTACAAGATAGTTGCTTAAAATGTTACAAAGACGCACCAAGTACATTAACCTGGGCTGCCTGAACCTGATGTCTGCATCTATCAGCTGGGTGAGGAGAGACAAGGCAGGAACAGCAGGCAAGTTGCCCATGGCGCAGATGGTGGGGGACGCATGCTGTGGTGCATTGCGAGTGGGACTGGACCCATAAGCTGCTTTGTAGCCATGGAGGTTGTCAGGCCATGGATATAAGTGGGGTAAGAATCGGGCTGCACAGCATACAGAAGAACAAAGGGGGGGAGGCATCAGGTACTCAGTGCAAGATTAGACATCCATTAGGGCAGTGGTTCCCAACCTGTGACCTGTAGATCACCAGCAGTTTTTTATTGCTTCTTTTATTTCTTACGGAATTCAAATTCAAACACAATGTAATATATGTACAACATATAAGAAATAAAACAAGCAATAAAATACAATTGAAAACATACAGCCTCTAGCACAGTGCATTACAATTGCTGAAACAGGCAGACAAATAATAACATGGTCTGCCAATTTTGGGAACCACTGCATTAGGGAACTAGGACCTTGGGTAGGACATTGGCAGCTATGGCCTAAGAACAAAGTTGTTCTGCATTGTCGTACAATCTGCCACAGTATCCAAAAGAATTTGATTCTGCCATTTCTAAATGTGGAGTTATACAAACTCTGATTTTACATCAAAGGGGCGATTTTGATACTATTTGCTTAGAGCCCCTGTGTTACAGAGAAATTGACCAGATTTGCTGATCGAAACAATGTTCATGCAAACTGAAAAGTTGCTGCTTACTTTTTCTTCGCTAGTTTTTTTAAAATAAAAACCACAGCTAAAACTGCAAACAATACATTTCATATAAAAACCTCACCAAATAACAACTCCCAGCTCCTTTCCACCCCTCTGATGAATGTTAAAACTTTAACGCAAGCGTTAAAGAGATACATGCCAAATCTTGTTGCTGCTACAGGGAATTTCAGGTTTTTGTTTTTTTTAAAAAAAGAATCTTCATACAAGTAAATATGCATGGGTAGTGCTGAGTAACATTTTATTAAATGTTAAGATAAAACTTTAAAATATAGGGAAATTTGAAAAGGCAAATACTAGAGTTCAACCAAATTTTTGCAAGCTTAAATTTTTGTGTTTAAGTGTGTCTACTTGATAAAGATGTAAAAATTTGTGGAACAGGTATGCAAATCATGAAAAAGAATGAAAAACTCTGCACTGCTCAGAGAAAGCTGTGCAGAAAACATCATCATGTTGTTTTACTTTTCTTTTCTTTTTAAGCTCTAGGAAGCTGTGCATTTCCTGAGCTAGTCCACAGGACTATCCAACCTACCAATTCTATTATTGTGGGGAAGCAGAGGGATGCTATTCTCATGCTGATGTGTGCTTGTCTTGCTAAGAGAAATGTGCTCACGAGAAGTATGTCTAGCAGTTACTGGGGTAACAAGGCTTGCAACTGACAAGATTAAATCTTTAGGCAGGACATAAAGCTCCAGGATCAACTGAGACAATAATCTGGGCACTCCATGGTGAGTGTTCACAATCACCCTGTGGTGAATCCCTTGTGCAGCATCATGGTAGAAAAGGGTTCTAGCATTACACTGAGTCTCCAGCCACCACGTTTTGTTTTTTTAATCGCTATTTGAGTTTAATGAGAGTCTGGTGGCCATGGAGGTGGTCTCATGCCAGAGCCTTTCATGCAGCTCATTTTCCAAGGGTTCCCGTAGTAAGGGAGGCTAAATAAATACATAAATCACCACAGTATCAAATTAATCTAGAATTTCTGTCTGTGGTTGAAAACCCTCTTGCAATTAATAAGAGTTCTGTACTTGGTTTAAAATAGCAGCAGGCCAAAAGATAAGCAGTGATGCCAGCGTCAAACAGAGAAATTATCTTAATGCAATAGGTCCCAGCCCAGTTCTAGTCATAAGCAACTAGGTGTGCACAACATCCATAGTCCTGAAGGGATATACATGTTCCCAAACCCATCAAAAGGCGAGTTTTAAATTTATGTCATTCAGAAACATGAACTCTGCTAAAGATCAGGTAAAACACTCCCCCCACCCCCACGTGCGTTCTCTATTGCAGCAGGAAAATGAAAGGACTGCCACATGGAAATCACAACAAGTGGGACAACAACACACAGTCAACATAGAACCAAAAGCAAGTGCTCTCAGTGGTTTGTTCAGGAGTTAAGGCTGCCACCCTAACCCCACAATGTTATTGGCAGGCGGAGAGGCTAGGATGGCACATACATGTCTGTTGGTTGGGAGGGTCTACCACGAAGATGCTTGGACAAGTGGTTATGGGGCATTTCGGGGCACCACAGATTATGGACCGATGGAATCCAAATCCCCATGGATCCCCCAAGGGGTCCAATCCTGTGCCAGCCCTGGAGCTGGAGCAGCAGTAAGCTGGAGGAGGAAATACTCATCCTTTCCCTGTGACCACCAGCAGCAGGTAGGGCTGAAGATGCAGCAGTGAATCTGCTGCTTCCCACCTTTCCGGTCCTGGTAAGTGCCTTACAGACTTTGAACAGAGCAATTTGCCAAAAAGAGAATCTATAATTAATCTCTCTTTTCATGAGGACAGATATTCTATAACTGCTATTTGAATGAAGTGTTCCTCAAACGATTCCCTTTCTTTTTAGCTTTAAAGTAGACAAATTCCAAGCTGCTAAAGGATGAACAGGATATTAAAATGAAGACAGGGGATTTTTTAAATAAAACCCATCCATGTTAAAAGGGGTACTATACTTTACACGTCATTCACATAGCATCTGTGGTTGTCTAATGTCACTTGCCTTTAGTGGCATCATTTATTCATTTATTTTAAAAACTAATATCCTGTCCGCGGTTTTTTTTGTAAAACACCCAAGATGGCTGAGCATAACAAGAATGAAAAATCATCACAATTTAAAAAAATGTAAGAGAATCCAAACATGAACAGTGAGTAAAATCAACAATAGTAAAAGAACCAGGCACCACTCTATCCCACCTCCCATAGGATGCAATCTCTGTTCTTCTAAAATCAAGAGCAAAAACAAAAGCCCTAATGAGTTTGATCACATGAGGCTGATTCCCACTTCTGAGTCAAACCACTGGCCTGCCTATCCCAGTACTTCAGTGGCATTCAAGGTTTTGGACAAGAGACCTTCACCAACGTTGCTACCTGAGTTCCTTTCAACTACATATGCCACTGATTGAACCGGGGATCTTCTGCAGGTAAGATCCTGCCATAAAAGCCATAGTCCTCCCATAAAAGGCTTGCTGGCACTCAGCAACAATCCACAGATTAGCAAGAAAGCAGTTGGAACAGTTGGAAACGATACAGAGAATATGCCAAGTCAGAGTTTGAAAAGCATGACGGCCCCTTTGCCAACAGCATTCAAGCAAGAATATTTCCTAGACACCCAAAAGGAGTACATTAAAATGCCTCGCTCTCAAGTGGTGCAGAGCCCTGCTAATCTCTGGGTGACTTGCTAGACAGGACCTTAAAGCAACACAGTCCCTTGCGAGAGTCCTCAACACCAAAAGGCCCTTTCCCTAAACATACAAATCAAGATATAATTTCTGCACTCAAAGGAAAAGAGGGTTGTAGCCAATTAAGTTCTACTCAGGGTAGACCCATTACATTAATGAAAGTAAGTTAGCCATGTCTATTAACTTCAATGGGTCAGTTCTGAGTAGGACTAGACTGGGATACAACCCACAGTACTTTCACGTGAAAATTGCAATGTTTGGGTAAAAAAAAAAATATGGGGGCAATCCATATGGTATTTTGGGTGCAGCTGCTGTCACAAAGTTGCTTGTGTTTGGCAGGCTCTTCTGCCCCAGATAATATTTTGTATTTATATCCTGTTGTTACGGCAGACCAGCCTTTGCCAACCTGCTGCCCTCCAGAAATTTTGGACTACAGCTCTTATCATTGCTAGCCAGCACAAAACACCTGGAAAGTATCAGGCTGGTGAAGGCTGGATCAGACCATGTAGATACTTCCCACACTAAAGTCAGGTAGCATGGGAAATGCCCCTATGATCTAGCACAACATGGGAACTAGCTTTAGTGTTATGGCAGCAACTACACTGAAAAGGCTATACATCTGTTGGCCCTAGCTCACACTACTGTATATTCTGGTATCGTGGTGGTGGAAAAGCTAACCACATACTGCTTTCCTAAGCATGTTACTCCACCATATAGGAAGAAACTGTTAACTCACATGTACTAGGCTCTATTTTGTTGTGTGTACACAACTGGAAACTGTACATACACTGTCTTTTAAAACCTGTACCCGTGTTACTACCTGTACATGTACATGCCATTTCCAATTTGTGTACACATTATGCAGTTATTGCATGTGACAATTTACACAGACTTTATATAATTTTTCCGACATCAAAATGCTATGCATTTAGGACATTTCTTGCACTAAAAGGAGTCACTGAACATATTAATTATTAACCCTAGGGCACCATTTATGCAAAGTGTTCTACTACGGAGATATGACCCCACTCAGTTGAAAATGACATTAATCTGTTGCCTTGAGCTAGTTGGAGAAGGGGGGGGGGGAATCTAGTAACTAATACAGTAATGATAATCCCAAACAACAAAATAAAAATAAAAATCACTGAAAGGAGTGTTCTATTGATAGGATCTTATGTTAACATGACTTGCTGAATTCCCTTTAGGCTTTTCTAAATACGTACCCAAATACGTTTGTTGTTGTTTTTAAAAAGTTGTCTTATGGTACAAAAGTTGTATTTTCAGTTAATACCTGTACAATAATCCTGTAGAAAGATGGAAGAAGATTTGACTGTTTCTTACCCATCAAATGCTTTATGTATACAAGGTAATTTCCAAACAAGGCAACCAATGTGAAAATTAGGGCAAAGGTGTTAAATATGACAGATCGTTGTACAAAAAACCCAAAGTTCATTAAAAAAAATATACTCTGCTCACTTCTATCTTGCCTTTTAGCAGAATTACTCTAGCTGTATCTATACTGTACTTTAAAGAGCAAAGAATATGCAGAGGTACAATCCTGATTAGACAACTTTGTGAATTAGGAATCTCTTAGGTCATAATCACCAACCAAGTAATACATTTTTTTAAATTAGGAATATTGTTATGAAGCCACAGTTTATTGATGTGTTCCTTCTCTGTATGAATGCAAAATCCAATCTTAAAGGCACTATGACAGTGCAAGTCTTACAGCACAATCCTAAATATGCTTACTCAGAAGTTTAAATGAGTTCAATAGTACTTATTTTCTGGTAAGCCTTCTTGGAACTGGAGGCTTAGATCTATAAGTAGATCCCAAGTGTCTCCATTTTAACAAAAAGGTTGCAAAGTGAGGACTTCTGAAACAAAAAATCTTGTAATAAGGCTTGTATAAGGATGCACTGCAAAATCAGTAAGAAACAAAACTGGAAAGATTATACTATACTGAACAACTATTAATATTATTTATGTTTGCAAAAGTTCCTGAATGGTTTTCTTTTAACAAATTATATTTTGTGTGCCATACTCTTCATGCAACACAGGAAAGAAAATTCATTTGGTAAATCTTTAAATCAATCAAGACTTAAATCATCCAGTTCAGCATCACATTACAGTTACAAATTTAAGTGGTGAAACATGAAAGGCACTGAATAACAATTTCAAGACAACAGCTGGGAATTTTTAAGGAGGTTCTTAAGAATTTTGAGACTGGGAACATTGCACATATTTCATATGATGCACTTGTATCCATTCATGCAAAAAACTGGATCTCAAACTTAGCGGCATTCCAAAATATTGTGAAGAAAACAGAGTGATAAATATGCACTTTCTCAATCAGCTCACTCAAAATAAATAAAGGAAACATGAATCTTTTTTTCACAGACTCACCTCATCCAGAATTCTTAACTGAATCTGGCACTTAAGTAGGAATTCATGAGCTCTGACAACACTTGCAACAGATAGAGACTCCATCCTCAGATATGCATACTAGAAGTTCTAGGTGATTATTTAAACTGTACTAATTTTTAATCATGATGCCAACCTCATCCTCAAGGAAAGCTTCAGTATCACACAGAATCTCTGAAATTTACCAGTAGTTGAAACAGAAAGTGGTGAAACAATTTATTGCAAGAACTTTAAAACCAGCAGACTCTAGTCATACTTTCCTTTGTGCTTCAAATCTCATAATGCATGAAGCTGCCTTTCCAAGATTTATATTATGATTAACACATTGCTGAGGTTAAATAAATTGACAGATGTCATAGATGTTTATTTCCCTTATTTATTATCTAAGATTACCCAAGTCCTTATTCCCAGCTGTTTTAATCCTTAGATTTTACCGCCTTTGAATTTTCAAAGGTTTGTTATACAAGGTTCATATAAAGACCAACTGATTTAATGACAAAGAAACTTTAGTAAAGTTATTAGCTGTAGTCCTGCACTCTGCTACCTAAACAAAAATACCACTGGTATCAGTGAGACTTGCCAGAAACGGCATACAGCAGGGGTGGCCAACTCCCAAGAGACTGCGATCTACTCACAGACTTAAAAACGGGCAGTGATCTACCCCCTTTTGGGGTTCAGTCAAAGTCAAAGTTAAGCTTTTTTTAGGGAGAAGGAAAGCCCTGTTTTTAGGGGTGCAGGGCAATGTTGTTGAGCTTTTTTGGGGGGAGCCAAAGTTTTTGAGCTTTTTTGGGGGAGCCAGTGATCTACCACAGGTGTCCAGTGATCTACCAGTAGATCACCATCTACCTGTTGGACGTGCCTGGCATACAGGATTTCAACTGTGCTCTGCTACTGGGGGAAATAGGATGACTTTAGCTGTGTCCTGGTGCTTCTGTTCATGCAGTGAAACTTTTTTTTTTTAAACTCAACCTCCATACTGAGAAAATTCCTCTCAGTTTCAAAGCATGGAGGGCTGCTATTTGAGAAACACATCTCTAAAGTTCCCTTAGGCGCATTGAATTAGTTGTGCAGATCTTTAGATCCTGTGTTTTCAACCTGTCTAAATAGGCATGTGAGGGATCCATAAACAAAAAAATGATCACTGCATGACATAAAGTGGAGATTATTCCTGAGGTGAACTCAAAGATAATTTGATCACTGCCAAAAATATTGAGACCTGATCTGACAGATCCAAGGAAACGACACGCAAGAGGATCCTGCATGGTAAATTGGCACTCTCACAATAGTTCAAGAGAGCAGAAAGTTTTTTGAGAGAGGCTTCCCTTCCCATGGTGTACACACACATTTTTCTTTTCTCTCACTGCTGCCACCGGTCAAACAAGTCTGTAAGCTCCTGAAACAACACAAAAAGGTGTTTGCCAGGGATGAATTGTGATGGGTTTATGCACACCATTAGCAGTGATTCATCATTCTAACAACTTCTGCTCTTGGGAGCGAATAGGGAGTTACAACCCCCAGCCTAAAGCAGGCACCACAGAGGAGCTGTTTGTGTATCTGATAAGCAGGAGTGCTCTTGCATGTTGTTCTTCAAAATTAAACTCCGTTAAGGAAATGTTAAGTTCCTAAGGGGGTGGGGAAGCAATGTTCCAACTACTGTGTGCCAAAATTCTAATTTTTGTGTTCCACTATTTAACTACTCCCCCAGGTCTCTAAATCTGCTTCTTGACAAGTCATATATAACACAGCATAGCACCTCTAAGAAAACAAACACAATCAGATAATTTTGCAATAGTAGATGATTTACACAAAATACCTATTAGTTAAATGGAAAACTGAGATGTGAACCAAAACAATCCTGAAAGTGTCAAAATAAGGACTTGGGATTGCTCTTTCTTCTGTGTCCAGTGCATGTCACCTGAACTCAGTGGTGTTAACTGAAGATGTGAAAGTAAATTCTGCTCCACAGCATTTTGTGCATCTGTAAAAGTGGAATGTTGAATTGTAACTTCTGCAACACTTTCTCTTGGTTGCACCTGTGAGGCAGCCTCGTGGAATCCTGACATTACGTGGAGCTGCAACTACTCATTAAGATTCTAACAACGAGTGCCACCTACATACTTGTTGTCCTTTGGATTCCTTCATCTCAGTCCAGTGATTTAGTTCCTCTTCGCCAGAACTGTTGAAACCTAAAGAAATCCAGCCTATCATTTCCTTTCGTTTCATGCTGCGTTTATTATACACAGACAATATGAGTGTAACGTCAGAAAGCTGAAACAGTGCCACCTGGAAAATAAAGGTCTCTTTGTAGACTGGATTCGGTTGCCCTCTTCGGATAGATGTCTTGCATTTGGACATCTCTTGACCCATAGAATTCAGCAACGTCAGCTTAACAAACGTATCTACAAAAAAAACAATGTCATGCATAAGATGCTTTAGACAAAGGATTTCTCCTACGAAAATACACCAGACTATCTTTAAGGTTATGGCGTATACCATGTTGGATTTTGAGTAGTTGACTAAACTTAAGCCATGTTTGAAAAAGGAAGTAAACATTGAAGTTCAACTTTTACTTAATTGCATTATTCTTACATAACAAGTTTACTTAAAGGTATACCTCATAATCCTTCTATCCATTCACCCCCTGCTCACTTGCATAAAGCAGACATGTGTAGCATTAACACTCAGCAAGCTACAACTGGCCACAACACTGTAAAGCATTTCAGAGTTTTCAGATAATGTAAACAGGTGGATAAAAAGAGAAATGAAATAAACAAATAATTTACAAGGAAAAAATATATGTATGAGGTGGAGTGCAGTGATGACATCATGGGCGCTCAGAATGAAATGTTTACTGGGGAAAAATTCTCTGCATGGATGTGGTTCAAGGGTTTTCAGTTTTTTCTTTGATTTGTGAATATTTAAAATGCCAAAAAACAAAATGCATTGACAAGCTGATGTTTACTCATCTGAGTAAAGCTCTTCATGCCTAATTTTTAATATTCAATGTGTTGTTTTGTTACATTATTTGGGCACAGTTGCTTTATAGTGCTTTTAAGAAGTACTATGCTGTAACAATAGCTCAGATATTCAGGCCACGATCCAAAATCCTATCTGCACAGGTGGATATATTCCAATGTTAATAGAAGAGAACAGGAAAGCCTCTATCTGTGCACCAGAGCTACTGAATCGTGGACATGAATTCATTAATACAACATTTGACATCAAAAACTATCAGTTTCATTATAGTGTTTTCCACTTTGGGAAAATACACTCACGGCCACTGAATGCAGCATGCTGCATCCATATCTGTATTTCACGGTATTTAGAAACAGACAGTTTTTGTGTCTTCTTTTTTGGCTTACCCGTTAAATTAGACTTCACATTTTAATTTTCAGATCTTTGAAATACCATCATCCAGTCAGAGATTTGGTCTATCTCCATTATAAGAGTGAAATAGTTAATTAAGGTAAATTGTCAGAAACCAACATGGTGGCGAGTGGTGGAGAGCTTTGCTGCTGGCAACTTTCTTTTGCATGAAAAAGACAACATCCAATTAGTCTCTACAGGAACTCACCTCGTATTATATAAACCTGTCCACCTATCAAGTGTTTTAGACAACAGAACAGTCCGTCTGACAACAGGGGGTGGAAAGCAGTAAAAGAAATAATGACCAGATGTCAATAGTTGGGTGAGAGAGGATCAAAGGTTAAAGTTTAAGAGGAAACACTATTCACCAGAGTGGGAGAAAATGAAACCTTAACAAATCAGTTTAGAGAGAGGGACCAAACAAAAGGATTGGCAGGTACAATTTAATGAAATGAATTCTGTAAGGTTACTGTGTAATCTTTGACAGGAAAAAAAATTACACCGTTTCAAGTAATGGGATATTTTAGTATTAATTTCTATTGTGTTTCTAATACAGAACATACAGATTCATGCAAAAGATTATGCTACAAAACCACAGAAACCATAGTGTCACCTTTACCGAACCATCCTCTTTTTCATGCAAACTCCAGCTTTTTGAGTAAGGGTCAGTTCAATGACCTCAAACTAGTGGAGCCTCATTTGAGGTCAATGGGATTACAAAAGGGTAAGCGGTCACTGAATTGAATCCTGTATATATTACAAACAATAAGGTGAAAGCTAATTGGATTAAACATTAGTTTGATCAATACACTGGTTGGGTGTACACAACACTATTCTGTACATTTAATGCTACTTTATACCATCATTCATCTGAGATAAATTATTACACCAAAGTGCAAAATCATGTGATCACAGACCATCTAAAGCTTAATGGCTGCTTCAATGCACCCATAAAGCTCTCCTGTAAGCATAGGCTTTCTACTCAAACTACAGTGTCAGGGAAGCCTGAGTGAAGAACATAGTGGAGATTAGTGCCTAGATCTGTTCCCAACACTGCAATGAACAGACAGAAAAATTTGGTGTGTGCATCACAACACCTGCATGTGCAAGGAGATTCTGGATCAGGGCACCAGATTCCTAAACTCATGACTGTAATATGGGTCCATTTCAAACAAAATGGAAGAAGATATAGGGCGGGCAGAACACGTATAACTTTTTTCTTGTCTTGGATGTTCAAGACTGTTTAAAAGGTTTTTGTTTTGTTTTTAAATAATGCTTGCAGCAACCCAAACGGATAGATAGAAGTGTATACAATTATGAATGGCATGGAAGAAGTGGATAGAGAAAAGTTTCCCCCCCTCTCTCATAACACTAGAACTCAAGGACATTAAGCCGAATGCTGGAAGATTCAGGACAGATTAAAGAAAGTATTTATTCACACAGCATATAGTTAAACTACGGAACTCACTCCCCCAGCAGCAGAGATAGCCACCAACCTAGATAGCTTTAAAAGAGGATTAGACAAATTCATGGAGGAGAGGAAAATTGATAGCTATTAGCCACAACGACTATCTCCATGGTTAGATGCAGTAATACTTCTGAATACCAGTTGCTGGAAACAGCAGGAGGGGAGATTGCTGTTGCACTCAGGTCCTGCTTGCAGGCTTCCAACAGACATCTGGCTGGTCACTATGTGAACAGGATGCTGGACTAGATAGGCTATTGGCCTGATCCAGCAGGCTCCTCTTACGTTCTTACGACTTAACATCTTGGTAGCAATGGTTGTTGCGTATCATACCTAGTTTGTCTTTTCTCCTCCCTAGGTTCCGACTACCACTGTGGTTTTCTACTGCTTACTTTTTTCTTTACTGATTTATATATGTGTGGCTCCCAGGGGCTTTTGGGTGCTAGCACAATGTACATCTGATTCCTGGGCCCGCTTGCACATTCTGGTCCCGACAAGTGAACAAAAGGAACTCAATTATGCCCAGTTCAAACACATTCCTAGCTCCATCTGAGGCTTCGGGGTGGAGCAGTCTAGTGGGGGCAGGAAAGGAAGAATTCACAGTGTAAGAACAGAGCCTTGACAGTCTTGAGATGACTAGGCTGGTAGGTGGGTGCCAGGCCGCTGCAGGGAAAATATGTGTAAGTTCCACTACATCCTTTCCATCTATTGTTGGGGGCCTGCCAGGGGCATGGGAGAGCTTTAGATTGTGTGGATCCAATGTCTCTTTCATTCTTCCCTGACATGACCCCTTTCTCTTACCAACACAGCAGAAGCACTGGTGGCAGAGGAAACTTCCAGTTACAGAAGTTCCCTCTAGGGGTGGATCTCCTCTGCCTGCAGATCTCCCTCTCCACCCATGGAGTGGGAGGTCTGCAATTTCTTAGGATTGCACCCTTATTTGCCCAGTTTATCCACAAGGGCAAGCCAAACCATGGCTCAGCGTGACTGTTCAAGTGCAGGGGTACTTACAGTAGAAATTACAGCCACTTTGCTCCTTCCTGGTCTTGCTACTGCTGTCCAACCCAATGCTACCCCATGGTTTGGCTTAGCATTATGTCTGAACTAGGGTTTGTTGTTTGAGTACCCCATACAAACAAGAAGCATGAAGCCAAGAACAAACCATATGACTGTCTTCCTATCTGTCTGTCTCTAGAGTGTGCAACATTTCTTCATATCTGGTACCAGGAATAAATATAATATAAATCATATTATACTATGAGAATATAAAATCTAAATTATACATGTCGGTATCAGTTAAACTCTCACACACTGATAAACTCTTACAAGAGGATCCTTAACTGCAGTAGCATCAACACATTTACATAAACATTCATTGGCACACACTTTTAAAATACATTATAACTTTTTATATTGGCTCTGTGATGTGAGGCATTAATAGTTTAGCAATTAATCATTATGATAAAGGCAATTTATTAGTCAGCCAGTCATGAAAAATTAAAAGGATCTTGTCAAATCACAACTAATATTTTGAATTTTAGATTTCTGCCATTTCCCCAATGACTGGAAATATAAAACATGAAACAGATTAACTGATGATTGCAGTATTTCAGTTTGACTGGATAAAGCTAAATGATAGGATTGAAGTCCCCACCAGTGAAATCCCCCCAAGTGCAGAAGTATTAGGATAAAAAAAATATATTCCACTCACTGGGTGGTCTGTTTGCTGCCAGGTTTTTGAAGTGGCTGCCTTTTATCACTTCTGCTGCTAGTCTTCCAGTTGTGGCATTATAAAGCAGTCCAATGAGGATTTCTGGAGCTGAGCCATGTGCCAGAGACTGACAGGAGGAGGTACTTTCACTGCAGGACATTTCTGACATGCTCATTTGGGAGTCGCAGCCCTAGAAACAAAAGCAAAGCGTTTGCAAGCATTTTAAGCAGCCAAGATACTGAAGAACCCATTCCCAGTATTTATATTTCCCTAGATTTTGACTTTAACTTGATCTTAACAGCACATGACAGCTTAATGAAAATAAAAATGGGGGTGTGGATCTGAAAGAACAATACATTTAAGAGTGAAATATAACCCTCCTCAAAATATAAAGAAGGCCACCTTCTATGCCAACAGAACCAGTATCACAAATAGGAATAACAAGTTCTCAAAGTGCTGGAAAATGCTCAGTTTTGCTCTTTGAACAGAGCTGCATGTGATAAACTATGGGTCAGGAGGGAAAATCCATGCACAGAAAGGTTTTCACTACCCTCTTGGTCTAAGAATGAATTCCCATGCTCAACGCCTGCAGAGACACACAGTGTCCCTGCACCATTCATACAACATTAAACCAAGGACCAGCCCTGATCACTTTCTACCAGAGAGATCAATTCCAGGAACCTGTTTCCTCTTTCTATAACAGCTGTAGGAGAATGCAGCAAGGCCAGATTCCAGGGGCCCCCAATGTTCAGAGCAAAGCTGAGGCAAAATATCAAGCTGTGAAATTTGATGCTCAATTCACCCACCCCAGAAAACAATTAAATCTCATCACATACATTCTAAGCCAGGATTACATTACCATCCCAGCCCAAAGAACTGGAATTACCTTGCCTTAAGTCAGAAACACAGTATGAGAAATCTGGTTGCTGGAAATCAAAGGTATGCTTCTGCAGGTTTCCCATAACTGCAGGCAAGGGTCTATCACCGAAACTCAGTGTGGTGCAAAGCCACGTGCAACCTTCTACAAATCAGTAGGGTGCAACAAAGCAGCAAGCAATTCAAATGACTCGGCAAGATACAGACAAATGTTCTCCAATAACCCCACAGTGTGTAAACGAAAGATCGCTGCAAGCACAAATCTAACACTCAAGGAAGCAAGCACAGACACAAATGTAAAATTATGTTTTTGAAATGTGTATGTATGTGTATTGCATCTCAACTGAAGGGACAACTCTCTACCAGGGACCTGCCTTTTTGAAACCCTGGTTCGTGTTCTTATAAATTAGGACTCTTTTCCAGAAAGCAGTTGCAAGCATGTGTTTGCTGCTAAGAAGCACATTCTAATCAAAATGGGTGCCCTATATTTGCCTTTGTTTTGGACAGTAAATAGTGTAGCCAGGATCCAAGATATCAGATACAGTATTGGTCCATCTTTGCTATGTGGTAGGCATTTGTAGGCACCTCTTCCGGCAGCAACCACATCCCAGGCATGAAAACTAGGAAATCTGAGACCTCTCTTCCCACTTGGATTTCTCTCCTAACAGACACCTCTGCTTTTGAGGAAAGTTCACTAAACAACTCTTTTTCAATCAATAGTAAGGGCCCTGGAGACCTGCAGCTCCTGTTAAGCTGGACCTCTGACAAGAAGGGTAAGGTAGTTATAGCCTGACCTCCATCTCCTTGTGCCTTCTCTTGGCTACCAAGAAACACACCTGTGTCCCATGTAAATATACTTTCTTATTTCTCACTTTATTCCAGATGCCACTTTTGTCTTCTACACTCTGTCACCTCTACTTCAGGTGCAACTGGGTATCAGAGGATGTGTGAAGCAGATGTTCTTCTCTTCCAGGGTTAATACCAAGATGAGGGTAACTACCCAAGATAGCAAGAATCCATTTGGACCAGATTGTTCAAGAATCTTTTATACCTTTTGGAAACGTCAGCATGGGGCTTCTTGGTGACTCAGGAAATCCTTTTTTCAACACCGGTGCGAGGCTTTAGTGGGGTAGAGAAATGCTACAATGAGGTGTCCTCCTGCCTTCTCAGGAATCAAGTATCAAGAGAATGTGCCTCAAGCTAGGATTGTATTATATGCAACTGGCATACACCTAGAACATCTCCATTTTTTCCAGTGGGAGAAGTATGCATGCACAATTTGTTAAAGAATCTACTAGTCATTCTTCCTTGGTAGGGGTTGTATTTTCTTTCCATCTCTGACCTAACAAAGTCTGGGCACCTGTAGTCACATACATAAATCTTCTGGTCATTTGGAATCTCTGCACCTAAGATTCCTAAAAGAAAAGCTTCTGGTTTCTTAGAATGTGATATTGAACAGGAATGTTCCTGTTTTTGCACTGAGAGGGTAACTTGCTTTATTTCTACAATTCTACATGCTTCCCAGGTTGACTCATGGTTAGAGACAGAAAAGCAAGCTGCTAAATTAAGATTAAAGGTCTCCTGTCCCATACCGGAGCAAGAGCCAGGTACCAAGTCAAACTACGAGTGAAGCCCATTCCTCCCGTCCCTGGGGGTAATTTGCAAGGGTGATTTACCCTCTGCCATCCTTGTTTTTCATTTGCTGGCAATCCCCCGCTGTCGTGGGGGCTGCTTTCATTAAGGCAGGTGGGACCGAAAGCCCCATTGGACCATATTTGTAATCAGAATATTTGTGATTATTATTTTAATCACAGTATAGTTTCTATTTAAGATGAGGGGGTAAGATCTAGTTTGAATAAAATTTACAGCCAAGCTCTTTTATTAATTTATGAAAAATCTTGCCGGCTACATATGCCATTCTAGTGGTAGAAGAAGAAGAAGAAGAGTTTGGATTTGATATCCCGCTTTATCACTACCCGAAGGAGTCTCAAAGCGGCTAACATTCTCCTTTCCCTTCCTCCCCCACAACAAACACTCTGTGAGGTGAGTGGGGCTGAGAGACTTCAAAGAAGTGTGACTAGCCCAAGTTCACCCAGCAGCTGCATGTGGAGGAGCGGAGATGCGAACCCGGTTCCCCAGATTACGAGTCTACCGCTCTTAACCACTACACCACACTGACTCTGGTACAGTAAAAAAATGATAAAATAGACTGTTGTTTTATTAAGGGAACAATCCAAACTCCTGGAGGGTACAACTGGAAATCATGACAATCAGAGCAGAAGGTGGGTGGCACGAAAAGACCATTCTGTACCAGCTCCAGGTTGACACACCAGCTGAGAGACCTGGATTGGGCCTGTCAATGGACTGGCTTAGGATCAGTGGTTCCTTTGCCAATCCAAAACTCTCTACTCGCCACTGAAAAGTCTTGTTTGGGAGACACCCACAAGCTGCAGCTGACACTGACACTGCCAGTGGTAGCTTCCACATTCCTATAGTTCAGTCAGATGCAGTTGGAAGCCTCGTCCAAATTCACTCCAGTGTAGAGGATTGCTCTGCTCATCTACAATACTATATCCACTTATCTAGGAGAAAGCCACACAGAACTTATTGGTTCTTACTTCTGCATAGACCATGGGTAGGTAAACTAAGGCCCGGGCACTGGATCCAGCCCAATCACATTCTAAATCCAGCCCGCAGATGGTTTGGGAATCAGCGTGTTTTTACATGAGTAGAATGTGTCCTTTTATTTGAAATGCATTTCTGGGTTATTTGTGGGGCATAGGAATTCGTTCATTCCCCCCCCCCCAAATATATAGTCCAGCTCCCCACAAGGTCTGAGGGACAATGGACCAGCCCCCTGCTGAAAAAGTTTGCTGACCCCTGGCATAGACTCTACAGAATTGCATGAAGTACCTAATCAGAGTTTTAGAAGAATTGGTTAAAAGACAACTTCTCCAAGGCCTTTGCTTCTAATTTGTTTTTTCAATCTCAAGAGGACAAACTGGTAGATGCACTATTAAAAATCTCCTTCTGTCTTGGGCAAAAAACACTGATTAAAGTAAAATCAAATGAAAAACATAATTCCTTCACTGAGTATAATCAAGAGACTCAAATCTTTAAAAATTATTACATACAGCTGTAATTTATTACTACTGAGTCTATAAAGTTATATCAAATTTCCTTCTGCAAATCATAAATGATATGTGAAATATATGCACAGGCAAATTATTCTAAGAACAAAAGTATCACGCTATTCACAGATCAGCTTTGTTCCCAAACTTAAGCTACTGTGAATAATATACTCTGAAAATGAAATGACAAAACAGAATTTATATGTTTTGGCAAATCAGTGTTCCAACTTCCTCAACAGACATTTGGCAAGGTAAGAATGGCACCCTTGTGCCACTTTTCTCATTTGATGCACAATGCAGTGTCTTTATAAGTTTTCTAATAAAAATTATGCAGTACATCTTAGTGGGTAAAAATGAGAAGATAGATTATTTAATTTGTTTGGAATGTGCTGTGACAGAGCATTAAAATTATTGCCTAGATACCCTTTTTATAATCTACATTAGTGTCGAATAGTGTCATATGCAAGGCATCTTTCGCTGACAAACATACTTCACAGCTATGTAAGAATGTAGTCATAAAAACTTTTCAAACATTTGATTAAAGGGTAAGCAGGCAGATATCAGTCTATTTCTGGTTTATGCCTCTTTCAAACAATGTTCTTTCATAAATCCATTTCATCATGTTTCTGCATTAATCTACAATATTTTAAAAAACTCACAAAAGTCAAATTTAAATAATTTTGTTTGAACATACTTTATCTCTAAAGATGCATTTATAAATGTATTTTACCTCAAATACTTTACATATTTTTGAGTGAAAAACTGCAACAGAAAATTCAGAGGAATGGTAAATCTAAAGAATAACTAGGTTCCAA
Organism: Darevskia mixta; assembly: GCA_034641385.1. Taxonomy (NCBI): domain Eukaryota; kingdom Metazoa; phylum Chordata; class Lepidosauria; order Squamata; family Lacertidae; genus Darevskia; species Darevskia mixta. Next base: position 3,561,211 of record JAWWNH010000054.1, on the reverse strand, counting down.
TCTGCATAATAGCTTGGGAGTTGTGGGTCAGTTGTGGGTCAGCTCAGTTTCTATCAGAATTCACAACCTAACATAGAGTTAACCACACATAAGGTCAGTAGTAGACACTGGCATCACTGCTGCTTACCTGGACAGGGGTGACGACAGGTCACAGTCCCACCAATGCAACCATGTAGCCCTAACCTCACTGTTGCCCTGCCTTGTCCAGATAAGCCGCAGAAATGCCAGTCACAGGAGGCCACAACACACACTGCTACTGATTAAGCCCACTAAAATTCATGGCCTTAAATGTTAATTCATGGCTGTGTGTACTCTGAAAGAACAGCCCATTATCAAAATAATGGCAGTCACCTCATGATTTTTTTTTGGCAAGCTTTATAGATCCCCCCCCCCCGAGAATATTGCATGTGCGTGTGTAGATCCACTATTCTTTGAGGAATATAAAGAAAGCATATGACCTGTAAGCGATAGATAGCCCCATTGTCCTTAAAGTCTTTTGACGGCAGACAGATGTTTCTTGAATATAGCATATGATGCTTCCCTGTCTCATTGGAAATTCAGTTGGGAAGGATTTGGTTTAGTGCTGCCTGCACCTGATGCATGATGATTCACGCCATTTGGCAGAATCCTACCATGCTTCTCACAAGGTGATACAATAAACACATATCTGAGGAATCCAGAGGAAACTGTGTAATAAATGCAGAGAAAACTAACTGGAGCTTAGGAAGCTGAATCATTCTGTTTCTTCTCTTTTCACCCCTCTGTCCCCCTACGCACATTTGTCTCTAGTCCCACCAGCTTCTCAGACCTAGACTTGAGCAACAGTTGTTCATTGTGGATCTGTTCAGACAAGCCACTTACATTATTTCAGAGAGCTCACACATTCCAACTTAGTAATACTCATCTTGTATTACACAAATGAGAGCCATGTTGTTTACGTTACATGGTAGGATAAAATGATGTGCACACATTGAGCTGGATTAATTACCTCAGATTTAACTTTTCCTGAAAGCACCCCCTCAGATGATAATTATTACAGAAACAACTATCAGAGATCTCACATTTCTTTCTGTCTTGGTCTCCAATGGAGTAAACCTTCCCGTATTTCTGATAGCATCCTGTTACAGAGGAATCTTGACTGACACGCAACAGCAAAAGCAATACAGTTCAAAGCACAATTAATAGCATCCATCTTTTTAAAATAATAATAATAATAATATTTAATTAATTTACTATTTTCAGGTAGTTCACACAGAGAGATAGATAGATAGAGAGAGAGAGAGAGAGAGAGAGAGAGAGAGAGAGCGCTCTCAAAGGCAAAGATAAAGAGGTGTGTCTTTAGCATATGACAAAAACTAAATAATGGTAATGCTACATGGACCTCTGCTCGGAGGGAATTCCAAAGTTTTAGGGCTACTACCAGGGCTAGTCTAAGACATTTCGGCACCTGAGGTGAACTCCAAAATTAGGGCTCTCCTTCCCCACCAGAAAAGAAGGGGTGAGCGAATTTCATTAAATAAACCAACTACTCATCGCCCCGCTGTTAACGATTTTCCTGCTGTACAGAAGTATATTTCTTTGTGGCACAAATAACTGTTCTAATCAGAATCCTTGGTTGTACACTTTTCTGCACGATTTAATACTCACGGAAATAGGGTACGCTGGCTCCAATGTCACTGGTACCGACATCTTCCCTTGAAGATTTAATTTGGTTAAGTAAAATATCTTTTCTCCCAAAATCCTCTCTCTTTTTACACGGCGTATACTGTACAGTCTAAAGCGCACTGCATAATTCCCAATCATCTCAGACTCAATATGATTAAATTTAAATGTCTCAGTGAAGACAGGGCATGGACCCCGCTGGATGCTGGTCTTTGCTCTCTGCTTCTTGATAGGAAGAAGAACCAGGTGTACTTGCCATAAACTTCCACTTGTCCTGCTATAATTTGGAATGTCTGTGACAGCTGTCACTGTTATCAGAAGCCTCTGTTCCTGCGAGTCGTAGTCAAAAGTCACATCCAGGGTGCCATACTTAGCTTCTGGTTCAGGATCAAAAGATTTAGGGAGCTGTGATGATGATCCTCGAGCTGACAGATCCTAAATGAAATGGAGCAGAGGTTTTACATACATTCACACCCATTTAGACATCTATAACTGTATCGATACACTCTGTGATACAATTTGTTAAAAGTGATTTCGTGAGTATGTGTCATTACATAAATTGTTAAAATTAAAATGCTTGTCCTCAGTGACAGAGTGTGATGTTTTTGTTCATGTCACACACAAGGTATTTGAATATTCAAGGAAGGACAGCATGCTGTCAGGCAGTCAAACAAAAAATGAGAGGGCTTCTTTTACTGCTTGTGAAAAGAGTCAATCAGAAGAAAGGCAAGAATAAAAGGTTCATAGCAATAAGGTCAAAGTGTTTGAGAACAGTTGGGAGAATTGGCTAGGACAATGCTGAAGGGGTCGGGAGGAGTTGGAGAATTAAATGATGATTTAATTCATCAATGACATAATAAACCATTTTGAAATGTTTTCATAAAAATGAATAAAACAGAAATAAAACAGAAATAAGTGACAATTTTTGGATTGTGCAGCTTGCTACATAGAAGCAGGGACTGTAGAAATTGTGCTTTTAAAGGCAAGACTAGGAGATGCCATTCATGACATTATCAATTGCGGGCATGGCATTTTAAAAGTTAAAAGCATGTGCAGGAGGTCTGATCTGGATCAGGATTCTGATACAGGGAATGGGTGGGTAAGCTTTCCCCCTACTATAGTCACTTTCAGGATTAGGCCTTCTGTACCTGCTATATCTACTGGGGGGAAAGTACTTCCATTGGTGATAAAGTATTATTATTATTATTATTATTATTATTATTATTATTATTATTATTATTATATTAGCTGTTTCAAAACACCTGGTGATTCTTCAGAGTGCCTGATTTATTTTAAGGGAGGGACAGATAAGTAATCTCTGTATGAGGGTGCTATGTGCTGACACCACAGCCTTTTTCCACCTATTTCACCCTGTGCTTTACTAAAAAGAAAACCAAAACCCTGCTACCAGACTGGTCAAATGACCAGTCAAAGTGACATTTGGTATGTGAGAAGAAAGACTCAATTAAAAATAAAACTCCTTCCTAATTGCATGCTGGACACTTAAACTATCCAAGCACATTATTAATTATAACTAAGAATGAGATTCACATGTGTAGCCAAATCTGCTAATAATTATGGTTGTGGTGGATGACGGTGGTGTTATCTGTGTACCAAACATTAAGATTCCAGTCAAAGAATTCCACTGAAAAGTTAGCAAGTCTAACTAGAATAGGCTTGCATTTATATATTTATTTGTTGCAATTACTTCTTTCCCACCTTTCAGGATACAAATCCTTCCACGGTGGCTTATTAGTGACATTAAATTACTTTTTTTAAGAACACAATATTTTACTATGAGGATAGTAAAAAGTCATGGCTATTCTTCCCACAGGGCACTTGGTGGAAGAATCATAGAATCATAGAGTTGGAAGAGACCACAAGGGCCATCCAGTCCAACCCCCTGCCAAGCAGGAAACACCATCAAAGCATTCCTGACAGGTGGCTGTCAAGCCTCTGCTTAAAGACCTCCAAAGAAGGAGACTCCACCACACTCCTTGGCAGCAAATTCCACTGTCGAACAGCTCTTACAGTCAAGAAATTCTTCCTAATGTTTAGGTGGAATCTTCTTTCTTGTAGTTTGAATCCATTGCTCCGTGTCCGCTTCTCTGGAGCAGCAGAAAACAACCTTTCTCCCTCCTCTATATGACATCCTTTTATATATTTGAACATGGCTATCATATCACCCCTTAACCTTCTCTTCTCCAGGCTAAACATACCCAGCTCCCTAAGCCGTTCCTCATAAGGCATCATTTCCAGGCCTTTGATCATTTTGGTTGCCCTCCTCTGGACATGTTCCAGCTTGTCAGTATCCTTCTTGAACTGTGGTGCTCAGAACTGGACACAGTATTCCAGGTGAGGTCTGACCAGAGCGGAATACAGTGGTACTATTACTTCCCTTGATCTAGATGCTATACTCCTATTGATGCAGCCCAGAATTGCATTGGCTTTTTTAGCTGCTGCATCACACTGTTGACTCATGTCAAGTTTGTGGTCTACCAAGACTCCTAGATCCTTTTCACTTGTAAGAAAGGCTCAGGGGCAGGGATGGAGAAGGAAAAGTTAACTTCAGCCCTGAAGTGGTCTTCTGATATGTCAGAATTAGGGAGTGTTTTTCAGCCCGGGGCCCACGTTTTATTCTGGGCAAGTTTCCGGGGGCCACATGGAAGTGATGAGTGGGGCCAGAGGGAAAGGTGGTTTTTACCTTTTTACAGTAAGCTAGTTTCTACATAAGGGACGCGGGTGGTGCTGTGGGTTAAACCACAGAGCCTAGGGCTTGCCGATCAGAAGGTCGGCGGTTCAAATCCCCGTGACGGGATGAGCTCCCGTTGCTCAGTCCCTGCTCCTGCCAACCTAGCAGTTCGAAAGCACGTCAACGTGCAAGTAGATAAATAGATACCACTGCAGCGGGAAGGTAAACGGCGTTTCCGTGTGCTGCTCTGGTTCGCCAGAAGCGGCTTTGTCATGCTGGCCACATGACCTGGAAGCTGTACGCCAGCTCCCTCGGCCACTAAAGCGAGATGAGCGCCGCAACCTCAGAGTCGGTCACGACTGGACCTAATGGTCAGGGGTCCCTTTACCTTTAGTTTCTACATACTCACACACACTCCTTGATCCTCTATCCAGGCAAGCAAGAAGCACATCCTCTCTGAGGTAAACTCTAGCAAAGGCTTTGATAGAGGCTGCATCTCAGTTCTCATGCTCAGCAGGAGGAGGAGCTTAAAGAGTTCTCTGCCTGGGTCTCAGGTGGTGCATGGGGAAAGCCATCTTTCAAGGCCCGACTAAGCTGTAATGTATCAGACCAATGCTGCTTCATTATATCCTGAATAATTTTGGTACAATTGGGAGAATGTGCGTTTACCTCTGGGCTAAGGACTGCAGTGCTGTCACTGGGTACATCTTCTTCATATCCTTTGTTATGGAAGCTTTCTATTTCATGCCCAGTGCTCCCTTCGCTTGGGCATTTATATGAGCATCTTGGACTGTTGCTACACTGAGAGAATTCACATTTGCTGTCACCAACTTCGGAGGGCGTGCATGAGAGATGCGGGGAGCCGCTATCATCTTGGTACGGTGGGGGCTGCAATTCATCAAGAGGAGGTGTTTGTCTCATTCTCTGAATGCAGTTTGCTAGGAATAAATAACAGTTATCATAGGCTTTCATTCTGTAAGAAATGTGGCTGGAAGAGAAAAACATCATTTGTTTAGCAAGGTGGTGCTTTACGAGGAATTCAAACATGGTGGCCCTGATCCAAAGAGTTATGTGCTGAGCTTGGTGCATGAAGAAGGGACTGCATCCCTCATCTCTAGGTATGCTCCCTTACCACTCCTGCCCCATGGATCCAGATACTCTTTTGCCCTGCCCTGGTTATCCTGAACTTCCAAAACAACCCAACTTCAATATCCTCACCGTTTTTGCCTCATCTGCTATCCAACAATGCATCACCAGGTTGCACCAGGTTGAATTCTAACTCAAAGTGCCACCCGTGCCTTCTCATAAAAAGTACTTCCTAGGTGTGATCTTCTGTCCTTGATAAGATTCTGACAATTCTTGCGGCTTCTTTCCTTGCCTAACTTTCCTAGCTTGATACTTGAATCATAACCATGAGTCTGTCACTATGAGGCATGTGCTTGCTTGACTGCTATAGTTGAGTTCATCTCCTGGTTCTGAGTCAAAGAGCTCACCTACAGTTCTGATTCTGTATTCCAGGGGTAGGCAACCTAAGGCCCATGGGCCACAAGTGGCCCCACGGGGGTTATTTAACCGGCCCACGAGCCACCCTCAAACTGAGCCACCCACGTGCTGTGCTAAACCGCCGCACTGCGCTGCGGGGACTCGCTTGTGTGGTGCCAAAAATCGCGTCTGCACAGACGCAAACATCAAAAATTGTGTCTGCGCAGACGCGGGAAATCGCTGCCGCGCACGCAATCCGGCCCATGGAGGGACCTGCGCTGGAGTGAACCGGCAAGGAAAACCTTGCCGACCCCTGCTGTATTCAGTCCCAGTCCAGATCCTGCAAAGACAATCAAGAGTGCCAAATGTTACAGCTACGTTTTCCAAAACATATAGCCAAGTTCTTTTAAATGGATCTTTATTTTAACTTTGCAAGTACTGTAGTATATTTTAAATATTATTAGGGGACTGCACCATTTAGCTGATTAAACAGTTATCAGTTTAAAAGCTTTTTAACTGATCAAAAGGTGCCCCCAATTTATAGGGAAATACATTGTGTTAAATATTAATACATATAAAAAAACACATATGGTCAACAGCATCTTAGAATAGGGTTGCCATATTTTAAAAAGTGAAAGTCCAGCCACAAAAGTTGGCAAAGTTTTTGAGCTTTTTAAAAGAAAATTCGCCCTTCTGGCATGGGTTGCCATACGTTCACGGACATTTCAGCGATTTCCACTGTTTCCGATGGCCAAACCCTGGCTATGCCTGGGAAATTCCAGATGTATGGCACCTCTTAGAAGAGGATTCCAGCTTCTTTTTCTATGACACAGGAGGGAATACATCTTCTAAGACTGTGTGTTCTGTGACACATACATGCCTTGTCTGAAAACAAGGAGGCACCCCCCCAAAAAAGAACAAGTGTCTTATTTATATGCAACTTTAAAATTGATTAATTACTTAATGAAGGCTGCAATCTTATACCCACTTACCTGGTAGTAAGTCCCATTGAAGTCAGTAGGGATTACTTCTGAACAGATATGTATAAGATTGCACTGTAAACCTCAAACAATTAATTAAATAACTTTAAGAAATAAAGAAGAATGACAGCCCTAATATATTTCAAGGCAGATGGAAAGTACATACAGAAGAAATAGTCAAGTAGAACGTATGAACACACTGCATTTGCCCCCTCCCCTCCCATAATAAGACAAAACAGAAACAAATTAGTGTTTTCCATTAGCAAGGATTTATATGAAGTAAAGTTTGAAGTAAAGTGTATGAGTATATGGGTGATTCTAAAAGCTGAATAAGATAATGAAGAAAAGAAAGGTGCATTTTGGAGTCAGGAAAGAAGCAGAGAAGTGATTAATGCTACTAACCAATTTAAGTGGGATGCAAATTTCCTGTAGAAGGAAACAAATGGAATCCATATTAACTGCAACCATTACTGTTTCAGATGTAAGCACCATCTTATTCCTTCTTTTTTCCTCTCCTTTGAAATGTTCAACTTTTTCGTTTCAATTGCAAGTTTGGTCCCTTGCCTTACATGTTACTTACTCACAAAAATACAGCATTTGCTAGTAAAGTTCTTTTGCATTGCGTGTCTTGCAGTTTCCCACAGGTCTTCATCATCTCCACTCTTCTTGTCTGTATTTGGTTTCCCCAAACCATGCCTATACTGTCTGCCTCATTAACATCTGGAAACTGCTGCCTTGTCTCTGAGGTTCAAAATCCCTAGCCAGAGAACTGCTCTACCAAATCAGGTTTTGCACATTAGCTTTGAGCTTCTCATGAGCTCCTTTAAATATTCATAATAATCAGAAAAAGGCCTATTGTTATCAATGAGCAACCCAATTCCGGCTTCCTTGTATAGCATGTTAATTTTTGCAAGTAATGCTTTGTAATCATCATGGCTGGTTTCTTTCTCAGCAGCATACTTGCATCTCTCTCTCTCTCTCTCTCTCTCTCTCTCTCCCCCTCTCCCTTCCTCTCTCCTGTCATTCCTCCACATGCAGGATTATTCATGTTTATTTTTAAGCTAACCTAAGTTTCAAAAGTTTTAATGCTTCAGGGGCTTCTCGGCAAATGTTAAAACAATTTAAATAAAACATAAAATGAAATACATGTTTAAAAATTAAAGAAAACCCTTTATTTTGAATGATTAAATACCCACAGAGGTTTCTGCTATGCTACTCCGATGAGCGCAAATGGAATTTTCATGTTTTAATATTTTTGAGCTGGGAAAAGTTCATCTCGCCAAATAACCCTGCACCGCAAAGAGAGTATAGAAGATAAATAATAAATATTTAATGAAGACCCGGGGCGCTTCCCCCCCTTTTAAAACAGAAAGATTACACGAGCGTACGCAAACATTGTTATTTTACAATGAAGTGGGTTGTCTCAGCATCCTGCTACAGAGGAATCTCGGCTTATACCACCTGCCTACCAAAATGGAAACAATATATATTAAACATGAAGGGTAACTTGTATAGTGAGAAAATAAATATACCTTACGAGTAGATTACTGGGTTGTTTGGGAGGAAGACAAATCGTTTTGATTTCATTTCCAAATAAATTGCTACCTTGGACATTCCTAAATTCTGAAAGCAAGCTGAACTCAGGGAACGTGCATTCAAACGCATTATAATGCAGTGAAAATTCACAGTTGCCATTCGCATCCTCCTCTCCCTTAGGTTTTCATCTACTGGTAGATGAAACCCTTTGGTGCTACTAAGGGTGAGAAAGGAGAGGCCCACTCCATCAGCTCAGCTGAGAAATGAACTTCTCTTTGGCTCCTCCTCTCCCTGGACTGTCTCAATTCTAGCTGGTCATCATAAGAAAAATTAAATAACTCCAAAAACTAGGGCCCAAGTTGTCTTGCTTCCCTCTTTTCTCCCCAGTCCTATTTCCTTTTGCATCACGTTGATCAGACAATACATTTGCACACGCAGGAACTCTGGTTGTTGTGTTTTTGTTTTTGTTTTAATTTTTTTGACAGTGGTTAAAAAGCTGCAAGTGCTTTATAAATTATTATTACTGTTGTCAGTAATGGCAACAATAATAAATTTGTTAATCATGCTATGTATGTGTAGTGCTGGGTGACAAAATGAGGGAAAGGAGAAGGCACTTGTGGGTTGCTCCACTAGATGTGTAGAAAAACCATGGGGTGATTTCATCGAATCATAAAATCATAGAATTGTAGAGTTGGAAGAAATCCTAAGGGTCATCTGGTCCAACCTCCTGCAATGCAGGAATCTCAGCTAAAGCATCCATGACTGATACCATACCTGAAGGAGCGTCTCCACCCCCATTGTTCTGCCTCGACACTGAGGTCCAGCGCCGAGGACCTTCTGGTGGTTCCCTCACTGCGAGAAGTGAAGTTAGAGGGAATCAGGCAGAGGGCCTTCTCGGTAGTGGTGCCCGCCCTGTGGAATGCCCTCCCATCAAAGAAATGACAACTATCTGACGTTTAGAAGACATCTGAAGGCAGCCCTGCTTAGGGAAGTTTTTAAATGACTGATGTTTTAATGTATTTTTAATCTTTTGTTGGAAGCTGGCCAGAGTGGCTGGGGAAACCCAGCCAGATGGGCGGGGTATAAGTTTATTATTATTATTATTATTATTATTATTATTATTATTATTATTAGGCCATGGCACCAGGCAGCTTTGATGGGAGCAGGGAGCAGTAAAACAAGCACTAATCCTGAGCTGGCTGGGTCTGGGAGTTATGCTGAATGCAAGCATAACGCACACCCATGCTGGGTACCACTGACTATTTGGCTAGCACATAGCTGCACTGTGTCCTTTTGGCTGGCCCCTGCCTCCGCTAAGTTACTATACTTTGTCACCATACCACACAAATGCCACCATATTTTGGTAAACCCTGCTGACATTGGAGCCCAAAAGCAATAAATAGCACAGCTTGGGGGGACGGACAAGTTTTGTTTTTCTTGTGCTTAACGAAATAAACTAAAATTCCGTTTAGAAAATAACACCCCCAAAATCCCATTGAAAAGCGAGAAACTCCTAGAATCTGAACCTATTAAAGAAATGTGTCATAACAAGATTTTCCAACAGTAATCAGCTCTGTACTAGAAAGGAGCAGAAGAAAAAGGCAGTCTGACAGAATGAATGAACAAGGAGGGAAGAAAAAAGGAGCGGGGAGTGGCACTTACATTCACTTGAAGACAGCTCAGCTGTCTTGCTCAAAAGCTGAAATAAGCATCAATCAGACAACCCAGTTCTAGTTCGCTACCTACACAACCTATTCCCTTTAAATGATTGCTGGGCAGAACAATCCAAAAGGAAAGGAGAATCAAAGGTGAGCAAACCGCCTAATCCAAAGCCCCATTGGGCTTGTGTCCGTACGGCAGAAAGCAGTGGTGTGGGTTCTTCCTCCTTTTCAGTGGTTCACTGTTACATTTAAAAAAATAAAAAATAAAATCCATGCCATTGTTTCTATGCAGCACACCTGCAGTATCTGTTCCCCCTATTCTAGGATTGGAGACACAAGAGTGCCTAGATCCAATGTTTCCAAAGCCTCCTTTAACATGCCTTGCACCCCCGGAACATTCTCCCCCCCCCCATTGTTTGCTCTGCTGTCCCTCCACGGCAAGCAACATGTTACAACCAATCCCATGATTCTTTTCTCTGTTTCTAAGAAATGTGGGGAGGCGGGAGAAGTCGTGAAATGGGGAGAAGGGAAACTTTCTAGTACCAGCTCTCTTCCCTGTGGCTACCATTTTATTTCCCCAGAATCCCTCCTTGGAACAACACAATTTAATCATTCTGTGAGAGGCTTCTGTCAAAACAAAATGGCGTCCCTTGACCACCACTGCCTCTCTCCCCGCAAAGCTACCTCAGAATCATCCCATGGGGGAAGAAATGGCAGCTGCTGGAAGATTGCTATTGCCAGCACCATGAGAAAAGTCGTGTTGAAGAAGGGTAAACTGTAGGGTGACTTTGGCGTCATTTTCCCTTGACTGCCACTCCTTCCCCTGCCCCAAAATTTCAGACTGAATCATCGCTGAAGCTAACTTTCAGCTGAGCACTATTTATTTTAACCCAATGCAGGCTGGGCAGGCTGTGCGTCTAAGTCAGGGTTTGGGAACCAGTGGACCTCCAGACATTGCTGGACTACAACTCCCATCATCCTGATCTTTGGTCATGCTGGTTGGGGCTGATGGGGGTTGGGAATTCCACAACAACTGGAAGGCCATAGGTTCCTCACTGCTTGTGGATGAAGGAGATGTGGGCAGAGATTTACCGGTAACCTTCTCCCGATCCTGCAGGAAGACGCTTCAGCTCAGAATTGCTCGACCCGAATTGCTCGACCCAAACTACTTTATCACCAACATGGGAAAACATACAAGGTTATTATGCCAATTCAAGAACCAGAATGAGTTCCTTCCTAATGGAAAGCTAATCATCAGAAGACAATCTGACTGTGGGGAGACACAAGTACTGAACAATCTACTCTCAAGTGCTGGTTTTACCACCTTACAGTCAATAATGTCACAATGGAAGTTGTAAAAGCATATTTCAAAAGAATGCTGATGTATCTACTATTTACAGTTATTAGTTTACACACTAAACATTTTCATGGGCATAAAATGTAACATTTTAGATACCTAATTTGAAATTACTGTTTTATACAGCTTGTTAAACAACCCATTTGAAGGTAGCAGATAAGTAGCTAATTACTAACAAATCTGACAGCTACAGCTGCAAAATGTTTGTATGATAATTCCAAAATTGAAAATGGTTTATTGAAGATCCATTCAGAAGCTAAATGACTTATCTGGAAAAAAAATACGATTAAAACATTCCAATGTTTTCTTACAGGGATACAAACAAAGAGCACTTTGATTTCTTCTACGCGGAAAAAATCGTTGCATGTTGGGACTGCTTAGTCAATAAAAAGCAAATAAGAAAATAATAATTCTAGCCTTCGATGCCAGCACAGTAGAATAGGGGGGAAATTGTACAGCCAATCCTTTAAAACCATGTATTAACTGGGCACTGTTTTGAAGGTGTGGAAATTATTTAATAGCAAATCAGAAAAAAAGATATTAGGGTGTGTATATATTACAACACCTATGTATTGGTGCTTTTAAGTGTAGGATTTAAAAACATATAAATAGGGAGATTTGCATTTAACTCCTTCACTTTGGTCCCGATTCAGATTTACGATTTGCACAGCAGAGGGTTGGAGGACTGTCTTTTGCTTTTCTACGAGTGGGGGCATAGTGGAGGACAAATGGTTAAGCCCCTTCTCCCAAGCTACACTTTATTTATTTACAGGTAGGTAGCCGTGTTGGTCTGCCATAGTCAAAACAAAATAAAAAATTCCTTCCAGTAGCACCTTAGAGACCAACTAAGTTTGTTCTTGGTATGAGCTTTTGTGTGCATGCACACTTCTTCAGATACACTGAAACAGAAGTCACCAGATATAGTGAGAGGGTGGGAGGGGTATTACTCAAAAGGGTGGTGGGAATGGGTGATAGGCTGATAGCTGTGGTAAACCTGTTGACGATTGTTAATGACTGCAATTAGTCTTACAGGAAAAAGCAAGGGGTGAGAATGTTAAAATTAGCTTTGTCATGTATAATGAGATAAGAATAGCAGAACACCACTAGTAATCACATACAGCTCCCAAGTTAAAACAGTACAACACATCATCAGAGATCTACAACCTCTCCTAGACAATGACAGTTCTCTTTCTCAAGCTCTGGGAGGAAGACCTTTCATCGCCTACAGACAGCCACCCAATCTTAAACAACTCCTCACCCACAATAATACTACAACCAGACTTAACACGGACACTGGCACCAGAGCCTGCAATAAACCCAGATGCCAACTTTGCTGCCACATACATCTGGACAACACCATTACTGGCCCCAACAACATCAAACATACAATCTCAGGACTATTTAATTGCTCATCGTCTAACATTGTGTATGTCATCAAATGCCAACAGTGCCCTTCAGCTCTATATTGGACAAACAGGCCAAACCCTACGCCAAAGGATAAATGGACATAAATCTGACATCAGGAATCACAAGACAGAGAAACCAGTAGGAGAACACTTCAATCTCCCAGGACACTCTATACAAGATCTCAAAGTAGCTGTCTTATTGCAAAGGAATTTCAGAAATAGACTGGAAAGAGAAGTTGCTGAATTGCAACTCATTCCCACCACCCTTCTAAGTAATACCCCTCCCACCCTCTCACTATGTATAAGGGTCTGGTGACTTCTGTTTCAGTGTATCTGAAGAAGTGTGCATGCACACGAAAGCTCATACCAAGAACAAACTTAGTTGGTCTCTAAGGTGCTACTGGAAGGATTTTTTTTATTTTGTTTTTATTTATTTGTTACATTTATATCTGATATTTTCCCCAAGGAGCTCAAGGTGACATACAAAGCTTTCCCGCTATCCATCATTCATTCAGTTAACTAATATCCCACTCTTCCTCCTGAAGTAGACCAAGGTGGCAAAGATGTCAGTAGTAGTAGTAGTAGTAGTAGTAAAAGCATTCTTAAAACAGTAAAAAGCATTATAGAAACTGTGAAAAGGGTTCTCTCAGCTAGTGATCTGAGAGTTATATCAGACCCTCCAAATTTCCCTAATTTCCAGGGACTTCCCTGATTTAGAGAAGCAGTCCTGGTTTCTATTTTCATTGCAGAAATGTTGGCAGGTATGGAATTATCTGACCTCCCCAAGCCACCTCAAGGCAATCCTGTTCAGGGAAGTTTTTTTTAAAAATGTTTTTATATATGTTGGAAGCTGCCCAGAATGGCTGGGGCAACCCAGTAAGATGTGTGGGGGATAAATAGTAAAATTATCATTATGGAATGGGGTGTCCTTATTTTCAACGGAGAAATGTTGAAGCGTATGTTATTTCCTCACATCAACCCTGTGTGTGAGGTGAGCCGAGAGATTATGACCAGCCCAAAGTCACACAGCCTCATGGCTGAACAGGATTTGAACCCTGGTCTCCAAGATGGAAAACAAGGTACTTAAATGCAAAGATATGTAGCTAACATCTTCTTATTATAACAATATATTTACTTATACCCCGCCTTTTTTCCTGACGGGACTCAAGGCAGCTTACAGTTAAAAACAAGAAATGTAGCATCTAGTCCATGGGTAGGCAAACTAAGGCCCGGGGGCCGGATCCAGCCCAATCACCTTCTAAATCCGGCCCGCAGATGGTCCGGGAATCAGCGTGTTTTTACATTAGTAGAATGTGTCCTTTTATTTAAAATTCATCTCTGGGTTATGTGTGGAACCTGCCTGGTGTTTTGACATGAGTAGAATGTGTGCTTTTATTTAAAATGCATCTCTGGGTTATTTGTGGGGCATAGGAATTTGTTCATTCCCCCCCAAAATATATATATTCCGGGACCCCCACAAGGCCTGAGGGACAGTGGACCGGCCCCCTGCTGAAAAAGTTTGCTGACCCCTGATCTAGTCTCTGAGCCATTTCATCTCAGCAAAACTGTTTTATTTCACGCCCAACATCCCACGCATGCCCACCTTAAGATTATGGGGAACAAAGAGCCATGCATGCCTCCCATATCTCCATCCAGTGTTTTATCATGGCTGTATGCAACCTGCACATGTCTCACAGATGAAAAAACTTACACAGGGGAAGACTGAATGGGGATAAGGGAGGAAAGGCCCCATAATACTCCCATGCACTGCCTAGAGGAGAAATGAAGCTTGACTGAGCCCTGTAGGGACTGCTCCGTGAACAGATGCTGCACCTGCACCAGAAAAGAATTATCATTTAGTTTCGTTTTTCATCTCTCTCCCCCATCCAATCAAAACATTAGTAATATGGATTTTGTATGAATTAAGCATGAATTGGCTAGGTACCAGTGGGAGTTTTTCCCTAATGTGAATCACTGTGCTTGGGAGTGGATTTTTTTTTTTTTTACCAAGATCACAGCTGGCGAGGGAAGGTTTTAAACCTTCCCTACCCACTTGGAATGTTATGATCAACAGTTGATAACAACAATGATATGGAAGGGGGTAAAAATAGGATGGATAAATTAATGGATATGTAGCTAAATAAGATGCATCTGAACTGCCATGGAAACCTGGGTGGAGAACTCTATGCCAATTATTGTATACGGATGAAAATATGATCTGTAAATATAAAACTGGGGGGGGGGACCATTAACCTTTTTTTAAAAAAAAAACCTTACCTACCCACATGCTGACCACCACCTACCTCTGTGCCCGGTAGTATATGTTTTAAAAAACTCACAATATGATGGCTAGTAACATTGTAAATGTAATATACAGTTAGGTCTTAAGCACACGCAATTGAAATAATCGCATATTCTTTTCCTGTTTGCCCATGCTTCCCTTCCTTCTCCTTCCTATGATCATAAGATAGGTTGCATCAGAAGGTAAAAAACTTTTTGCAAATCTCATTAGACTTCCATGAATTCAACAGCCAGCCCTGCTATATAGTTCCCTTGCCTGGAATTATTTTTATTAAGGTTTCAATAACAGGAATAAAATTATTTCATGGCTCTATGCAAAATCCACTTATCTGCTTGATTAAAATGT
Organism: Darevskia mixta; assembly: GCA_034641385.1. Classification (NCBI taxonomy): domain Eukaryota; kingdom Metazoa; phylum Chordata; class Lepidosauria; order Squamata; family Lacertidae; genus Darevskia; species Darevskia mixta. The sequence goes on along the minus strand of JAWWNH010000054.1, from coordinate 3,545,788 downwards.
TTATCAAAGGACGTCGGTAGGGACTGCTGACTGCACCCTACCTTAAAAGCAGTGATTCCTGCAAAGCAGGGGGTTGGACTGGATGACCCTTGGTGTATCTTCCAACTCTCCAGCGCTATGATTCTAAAAGAAAATGTTTGAATATAATGCTCACAGTAAGATTATTTTGTTTCCAGTTTTCATAGTATGTATACCACTGTTATGGTACTTGTCCCACTTCACCAAAGCAGCTGTTTTAAACTGTTATCATAGAAGACTGGTTTGTTTATAGAATTTTAAACCAGAACAGAAGTCGCAGCATAATCAAATACTTTCAAATTAACTCCTATTAGAAACAATTGTGGCTGAACAATGTATGACCATGAAATGAAACAAAGATTGGGCTTGCAAAATATCATGTGTTTCCCAGAGCTGCCTGAATTTCAGTTAAAAACAACCATAAGTAAGCACTCTTGTTTTCTTGTACGAAGTTGCAAAAAAAGTAGGCAGGGACAGTTTTCAGAAACATAATTGCATTATCATTTTGGCCATTCAACAATTCTTGAATGATGAAATACATGGTTTAACCAGACACCATATTGCAATTTACTTTGAAGTAAGAAATGTGTATTGTAACATAGGGTAATGTTAGAATTTTGATAGGCGATCACAGCTGCACCAGAATTAGTTTCTATAGCAACCAAGAAGAAATAATGTGGTGAATTGCATTGTAATACACAAAGATGGGTTCCTTGCAAACAGGATTATTTTGCTAAAAGTTTAGCCTCCCCCCCTTTCAAATTAAAACATTTTCTCTAAATAATTATTCTGTTTTTCCTATCTAAAAATGTTGCTTGTTGAATCCCCCTGCACCCTCGTGCCTGGACAAATATTACATTGCAATTGCTGTTCCTTAAATAAATTCAAGACATGTCCTCAAAAAAAAAAAAAAAAAAAAAAAAAAAGAGGATTTCTAGTCTAACCTGAAGTATCATTTTCAACAATGTCCGTTGCATCATTCCCTTGGAAAGAAAGGCATATATTAAACATACCTTTGAATAATTCCTTACACAATGCACCATATGGGCAATGCTTTACAATCCAAAGTCATCGTAAGAAATTGCATGATAGACTTGGGAATTAAAACTGAAATGCACCATCTAAAACCTTTGGACATATGAGATTTATAGAAGCTTTTATCAGCATGTACTCTCTCATGGCTGGCACATGATTTCACAAATATATTAGTATTCAAGGTACCATGCACTTTTTCAGGACAACAAGGTTTTTTTATTTTAAAAAATCAGTTCAAACATATCTTTAAAATCTCAAAGGTTAGTGATTTCTACCAGCGAAACAAACCATTACGTTTTGTTTTAAGCTATTTATGGCAATTAATTACAAGCATATGTCTGAGCCTTTTATGCATTTTGCCCTCATAATGCGACCCATTACTGTGGCACAGTCTATCCCCCAGAGTTCCAAAGTATCTTTGGCGTTGCCATGGATACCAACGACATGCTTTCTCTTGCAACTGCTTTGTGTGTCTTATCAAACACCAGAAAACTGACACAGTAGGAATCTGAGCCATCTATATAGGATGAATTTCTAATCTCTTGGTACTGCTCCTTAAGGTTCCCACCCCCACCCTTAGAAACAAGCTGCACAATACTGTATACACTTGAGTTCTAAATGAAATGAATTCGTAGATTAATTTTCAGGGGGGAAAGGAGTCATTTAACACAACTGACTGCATTCCAAGAAAAAGAAAAGAAGTGTCCAAAAAACGGTTAGGGTTTCAGTTTCTAATGCTACTGAGAGTTTCAGAAATAACACTGAAGTTCTCAAGCAAAGAACAGCTGACATTCAGCTTTGGCCCTGAGCTCACGTGGCATTGTGAGACATTTCAAAAATTATTCAGTGGACCAAATTTAGGAACTCTTTATCTTATATTTAGAACTATATCCTGCCTTTCTTTTAACTCAAGGGAGCGTATTCAAGGTTCCTGGGCAATCTTAGAGCCTGGAGATTGGTGGTGGGACTGGTCAGAGGGAGAAGAGGGAGCCGAATGAGAGGAGGTGGTGTTGGAAGCTGAAGAGGTAACAGGATTTAGTGAGCAGGAAGAGACTGTGGCAGAGAGCGGTGCAGACTCAGAGGCAGGGAAGGAGGGGGTAGGGTTGGGCGATATCTGATTTTCAACACCACGATATATCACCAGCTGAATATCATGATATCTTGATATATCACAATATATATCTACGGCAGCGGAAAGCCTTGCCAGGCCTCCCCCCCTCCCCGGTGGCAGAGGGTCCCGCCATACCTCCCCGCAGCAGCAGAGCACCTTGAAGCACCCCCTCTTGGCAGCAGAGGGCCCCGCCATACCTCTCCACAGTGGCAGAGGGTGTGCTACGCTTCCCCACAGCAACTGAGGGCCTTGACAAGGCTCCCTGTGGCGGTGGAGGGCCTTAAAATGTAAACTAGTAGATTTAATAAAAATATTAAATAAACTTCCATATAATATATTTAATATATTTTCAGCTAATTTAAGAGACTACTGAAGAATCCAGGGAGTTTCCCCCTCCTGCTGTGACCAGATCCCCTCCTCTCCCATTTCCCAAAACAAACGAAGAAATGAAGAGGATGCAGCAATGAGAAATAAGATGATGGAGCCTTAGGCTGCTGGGGAAAAGGAACCAGGGAAGAAGCTTTAGAGAGCAGTGGAAAGGCAGTGGAAACCCTTGCCCCAATGAAGCAGTTGTGGGGACCTTCAGTCCTCACAACTGCTTCTTTGGGGCAAGGGTTGCTGTGACCACTAGGACTGAGCTGTTTTGTTTCCTTGAATAAAAAGTTAACTTCACTGACATCGGGTGCTCTATTATTTTATTGCTGACCTACGCCTGACTCCAGCTCCTGACACTCTCTATGGAAGTCATATCCCCTTATAAAAATATTGCTAGTCAACTCTGAAACCAACTACTCTTACATACATCTGTAAAGTCAGCATAACTGGACATCATACAAGGGCACATGTTGATACACATATAATTTTGATGCTGGGTCTGAATTCAACACACTTGAGGCAAAAAACCCCCCCATAAATATCATCTGGTGTAACGAGTGAGACATGCAACAAAATGTTGCAGTGTGTCCTTTTCATCCCCTAACAGAAGTGCTCCTGTTCAAAGTTAATCAGATGGATAAACTGTAAGCTGCCCAGGCAGGACAATTCATCCCACCCCCATTTTCTGTTTTCCTTTCCAGCTGACACTCAACGTTCTGTGGCTCCTGGAAGTCACTAAGGATGCTCAGTCCTCACTGGGTTGTGGTTCATTCAAGCACTCTAATACAGCACTCTCATTTCCCAGTGGCCATTTGGGCTCCAATCCTGTTAGCATCACTCAACAACCTGGGTTTGCGATTAGATGCAACAAGTGGCACCTGCAAAGAACATTGTAGTAATATATCATCACACTCCAGAGAGCCTGCGATGCCTTCTTCCAGGATTTTATTAGCTGTAAGGAGCTCAAGAAAAGCAATCCATTCTTCTTTCCTCCTAAGTCTTTCACTTTCCTTTAACAACTGACCCTCAGCTCAGTCTTCAGTCTTTAAGCAGGGGGCATCTCCTTAGGTATTTTTTGTATTTTTGCAAACTTTGGGATTCCCTCGAAAAAGGCTGCTTCTGCCTCAGTGTCTCCATTTCATATTCTTTCCTGTTTGCACTGACACCTCAGTTTGCTATTAGACAGAGTGATGTTATACAAACTAGGAAGTCTGAGAAATAGGTTGCACAGTTGTAACTGATGACACAGTGATGTTTTTTGTTGTCAGCCTTTCTTTTCTCCTGTCATCACGCTAACTTAGGTAAATTCAGACCATCAGATAACCAAATCCAGGTTCGAGGCAAAAGTGTGGCAAATTATACCTCAGTGAAAGCCCTAAGTTTATATTAATCCAGCTCATAAAAACTCAGTACTAGAAAAAATTATAGACTATCAAAAAAATTCTAAATTCACATTTGAAGTGTGGCCTGTTAATCAAAATAAATTTGTAGGCATGTCCTTAGCACCTGAGTAGCAAGTCCAATTGGCTTAGTCCCAGGTGAGTATTTATAGAATTGCCATCTATGGTTGCAACGCTAACCCTTAACAGGACTTCAATAGATATGGCTATGGTTGCACTATAAAGTATTTGTGACAAATTTCAGCAAATCAATCACCCTCCCCACCTATGTGTATGGATACACATTCTCTCCATCTGAGGCCTTGGGTAGTAAGTCTATCCTCACTATAATGGCTATTCATCAACAACAAATCAATTATTGAATCCCCTTGGCCTTTTGACTTCATTATTTACAAATATATAACTAATATATTTATATATTTATCCAGGATATATTTATATATTCCAGAAGGAGCTGTAGACAACTGATTAAATGTTGGGAGACAGTCCATTTAAAAGTGGTAGGTAGTAAGTGGTGTTCTCTTACTTTCACTTCCTGTTCTGAGGCCCAGAACCATGACTACCTGTAGTCTCAAACTATGTGATAAGTTTAGCTTTACATATCTCTGGCAGTATTAACAAGCTCTATCAGTGTATTTCCAGTAGTGAATATGTTAGCTTACCACATGGCAAAAGGCCACAGATGGTCATCTCCCCTTGCTGTTAGCATCACCATGCTGCAGGTCATGTGTTTCCATCCTAATTCAAGTTGCTGGGAGTGATCAGCCTTCTGTTCTGAGATTCACATCTTCCAAATATGTACTCTTATTAGTTCTATTTTTAACCTGCCACTCATATAGTATACTTAAAATTCAGAGCATGTTTACATTATCCAAACAGCAGGCTAATGGAACTGCAAACCAGACAGTCATGCATAATTCAAATCAGTATCCTAAGGCTTGCAACTTCTAGTCAAAGATGCCTCTAAATTAGATAGGGTGTGACTTTAACATGAAGAAAGTGTAGCTAATTTCTTCCTTTATCTGACAAATTGATGCATTTTGCAAAGGAATGCTATTAATGTGCGGCATCCATATAATAGTGCATTTGTAAACTACTGGTAGAAGGATGAACTACTACAAAATAAAATTAACCTGAAGACTGTAAAACCAAGTCAATAAACTCTAAATACTAAAAATATAAACTAGCTCACAAATTGGAAATGAAAAACAGGTTTTAGAAGGTTTCTGAAAACATTTCTATACAAGCCATGGAAAAAGGCAACATGCTGGAACTGCTGAGAAAGGCCTTTGCAAAGACAAGAGGAAGATGCCCCAGAAACTATTGGATCAATCTCAGCAAGCTATTTCTGTGTCCCTGAGGGTAAATTAGACAAGATGCCATTAGCAACTGTGTCAGTGTTGCTGTTTTAAATAGTTAGCACAAGAAGGGTCTGATTTGGACCAGGACCCTGGCTAGCAAGGGGATAGGAAGCAGGGCTTTAGCACTTGCAATGGTCCCAATCTTGATCATGCCTGTTATTTCTATTGGATTTCTAATTGTGGGGGGAAGGGTTAAAGGCTCAAGGGCTGCCTTTCCCCATATGGACTGACCCAAATCCCACATTCATCCTCTGAGGCCCTCCTCGTATGCCTCCTCCACTAGAGGTCTGGAGGGTGGCAACACGAGAACGGGCCTTTTCTGCAGTGGCTCCCCTTTTGCAGAATACTCTCCACAGGGAAGTTCAGCTGTTGTCTTTATTATACACATTATACATCTTTAGGCACCAGACGAAAATGTTCCCCTTCAACCTTTTGGCTGAAATGTGTTTCTGGAAGGGGGAGGGGGGTTATTGGTTTGTTTGTTTTTGTTATTCTTATGTATTTTGTGTTTTTTAGATTGTAATTTTATGTTGTGAATGGCCCTGAATCTACAGATGAAGGGCAGTATACAAATGTAATACAACAACATCCACACAATTGTTAATTGCACAAATGGCATCTCACCTAGTTGAACCCTGAGTCTGAATATCTGTGAGGAAACAGGATATGAATGCCAAACATGGTTTGTAAAGCCATGACACTAAGTAAATTTAGAATTAAAGTCTCAGTACTGTAACTTATTTCTAAATATGTATCTGGTCATGTAACAATAAAGCAAATGCTTCCAGATAATACTTTCTGTTCTGTTAGCAGAAAGCAACCTGTTGGTTTTCAAAGCAGATGAGCAAGCTAGCTAAAGACAAAAATAAAATAACTTTGAGCTGAAGGAAGAAGGTGCTGATCCACGTAAAAAAAACTGTTCTGAGAATGTACAATTCTAATGCTTCATCTACAAGTAAAATCAGGTCAAAGTAGATGACAATATATTTGAGCAAAAACTCACAGACCAAATGTAAAGTGAGAATCCGCAATACTGAAAATATGTAAACCAGATATGCAAGAAAAAATATTTACATAATTACTTTTGATATAGAATGAGAAAGATTTAAAACTTCAGGCAGCCATGTAAGTCCATTGGGGGGGGGGGAGTTAATCCAAGAGCAACAGTAGTGTAATATCTTCCATTATGACAAAATTTAGTGAGCAAGATTTTAAGTTCCTCAGAAATTATTTTTCATACTGAATTCTCTTTCCAGCAAAGAAGGGAGGAATGAGAAAAATGAATTGTTTTAGGGCCTGAGCTTCTGGGAACCAATCTTTGGCTAGGACTGATTACATGATTGCTCCCTAGGCCAATGCTGCTCTCCCCAGGTAATGTATGCATGTGACCCAAGACACACTTATTTACTCTTTAATGAGTAGAAAGTAATTGGAACCTTGTTTAAATGTTCAGTACCTGTGGGTACGAAACGCATGAAGGGACCAGCAGGAACATAACTCTGCCCCCTCAAAGATGGCACATGCACCAGCCAGACTTTTCCATCCAAAGTGTGATTGGCATCAGTTTGAAGGAGTCCCCTTCTACATGCATAAGGTTTCCATCGTGTGGATGAGAATACAGATTACCGGTAAGCAGGTGGGGTAGCCCTGTGTGATCAAGTTCCAATTGGCACTGAATGCCTAAATAAGGCTTTCAGCAATCCTCCCAGTTTTGATCCCCTCAACCCAACTCTGTGGCAGAAAAAACTACACTCATTTATCTTCTCACACAAAAAGCACAAACTCTAAGTTTCTGCATCTCCCCTCCTCAGAAGTTGGGGAATTCTCAATACATCGCCAACCATGTGTGCCACATAATCCCTTACATTTTAGAAGACGAAACAAAACAATGGGTGCAAGTGGAGATAGAGATAATTGGAAACATCCCCACCTCAGTGTACCCATTAAACCCCGGCATCACCTTGGAAGCAAACATGATACGGAGGGGGAACATTTGGTAACCTACTCCCACATAATCATCTTTGTGTTAGTTCAAATCCTGCTAAGCCAAAAAAACTTTCACAGGCCCCAAGGCTAGCGCCTGCAAGCCACCTTCTGCTGCTGTTGGGGATATATGAGTGAAATGCACATGGGTAACGCGGGTGGCGCTGTGGGTTAAACCACAGAGCCTAGGGCTTGCTGAACAGAAGATCGGTGGTTCGAATCCCCATGACGGGGTGAGCTCCCGTTGCTTGGTCCCTGCTCCTGCCAACCTAGCAGTTCGAAAGCACGTCAAAGTGCAAGTAGATAAATAGGTACCGCTGCAGCGGGAAGGTAAACGGCGTTTCCGTGTGCTGCTCTGGTTGATCAGAAGCAGCTTAGTCATGCTGGCCACATGACCTGGAAGCTGTATACCTCCTTAGAAGACAAGGCAAAAAAAGGTGGCATTCTGTTGTTACATCTTGATCAGATGTCATTTCAACACATTCTGGAATGTGGGTAGTAGTATGCCAATCTGGGGTGGGATACTTATTTTCTATTACCACATTGAAACATTTTTTAAAGGCCACATACAGGGAAAAGATAAGGGGAGGACACTCCTTCTGCTCCAACAGTGCCCTGGATCTGGCAGTTCCTGAACCTCAAATTCTCCCTGCTTCAGCTCTGTTTTTATCTGCCTGATAAAAACCGGCTACAGTAAAGCCTCTCTGGGAGGCTGCATATGCTCTACTGGGCTACAGTTCTTCCTTGAATAGGTACCACAACCATGGATCTTACAGTTATGGAGTACTGTGCTTCACAAGGCCAGCATCCATGATAAATCCAGTAAAAGTTGTGGGTGTGAAATCAGGTTTTCTAGATGTTTGGCAGCCATTCCTCATTTAGAAGAATGTTCTTTGAGCAATTGTACTCGTTAAACCACACAGACACACACCATGTTTTACTTGCAAATCCTTGCCAATAAACAACTGGGATCATGCCTCATCACTAGGGTACACCTGATCCTGTGAACAGCTAACTCACTGCAAAACACTACAACACTAGCCGATAAACCTAAAATTATTTCTGGTATCTTAAGGATTAAATGGCCACGTGTCCTCTTCTCCTTGAATAAGTAGTATTAGGCAGCAACATGCAGAGTTAAACAGAAGTATTAACTCCAGTCGTGTTGTTCGCTTAATAGTAAAAGAGAAAGGAGGGGAAATGATTTCAGACATAACCATCCTTTACCACAGAATTCATGCAAGCTGATGCAGTCTTTAATCTCCCTACAACAGCATACATTATGACAAACCGCTTGGATGCAGCACAATTCAACATGTAACCCTATCTTCAAAACCTTCAGATCAATTACAATCAATGGGATTTTTGCCAGTGACTTGGATAGAAGGTAGGTTTGCACCCACAGTGTGGTAGGAAAATTTTAATGTTCACTAACTATAAACACATTACAAACATCAGCCTTTTCCAGGAGCCTACAGTCTGTTATTGCTTTTAACTTGGCAGCTTGTAGCTGGAAGATTCTGATGCTGAATTGTTTGGAGAGAGAGAGAAAGGCATCTGGAAAGAAACAAGACACTAGGTTATCAAAAATGCTTCAGTTTGTTCCTTTTTGTCAGCCTACTTTTAAAAATAAAATAAAACTGTCATGAAAACAGCTTTAAAAAGCATTTCACATCTTCCCCTGCACTCTTTCATTTTCACTATTAAAATAATAAAAATTCTAAGCAGGCCCACTTCTATGTTAGACTCTATGTAAAACTGATACCTAGCAAAGAGACGGCTGAAAGGGCTGTTGCTGAAAAGGCAAAGATGTTCTTTAATTGCTGTTGCTGTTGTTGTTCTTTCTACCACCCTCAAAAAAGCTAATTCAAAAAAGGCTATACAAGACATGTACTAAGGGCTCATCCAGCCTTCCTTTTGTGCCACATTTCTAGGCACAGGTCTGAGCTTTAAAGCTCTGTGTCACAGCAGGGTAGAATTTTTTGTCCCGGCGCATTCCCTGAGAAAACCTGTGTTTTACTGCTGAACTGGAGCAAACAGCAAACAGGTTTTCCATGCAAAGCGTGGTGCAAAAGGAAGTGTGGATGAGCACTAATGTACCCTTTGAGAAAGGCTATACAAGATATGTACTAATGATTTCCCTTAAGAATTCCAAAGGAAACTAACCAAAACATGTGCAAATTCACCTAAATAGTAAATTAGAAAATTTGCTTGTAAATTAGTTTGTTGAACACTTAGCTATATCCACAGCAGCAACCTATAATCAAGCCAGGATTATGTCTAGAACAATCATGCTTGAGAAGTACACTAGGACCTATCTAGACACTGTAAGACCTGGGCACATTTTAAAGAATATGGCCCATTTGCTTCCATATCCTGTGAAATTAAATGAGAATTGTATTTAGACTACCTACACCCAAATATGTTTCACAAGGACCCCTTCCTTCCCTTTGCCCCAGTACCTGAGGGTCGTCACGTCTCTCCAGGGATTTGGCCAGAACAAAGTTTATGTTAGGGGAAAGGCTTCTTCCATGCAAAGAAAATGGAGGAATCAGCAGTGCCTGGCTCCCAGCCATGCTAGCACCAGTCTGGCGCATGAGGGTGGGGGACATGGGAAGGAAGCATTCCTATAGTATAGGGCACTCAATTAGCATTTCCACCTACCTGAACTCTGAGTCTTTTCCCCCCTTGTTCTGGGCTGCCTCTCTCCTAAGGAAGATGTAACCTCTTGCTGGAAGCCACTGGTAGGGAATGTCCTATGATTCCCAAATGTTTCAGAAGGATCTTTTTGTTCCTTTAGCTGCTTGATATAATCATAGCATGGCAGGGAGGGATCCCAAGGGTCATCTAGTCAAACCCCCGGAAATGCAAGGATCCTGCCCACAACCAGCCCTGGCTGGGCTCCAAACTCCAGCCTTCTGGTTACCATTGCAATTCTGCATAGTGTGGAGAAAGGGGAGAGAGAAATGTGTTGCTTACACTCTCATAACACTGATATGAGATCCACACCATGCAGCCCTTTCAATAACTAAAGTCTAAAGGGCTGTCACATGGAGGATGGAACAAGCTTGTTTTCACCTGCTCCAGAGGCCCTTAGGGCCTGAAGCAGTGACTCTCCTTCCTTGGACGTTTTTAAGCAGCGCTTGGATGGCCATCGGCCATGGATCATCTAGTTGAGATTCCTTCATTGCAGGGGGTTGGACCCCCGGGGTCCCTTCCAACTCTACAATTCTATGATGCTGTTTTAAAGAGCATCCAATGCGCCTTTAAAGCACATGACTTCCCCCAAAAGGATTGGTGCCTTTGTGGCTCCCCTCTCACAGACCTACAATCCCCATAATCCCTAACAAAGTACAATTCCAATGATCATTTAGGGGAAGACATCTGCTTTTTAGAACAGGGATGAAGAGCCTGCAGTTTGCTCACCCCCATTTCCTAGGAACCAGGAATGGGAAGCGCAAGTGCTTCTAACAGTATGGTTATAGGGAGCAGTGTGTATAAAATATTGAATGTAATATGGTTATTAAGGTAATTGTATCAGAATTATTATGGGAAGGTTAAAGAGGGAGGGAGGGGGAAAGAGAGATTGTGGAATTCTGGTGGTGAGCGATGACTGGATGAGGATTTGAAAGGAGTTTGAATGAGAGTCAGTTGAGAGCGGTGGGTTCTGGAGGGGGTGGTTGGGCAACTACCGGTAACCATTCAGTTTAGGATCAGTAGTCTAGTCATCATTTTTGTAATAAAGCAGCATATAAGATAAAGAGAATTTGAGGCTGTAAGCTCAGGTACACATGTCATCCTACAATCATTTAGTGAATCATCCATACAGTCTCCTTTAGTGAGGGTGCAGTACCTAGGATCTGGACCAAACATTGATATTTTTTGTTCTTTTCTAGTTTAATAGGTTTATGTTCTGGTTCTAATGATGTAATAGGGGTGGGGACTCTTTAAATACTGGGAGCTGCTACACACTCCTTTTTTACTTAAAAAAAATAATAATTTCCCCTCATTTTCAAAAGCACATGCGTTGTCTCTTTCTTCAGGTTCTTCAGTTACATTTGTTGTGAGAATGGTGTTATATGCAGTAGAGGGTTGGGGGGAAAAGAGAACACACGGCATTTAAATGCTATGACCGAACACTTCTGAATTATGTGTACATCCTAGAATAAAACCCAGAATCCTCTGCAGTGCGCCAGGTCCCTCAACAGACAAACTGACATACCCTGAAAGCATAACGTTTGAAAACCACTAGCTTATGAAAACTGAAAGACAAAGCACTATAACAATGAAGGGAAATTCTTCCAGAAGATTCGGCAGGCATCCGCACTTTTGACTTTCAGGTGTCTCTTGAAGAATGGTTTTATGCCAACAGGCCTATGCAGTTGTTTAAATTTTTCTTGAGTAGCCAGTAGGGATGCACAAATATGTCCATTTCTGTTTCTTTCAGTTTTTCAACCCTTAAACTCAGTTCTTCACAAATGCACATCTGTTTGCAAATTCTTTTTTTAAAAGCCCTCATTAAAATTAATCAGCATTTGAGTGCTAATTTCTCCTAATATACATGTTTGTATGCAATTTTCCTGAACAACATGCATTTTTGTATTAGTTTTCAATAATATATACATTTATATGCATATCTTAACACTAGTTTATGTATTTTTCTACATGTTATTTGGCAGGAGAACTGCATTGCATAGGAGTGCAAATTTCTTAGATTCAGAGCTATTTATTCTAAAAGGAGAATAATAGTATCTTGAAGTGCCATATCTGCTTGAAGGAACTGTCATTCTTATAACATTTTAAGTTTTATATATGTACTTCATTATTTATATAAAATGTAAAATGAGAAATAAGAGAAAAATTATAGGAAATATTACATGTCAAAACATGTTTAATCATAGCTTGATCTTCCCATATTGGTAAGTCATCTTTTCTAAGTATTCCCATACTAAAAAAAGAAAGAAAAAAAGATTAATATGGCCACCTAGAGGTGAAAAGAATAATCCTAAAGTAGCCCATATTTGTTTCTGAGTATTTTAAACTAATAATCATGAAACAAGTATATCTTGAGCTGGTATGCCTGCCGGGGAACACCAGAAAAATATCAGTACAATGCATTGGTACATAGTACTTTGTTTTACTAGCATAACTATTACTGTAGTTCAACCTAGTATAATGACGTAAGCTTTCTAATTGGTTTGGCCAGCTAAACTTGTAGTCTTTTTTCCCACACTGGTGAAATATGAGTTTACAACACTGTGCTTTTTACAGTATTCAATGAAGTAGGAATTGACTAGTCTGCTCTTCAATACAAAGATTCCCATAATGTTAATTTAAATCAGCAGCAATGAAGTTAAAAAAATTAATATAAAAATTCCTCAAAAGAACTGCATATTGTTTTGGGAAGTGTGAATTACCGTAGATAATTTGCATTCTATGTGCTGTAAGTGGGTAGTTAAATTCAATCAATCAATCAATCAATCGTCGGGGAGAGGGTACAAACCCATGATATGCATCTAGTTACCACACAGACCATTAAGGCATGACATTACACACCCACACCCTTATCTATCTATCCATATACACACAGCCATTTGTGTGTATCATATCCACCTTGTACTGTAATGTACTATAATGTATATTTTTTGTATTATGCACACATCTGTTCCTAATGAAATTATCCTGGGGTGGTAACTCTGTTTCTATCAAAGGAATCTTTTTTTCTCCATACAGTATACCGGTATGTATATGCCAAATGTTAAGTCACTGAATGGCAGTGATTGATGTGTAAAATACATTTCAGATGGAAAGTGCTCCATAAAATTTCATTCCTTAAAATCCATTATTTAGCAGATATCCTTAGGAAAGGATAAAGCTCAGTGGCAGAGCACACACTTTGTATGCAAAATTAAAAAGAACCAAAAACAATATCCCCCAGGTGCCCCAATATAAAATCCAGAAAGGTTCAATCCCTGAGGTTTTAGAAAATCCTGGTGAGCTTGCTGTAGCAGCAGTGAGGTTAAGCTATTCAGCTTGTAGAAGATAAACTCAATAATATAGTAAAACAATCCAGATCTGTGTTCAGGGTAGGCATTCATTTCATAGCAGTGAATCTTTATCTTTAGTTGGGGTTTGTTGGACACTTTTCTTCCTGCACCAATTTTCCAAAGCATGCAAGTTACCCCAGCAGAGACAGATCACAATAAACCTTTATGCACTACTACATATGGGTTATGGTTATACTGACCTTGCATGGGAGTTGAAGTAGAAGCTATAGATAGCAGTGTATCCTAAAGAGGTCATCTCTAGGCTGTATGACAGAGCAGTGGAGTCTAGGGTGGGAATAGAAAACCTCTGGCCTTCCAGATGTTGGACTCCAGTTGACATTGTCAGGGATGAAGGAAGGTGTAGTAGAATCTGGTGACTGAAGTTGAGTGTGTTTCTCCCTATCTCAGAGGCAATGAGTACCACGCAGGGTCTAGTGTACTCCTTCCTCCAAAGCTGTGATTCTGCCAGTGGGTCAGATCCTATCAATCATGTTAATATTGGTGCAGTTAAGAAAATATTCCTTTCATTCCTCAAGTTGACTTCAAACAATTCAATGTGGTTTAGGTAGAATTCTCATAGGTATAAAATTATATATATAGCCTCACAATGAATAATAAGCTTCCTAATTCTTTCTATTAGCTAAAAATACTATTTAAATAACTATTAAGTACTATTTTGGGATATGAGAACCTACTATATATTTTGAAAGGTGGCTTTTCCGTTTCTACGGCCACCTCGTGAGATACTGTTGCCAAACTTGGGACAAGGGTTTCTGAGACTGGGGCACTGGTTTTCATTGGTGTTGGGCATCCAGCCACCATTTTGAATCAAGATGCTGGTCTGAAATGTGACTTTGGTGTGACTTCATCCGGTTTTTGGTGCGATGGGTACAACTGTGCCGATTTCAAACTCCGCACAAGGGTTTCCAAGGTGGAAACTGCAGTTTTCATCAACACTGGGATGCCGGCTGCCAATGGGACATTATGCTTTCACAAACGGAATATTGATTGGTGGGGAAAGACTCACACCGTCTATACAACATTGTATCCTTTTAAATACTTTTAAGACAATCAAATCTGCTTTTCACCCTCCATTGACTCATGGAACCTTATGGAGAGACACTTTAATTTGATTGCCTTTCTTGGAACATCTAAAACTACAACCAGCATCAACTATTTTCTTTTCTTTTCTGTACAAATACTAAGCTCTGTTTTCTTTGTATGGGTATGTTTGTAACTTGAAATTAAAAAAACAATTTTAAAAATAAGAAGAAGAAGAAGAAGAAGAAGAGTTTGGATTTGATATCCCGCTTTATCACTACCCGAAGGAGTCTCAAAGCGGCTAACATTCTCCTTTCCCTTCCTCCCCCACAACAAACACTCTGTGAGGTGAGTGGGGCTGAGAGACTTCAGAGAAGTGTGACTAGCCCAAGGTCACCCAGCAGCTGCATGTGGAGGAGTGGAGACACGAACCCGGTTCCCCAGATAACGAGTCTACCGCTCTTAACCACTACACACACTGGCTCTCTGATAAACTGATACAAAAAAGTAGAAGTCTGATGCTCCTGACAGGAAGTAGTATGAAATGACAAAATAGGAGCAGGGCTGTGAACTGCTGCTGCCCCATGCACTATAGCAGATGTGAATGCAATTTGCCACATCTTGTCTTATTTTCACAATGCAAGCATATCCCCTTTATTTCTGTTTTTCTTTTTACATTCTGGAGAATCCTTTGAGGAGATCCTTTACTTTACCTCAGAGTTTCAGGCTCAATGATCCAAAGCAATATCCTTGCCCAAGGGAGTAATTTATTTATTTCTCATCCAGCACCATCCTTAAGTACATTTCTTGGTAAACAAGAAAAATAGTTCTCTATTATTTTATATGTGTTTTTTATATAAAGTTACACAGATTGTTATCTATTTAAAACTTCCATATTAAGGTTGCAGTGATATTTTTCTAAAACCTAAATATATGTTTCAATATAATTTATGTTGAAGGTTTAAAATGTCCCTTGATGTCCATCACTTCTAATCTGAGATAGAAACTTTTTTAAAAAGTTCTTTAAAAGCTATTCAGACTGGTAGTGCCTGTTAGCCTCCTTTATGGCCTGCTGGTTCCTGCTTTCTCAGCCACTATAATCCTATGCTGCGCAGATTTTTCTCTATCACGAATCTGATGCAATTGTGAACGTCCTTCATTATGTTTTCCTGCATTCAAAGTAAATTTATTTGTGATACTGTAGTAATATTTCAAAAGTTTCTTAAACGGAAATAATTTAGAAATAGCCTAAATATGTTCATACATTTTAGGAGAATATGTATTGATGCTTCTAGTATAAGAGTCAGTACTAACAATACCCTGACAGACAACTTGTGTTTAAACAGTCCATGTACTTCAGCACTGTTAACATTAAAGCTGCAAAGTCATGTAAGATCACGACTCCTTTTTTGTTTTGACTGAAATGCTGAGATCACATGTGAGTTCAGCTTTCTGAAGTTACATTGCACAAGCAATAGACTGCTAGTGTGAGCCAATTTTTAGTGCAAACTAATCAAGAGGTATGTTGCTAGAACCATAAAGAGCAAGGAAAATAACAGGGATGAGAAACTCATGGCCCTCCAGATGTTATGCTATGTTGCAAATCCCATCACCCCTGTCATTTGGCTATGCTGGCTGGGACTGGTGGGAGTACACAAAATATCTGGAGGCCACAGGTTCCCCTTCCCTGTCCTAGAGAGTTAACTCCATTTCTATTAGCAAAAGTTTTCCTACTTGGTCACCTAGAGCAGGTGTCTTCAAACCTTTCAGACTAAGGATCAACTTTTAACCCAAGCATGCATTTGAGGACCCATTCTTAATATTTTCTTAATCTTTTACCATATATTTGTATGGTGGTAGTACTCCTGTTGTGACCCACTTTGAATCAGGCTGCAACCCATTAGGCTGCACCCTAACAGATGAAGACCTAAGGCAATTCTGACTCACTCCTATTGAGAAAGTGACTGGCTATTTACAAGCCTAGTGCTGTGTTGCTTCCAGTAACACAAATGTAAATCTTAATTTACTCTACCTGACTAACTAATACTCAGGGTAAACCTACTGAAATGAATGACATGTTAGTCATTATGAAATCAGTCCATTGGTTTCAGTGTCTACTTGGAGTATGACTTAGTCGGATACAATTGTATGACTTCAGTTAGATCTATGCATGAATAACTACATAGAGTTGAATCAGAAATGTTTTCATTCAGTACATTTAATACTACAGAAGAAAGATCAGAGTGGTGGATTGTCAGAAGAAGGGCATGGCAGATTGTATTGTCCCACTGAGCCAACACTTTGAATATTATTTTAGAAAGTTTCCTGGTCTTTCACCAGTATTCCTACACTCTGCCTTACACAATCTAATGTGCAAATATACCAACAGATCTAGAAAGAACAACAAATCCCTCCCACTCACATTTACTAGACACAAAGCCTGCTGATCATAAGTACATCAGGCTTGCATGGTTCACGTCCAGTTTTTGCAATAGTCAAGCATAGAATCTTACGCAGATGAGAAGGATAGGTGATAGTCATTTGCATAGCAATGACTTCTAACTGCAAATTGCCATATATTTCAATACAGCCTCTATATCATGGGTAGGCAAACTAAAGCCCAGGGGCTGGATCCGGCCCAATCACCTTCTAAATCCGGCCCGTGGACGGTCCAGGAATCAGCGTGTTTTTGCATGAGTAGAATGTGTCCTTTTATTTAAAATGCCTCTCTGGGTTATTTGTGGGGCATAGGAATTCGTTCATTCCCCCCCCCAAAAAAATAGTCTGCCCCCCCAAGGTCTGAGGGACAGTGGACCAGCCCCCTGCTGAAAAAGTTTGCTGACCCCTGCTCTACATAGTGAATAGACAAGTGTGAGGGGAAGAGGAAATACTGTACTATGAAACCTTAGAGAACTTCACATGAAGCCAGAGAGGCTTGCTCTTCCAGGAATGAGCAGATCAACTCAGCAATGTCCTATTTCACTGTCTTATGAAAAATCATAAGGATTCCAGCCATAGCTCCAACACTCCATCATGTCAAAATCTGCTAAAGTTCTAATAGGATCAGTGATAGTCACATCATCATTAGAGCATGCTAGGAACTTGACTGAACTCCTACATAAGACACTGATCTACCTAAAAGTGAGGCTACATCAAAGGGAGATGAGGGAAGCAGTGTCACCATCAGTCTGTAGAGAAATAACCAGGCTCCTCCTCCAATCAACTGTCAATGGGCAGCAGCCATTACATCAGGTGACAGCAGAAAGAAGCAAGTCACTCCATTGGCTTGGCTGAGAGACCAGCAACTTTGGATCCCTCTTTTCCTTGAACTCTTTGTAATTAAACATTAGTGTCTGGGTTTGCTTTCCCCCCTCTTCTATCTCAATCTATTTTTTATTTTTTATTGTATCTTTTAGACTGGAAGCCTGAGGACATGGACTGTATTGTTACCTATAAGAACGTAAGACTAGGATGCTGATCATTTCCCAAAGACTCCTTTCAAACTGACTAAAGACTTGTCACTATTTTACTATGAGGAAAAATGAGCCTAAACTTATTTGCCACTTTAGAAAGGGAAGAAGTAATGCCTGCCCCAAAGGGTCGCAAAACACTTAGGTTACCTTAAGAAAAAGCAGAAGGAACTATCTCAAAGGTGGAAATAAAAAGCATTTCATTAACATCACCCAAAAATCTTCTAATTTTTGGCAAGGCCAAAGTTGGTAAGACTCTTTGTTAGGGAAATGTGGATTTACAAAAAAATATCTTATGAAAACACTTCATTAATTAGTAGTTGACACAATATGCCCTCATGAAGCAGGAAATATTAATTAATATAATAAAAAGCCTTTTGGATCAGTCAATGACCCATCTGATCCATCCTGTTCT
Source organism: Darevskia mixta (assembly GCA_034641385.1). NCBI lineage: Eukaryota > Metazoa > Chordata > Lepidosauria > Squamata > Lacertidae > Darevskia > Darevskia mixta. Next base: position 3,527,532 of record JAWWNH010000054.1, on the reverse strand, counting down.
CACAGTGGCCAACCAGATACCTATGGGAAACCTGCAAGAAACACCTGAGCACAGCCGCACTTGTGATTCTCAGCAACTGACAGTCAAATACATACTTCATCCAACAGTGGATGTACAACATTATTGATTGAGAAACTGAGACTTTCAGATGAAAGACAAAATAACAGACTATTCAAATAAACTTATGCCCTACTTTTATTATCTCAGAAACAGATTCTATCTTCCTTTTAACTAGTCCCCAATCCAAAATTATGTCTGTTGTTGATGATGAATCACTTGATGATGATTTCCTGACCCAAACACTGAGCACACACCAGAATTCCACTACCTTATTAGAAGTCATCTAAGACAGAAAAGATAAGCGTCACACATGGTATGGTACCTTAGACACTCTTGACATTCCCTTAGACATTACAGTATGGTAATGATGATGATTACATTTAGGAATCATCTTCCAAGGTGATTTACAGACATTATGTGTCAATAAGTCATCAGTATTATGTGTTTCTTCCTAATTTACCCAACTATTTTCTGTCTCAGAACAGGTCCTTAAATAAACTGACACATATATGTAAAACTCTAAATAAATTCTGCTATAGTTACACAACTGAACCAGATCATCACCAGAGTTCTCAAAATGTGAGTTTTCTATCATCCAGCTGGTATAGAAGTCTCAGAGGATGTCTTATCTGGTATCCCAGTAAGAATTTAATAGGGCTAGAGCATGTACCTTTAGCTCACAACAACAGTGATTTCTTAACAATCTCATTTAGAAACAGAGTCAGTACAAACCAGGGTGACCAGATGAAAAAGAGGGGTGCACCTTTAAGACCTGCATAGAAGAGGTAAATTTGGGATGGTGTTGCTTGTATGAAAACACCTCTTTTACATAGCTATTAAAGGTGCAGAGCCCTGTCTTTTTCATCTAGTCACCCTAAAACCACCATATACCAAAGGCAATTTATTATCAGGAAATGTTTACAAACTTTTCCATACATAACAATAAATTGTAAACTTCTATGCTTTTCATTAAACGTTTCCTATATGAATATAGCGGAAATGCTTGGAAAGGACTAAGCACTCAGAAGGTAAAAGATGAATAAAAGAAATCCAGTCTTTCCCCCTAAATCCCTAACTATTTCAGTCAGGGTTTTAGCTTTTACTGGCACCTTTACAGTTAATATCTTGCAACCGCTGTATCTTTATCCTATAGTGCTTTTTGATGAATGTGAAATAAGATGAAGTAAAAACTATTGTAAATAATGTCATACCTTCATCTATTGAGGCTTCACTACTGTACCCATCATACTCTGCAGACAGAGGGCTATATTTTTGTCTGGTTTCCCAAATATAGTTTTTCTGTTGTCTGTTATCGCCTGCTGGTGGCCTTGAACTTTGTGTTCTGGATAAGGCTTCGTGATATTTACCCAGTGCCTCATCTTCACTTTCAGATGATGAACCATGCTGATCTTTATTTATGTATGAGTTGTCTATTTTGGAAAAAAAGGAGGGGGGAATGATAACAGATGGCACCATAAAGGAGAGTGCTAAAATTATAATGGGTAAACATTTAACTGTTAATACATTTTTTTTCCTAAACAGAAGGTAATATTGTTCACATTTTAACCCAGTTTAGGCAAGAGCTCAAACTTCACAATAAGTGTATTAACATTAACATAATTATTTTTTGTTTCTGTTATTCCTGAAAATATTTACTGTATTTTAGCCTGAAATAATCAGGCCTTTAAAGGGATGAACCAAGGTTGTTTCCTAAATACATGCCTTTTACTGCAGCCCATGGGGAAGATCCCCCCACCATGCATTTCATTTTGTTTTGTCTTCCCTCTTTGCCCTATCACCCTTAGTGGATTCAGAAAGCTCTTCTGTAACTTGATATAGGGTTTTATCCTTCTTGTTGGATAGATACATTTATGTCAACATTTGTGTTCATGTATAACTGCAAAGTTTGGGATACCTTCATGGCTTCGCTAGCAATAGCTTTAAATGTTTGTTTTCCTTCAATTATTAGAGGTGTGACATAGACTATTTTATAATTTATGCATTGACTGATTTTAGAGAAAATATATTTTTGATAATATTTTTTTATTTTATATATATATATATATATATATATATATATATATATATATATATATATTAGACTTGTTGCATTTACCACTTCATGATTTGTATGTTAGTTTTCTCTCTTTTAGTATTACTCCTCATGAAAAGCTATATGTAGCTTATAATATGTTAAGTTCCCAGATTGTGTTTCTTGTAATAAAACAACCTCTGCACACTATGTCCTGATGCACTAAGTAAACAAACGCATATAAATATAGAATTCAAGAATCATGTACAAAATATTCTTGTTATCCAGTGTCATCCGTTGAAAGATCTAGCAAAATTTAAGGGAACAGAAAGATTTTTATTTTTTTTTAAAGTTGATTAATCACTATTCAAAAGTTAGTAGCATTAATCAGGAAAGAAAATATGTAACCAGTTTTCAAGGAGTGTGAATAAAATTAGATAAAGCAAATTTCAGGGAAAATAATATACATATCATAAAGAGTTTCTACTAAGGAGACTGTTTTAAAGATCATTATGAATGAAATCTAAAAAACAGTTGGGAAAAGAAGTATGTAGTAAAAGATCCAGGAAAGGCCACATGGATAAAGTATGATATAAGACACCTCACCTTTTTCTGGTGTCTTCTTACTACTCACTTCTTTTGAAAAACATTCTGATTGCTTAGCCTTTTCCTTTTTACTTTCTTTTGAAAGAATAGATGGTGCATTTTCTTCCTGCTTTGTTACAGACTGTCTGTGGCCATCAGAAAATGGTTTGCATTTCTTTTCTTTTACTTCATGAACCCCATGAGCTTTTTTAGACTTTAACTTCTGCAATTTTGGAGTTTGCTCTTCATTTTTTTCTGAATTCCTGGAAGCAAAACTGTGCACTTCTTTGGTGTTTTTGAAGTCAAGTCCTGGTGATCTTTGTTTTGCTTTTTTATGCAACAGGCCCTCATTTTGTTCTACTACGGCATGCAATTCTTGATTTAGTTCTTTATTAAGGGACTCATCTGGTCTATATGTATTGCAGTTCTGCCTAATATCTTTTGGAAAGGTAACATTTTTCAAGTCTTCTTTCTCTTTATTTTCCTCTTTATCTACTACAGATTTATCTTCTTGTGCGGTAGCAGAATCATCTGTCCGAAGGCTGTTGATCATACTTGTTACCTGTTCTGTAACTGAGTCAGCTACTGTATAGCTGACATCCCCAACAGCACTGGTTAGATCATCTACAGCATTACTGAGTGTGTCAACCAGAGAAGACATAGAAGGAAGGCTCAGATTTTGTTGAAAATTTTTGAAAAATGCCATGTTTTGATTGTTAGTACATTATTGTAGAGGAAGAGCTTTGAGGACTACTGCTTTGAGAATATGCTATTCCTCAAATGCATTGCATTTGTATTTTTTTAAGTATCCTAAACCCTATCCTTTAAATTGTGGACTCTGCAGATTAGTCATTCTCTGAATTCTGTTACCTTAAAAGCAATAAATAGGAGCAAGTGTTTTCTACTACACAAAGCCAAAATCAATTGATAAAAATCAATTCTGGTTTTTATGTTGTGTTGTATAACATAACCAGACATTTTAAATATTATATGTAAATTGTTGAATTTACTCTACACCTGCAAAGAAAAAGTTTAAACATATTTAAATAATATATTATAAAGACAGATATACTGCATTGTTTCAAAACACTAGCATATACCCCACATTGTATCGGTTATTAAGAAACCATAAAACATAATTCTTAACATTGGACTACATTCTTAACATTGTTGTCACCCAGACCACAATAATTCTGTACCCATGGGCAACAGTCTGTACAAATATAAGCACACAACCCCAGTAAAATCAACAAGTTTATGCAGTCTAAACTCTATGTTGAACTGTGGTCATGGAATATAATTCAGTTCAAATATGATTATTTCCTCTAACTTTTAATGAATGATACACTGCAAATAAAAGAGGTTCGTCCTATCACTTTTGAGATTCAGAAATATCTAAGATTTTGTCCCTCATAATTGAGAAAATATGGTTTCCTGGTATATAAAAGCTATGATCTAATTATTCTTATTAAGCATATTTGGGAAATATAAAACCATTTGTTTCTTTCCACTATCTAAAATGTCAACCCCTTACACAAGATTCAACAGACCCCAAAGCCATTAAATTCTGACTAAACACTACAGATGGATTAGTAAAAGTATTTTGGACTATATAAGATATTTATTTTATTCAAGTCAAACTTTTATGCCTATATAACATTATTCATATGATATTACACCAGAGGTTTGCTGTCTTTCAAAGCCATAGACCATAGAATTTGATACTTACAAAGTTTGTCCTGTGAATTTTTTCTGGCATTGTATCGTGAATTGAGGTCTGGGAAACCTCCAACATTCTCAAAACACATCTTCTTGTTAATATATAGAAAAAGAATCAACAACAGGATAATAAACAGTCCAACTGCTGACAGAAATCCAACTGCCTCAGGAGATACTAGAAAAAACACAAACAATGACCAGACTGGAAAGACAACACATTTCATTAAACTAGATTGTTAGTAAATCACACCCAGACCCAAACTTCCATGCAAGTACATAATAGGGGGAAGATGAGACAAGAGGCCTTGTTTCATATTCCCCTTCAGTCAAGTGGTTACATGGGCACACTGCCTTTTCAGTGGTGGTAACAAGTCTGTGGAACTCCATACCCAAGGAAATTGCTTTGCTTCTTTTTTGTTAGTTTTTAGGCATCAGGCCAATATGGTTTTATTTTAGGCTCAACAGAGTTCATAGAATAGAATTCAACTGCTGGTGCTTTGAATGCTTTTGTTTAACTCTTTTACCTTGTTTCATTTATTTGCTCTTTAAGTTATTTACTAACATTTATTATATTATCATATTGTTTATATATTTGCCTTGTAGAGTTAAAAGAATAAAATAAAAACCCTTAATAAATAAATATTAATTGCCATCATTTTCATTACAATATAATTTGTCAGCCTACTTTCAATCAAGTCATCAATCACAGATCTACTGTCAAGACCAGTGTGTATATATATCCCCATCCTGCCAATTGTGAAATCTACGAGGCTTTGGCTGAATATGACAGCAATTTTATGTCTACTTTTATGAATTGTGTTTACTTTTATATTTAATAAAAGCAATGTGACCCATTAATGAACATAATGTTTAAATCAAAGTTTAAAATCACATCCTTTTGGATTATAACCAGGAATGTTTTTTTGCTGCAAATAAACAGTTACCACACATGGAGATCTATGTGGAACCTGTCATTGTGAATGAATTCAACACATGCTTTCTCATGTCCACTATAGTAAAATCTTTGACTTGGTCAGGTAACAAATTGACAGCCAGTGCATGTTTAATGTGTTGATTGGATCCCACACCTGTCAGTAATCTGGACCTGGTTTTGAAGCTACTGCTTTCTCACTCCAGCTTCCTGTTTTCTTTGCTCGCCTCCAGATTGACTAGTGGCCATCCAACACCCTCTAAAGTTCTAACATTTAGTCTTCCAAGGGTCTAGACACACAATTCTAATTTTATTGTATGAAGTTTCATTAAGGATTAGTGCTTGTAGTACAGAGCAACCACTATAGAGGGATTTGCATGCATTTTTGTATGCAAGTCTGTGACTGCAAGAGACTGTGAATCTGGGGTGGCCACACCAACTTGAGTGACTTCCACATTCACTTGAGCTATGCCCGCCAGTGGCATGCAGCCCTGTTTTCATCTCTAAATTGTTAACAATGCCTTGCTTTAAGTGCTGCATATAATTTATGAAAACTACTTGCTTTTTATAAAGTTGTGGCCAATGCCTTCAAGCATGCAGTGTTTCATTTGCCCCCATTTACTTTGACTATAATGCCACAGCACAGAAACAATAAATTAAAACAACAAAATCATGTGAACAGCACTGAAAGATCACAGAACAATTGAATTCAAACCCTTTTATTGTAAAAGGGTACATATTTCATAATCTTTGGAGTCTATTAGAACCCAAATGCATAAAATAGTTATTAGGGTTTTAAAAAAGTAAAGGTAAGTGATTACGGTAACTACATATACCGCATATTCCGGCGTATAAGACGAGTGGGCGTATAAGACGACCCCCAACTTTTCCAGTTAAAATATAGAGTTTGGGATATACTCACCGTATAAGAAATACGACCCGGCGTATAAGACGACCCCTGACTTTTGAGAAGATTTTCCTGGGTTAAAAAGTAGTCTTATACGCAGGAATATACAGTACTTGAATTTGTGACTAGCCCCATTTTATTGCAGAAGTTACTCCTGCCTGTATAGTTCTTCTGCAAGGGCACTGTCCCAATACGATAACACTTTTTTCAGCCATAGAGTATAGCTGGTTTGCTTATTAGCTTGATGTTAAATTTAGTGTTTAATGTGATAATATCAGTTATAGATCTAAGGTCATTTTCTGAGGTTAAGAGAATACAGCAATTAATACCTTACGAAAGAATGATACTTTAGCTTCAGCTAGACTAATTAATTATTCATCTACTTTAACACCAAATGCAAGTATTTGGAATTATCTATCTTGTATCTATTTGCATACATGAACCCATCTTTAGGACTATAAGCAGCCTGAGTTTATCACATGTGAAAAAGACATGACTATTCTGATAGTTTTCTTAAACCTGTAACCAGTATTTCTATAACCCCATGAGGGATTGTGTGCAGTACAGTATACTGTGCTGTTTGTATTCCAGTGTTTAACATTAAGCATTTAATTCTCTTAAATGAACTATTAAGCACAATTATTTTATGGACAGAAAGTAATAGTAATTCTCATAAAATTAAATACAAGGAATTTAACACAATTATGCAGAGGATGCACTCCATTAAAAATATTGCTAAAGTTATATCCTAATTAATGACCCACAATAGATATTAATTGCTTCTTGAAAAGTATTGCAACTTTCAAAATACAACAAATTTCGTAAAAACTATCTTAGAACTGTTTTTATGAGGTTGAACAGTTTTATTCAACATAGCATATGTACAATGGCAAAAAAAATGTAAGTTCTATCTAATGAACTAAAGTAATTCAAGGAACATTATTATATTTCAATCACAGAATAACAGGTGAAAAAAATTCACTGAAATTAATATCATAATGCATTGTCAATACAAGCAATGAATTCAAAGGTTATAAATTATGCTAACAAAATTAGTATTTGGCAACTTGACATAAAATAAATTCCATTATATTAGGACTTTAGTTTTCTATGCCAAAAAAATCAACATATATTGTATATTTAAATTTGTTTTTATCTCTTTCCAAAAGCAATTTCAAACATACTGGAAAAGTATTTTTGAAGAGTAGCAGTATCATAAGCATTAAACAAAAAAAATACCTTTAATTTTAAGAAAGGATAATTGCTTTAAAATAGCATTTATAAACTTCTTTTTTTACTTACATAAAGTGTTGACTGTTCAATTGCTCCAATAGTGTATGAAACTATATATTTATCTTACTGCATGTCAAGACAGTTTAATTATTAATGTGGTCAATGCAATAGTATCTGCCTTGTGTACAAGCCAAACTGGTACTTGATCTGAAACCCCATGATGGTCAATGAACATACTCTTATTTTTAAAAACACAATTCAATGGGTTGTATTCAAAGTAGCACTAAGGGGAATGTTCCATGAGAGCAAGGATTTCTCCTTGCACAAGGGAATGTTCACCCCCTCTTCTCACTTGTGTGTTCCCTAAATCTGTTTTGGGGGTTACCCCAGCACTCAAGAGCAGATTTGGGGATGGCATGGGATGTAAGGAGGAGTTAAGTCCCTTTGCACAAATGGAACTCATTCTGCTTGTGGAATTATTTAGTTGAATACTGCTTAGTATTAAAAGTTATGCTATTTTTACAGTGTTAAGGTATCAAATACAGTATTGGTATTTAATTTATATAATAATTAATTCACTATAACTGAATTACTTCATTTCTTTCACAATAGTATAGAATTTAAAAAGTTTAAAATAGGCATATAACAAAGGAGTACTAAAAAGTTATTATTTTAGCTGCTTCTAAAGATCCTCATTAATCAAAGGGTATTTAACCAACCTTTGCTCCATTTACCCACTGGATACATGCCGGAACAAAAAACCAAAGTCACTTCTGTGCTCACTCAGGCTCAGGGAACCAGATGCAAAAATCTATTAAATATAATTTACAATGAAAAATAGGTTTTATCTGGCTAACTCATCCTCAGAGCAGCCATCCCAGAAGCAACAGAAATAAGCTTGTCTTTACTAACTTAAGTTCACTGATCTCAATGGTTTCTATGATGGCCAAAAACAACTCATATAGAGTATTCTTTTGCATGGTATTCATTAGACCATGGTTTTCATGGGGAAAATTTTAACGTATTTCAAAAATTAGCCATTAGATGGCACTATAGGTTAACTAGATTACAAAGTGCAAAACCTACACTTTGAATGTTCTGTTCCCACTAAATAAGTACCACAGATAGTAACTTTGATTGCTTACTCAAATATTGGGTAGAATCCAGATACAGCTCAACATATTTAAATCCTATTAATTTCAAAGGGAGGGAACTGAGCAAGTGCTCAACTCCAAGTGAAACGAACAGGCCTTCAAAGTGCTTCATTTAAGATGGATCATACTTTCCTGTTTTATGAAGATAAACATAATTTTAGATTTATAAAAAGTAATGAGCACTGACACATGCAATAAGCTCATCTAATGGCTCATCATTTTTAAATTTAGGATTTGTCCTTTTTTGTTATTATTATCCTTATTTATGAACAATGGGTTACAATAAATACTAAATTATCTCTCTAGAAATCAGCAAGCTGATGCAATTACATGAATTTATTGCATTTATTTTAGTGAGATGCAAATGCACATAACTGCATCACATAAATTAAGTAAAATAACTTAATGACAGATTATTGATTATGTCCAACCTAAATCTCTAGCTAAACAAATAAACTGTGACCACAAGACAATGAAAATATTTAAAGAAACATTTAATTGCTACTGTTTAACCACAGAACCCTGGGGGAATGGAATACCTGCATTGAGCAGGATCAGTCATGCTCTACATTATTCAACATCTCTAACGTATTCGTCTGATGCATTCTAGATTACATTCAGCCTCATTCATAACTCAGGGCCAATTTATATGTAACCAACCACTGAAATGTGAGAGAGGTTCTGCATAGATGAATCACATGCCGCACCAGTAGTGTCTATTTCTAGGAACCACATGGGACAGTTTAATTATATGATTACACCTACATCAACACCACAATACTGTACTAGTGCTAGTGTGAAAAGTAACCACATTATCCACTGACTAGTTGAATTCAGCCCATTAATAATGGGCGCTAGGGGCGGCGACAGGGACCCGAGGCGCAATATGCAGTTGTCCCCCTCCCTTCCTTCTCCCCGCCTCAGCCGGCCAAGCCACCACCATGGCAGAGCCGCCTGTTGCCGCTGCCCCGCTGGCAGCCCCGGCGACGGCCGCCCTCCCCGCCGCCGCCACGGGCGGCTGAGGTGGGGAGAAAGAAGGGAGGGGGAGAAGCAGCAGCGTGCGGGGAGCGGCCGCCATTGCGCTCCAACCAATCAGGCTCCTCCTCCTCTCTGCGCTCCAATCTGTGTGTCAGTGGAGCGCATGCGCAGTTGGCCAATTCCACTGACACACGGACGGTGGACGCAGGGACACAGGGAGATTATTATATAGGATTTCAGAAGACTCTTGTAAACAAATGTTACTTGTATTCAATGTGACCCAACGAAGCAATTCCCATACCACATAGGAGGACAAATTACAAGTTTTATTAAAATAGCCACATAATGTAAGCAAGCGAGCCACACCACAAATAATGACAGGCTTAAAGGGATCCTCCAAGTTGAAATGCTGTTACAGTGGTACCTTGGTTGTCAAATGGCTGAGTTGTCAAACAAATTGGCTCCTGGATGCCGCAAACCCAGAAGTGAGTGTTTCAGTTTGCAAACGTTTTTTGGAAACCGAATGTCCAACGCAGCTTACGCAGCTTTTGACTGAGTGCAGGAAGCTCCTGCAGCCAATTGGAAGCAGCACCTTGGTTTTCAAACCATCTTGGGAGTCAAACGGACTCCCAGAATGGATTAAGTTCAACAACCAAGGTACTACTGTACTAAAGTGTCTCTGCCATATTCCTTAACATTCAAGAAAGGAGCAAGCTTTTTTTCCGCTGTTGAACTTTTTATATTATATTGAGCTCCATGAAATTCAATGCTTTCAAAAACATTACCATCAAAATTTGCTGAAGCACTAAATATTGTAATTATTCATTATATTTCCAAAACCAGAATTTTTGTATTATAGTTACCGTATACACACATTGGTCCTCTTTGCACATAAGACACAGATCATTCCAAATCTGATCCTGCTCTAGTACAAACAAAAGCAATAAACCACTATCCCCGGTTTAGCATTACATCCACGGGACCATATAACACTGGTCCTGAGAGATCTGCATTGGCTCCCAGTACGTTTCCAAGCACAATTCAAAGTGTTGGTGCTGACCTTTAAAGCCCCAAACGGCCTCGGTCCTGTATACTTGAAGGAGCGTCTCCATCCCCATCGTTCAGCCCGAACACTGAGATCCAGCGCTGAGGGCCTTCTGGCGGTTCCCTCATTGCGAGAAGTGAGGTTACAGGGAACCAAACAGAGGGCCTTCTTGGAAGTGGCACCCGCCGTGTGGAACGCCCTCCCATCAGATGTCAAGGAAATAAGCAGCTATCCTATTCTTAAAAGACATCTGAAGGCAGCCCTGTTTAGGGAAGTTTTTAATATTTAATGCTGTATTGTTTTTAACACTCGATTGGGAGCCGCCCAGAGTGGCTGGGGAAACTCAGCCAGATGGGTGGGGTATAAATAATAATATATTATTATTATTATTATTATTATCCAACCCAAAGATTGTGGTTTGTTTTTCTTCAACAAGTCATGTTTAGAAAGCCAAAAACAAATTTTGGTTTTAGATTGTAATTCATGTGAAGCAAATCAAAACACAGTTGCTAGTTCAGACGTAACTCTAATTCAGGGACTGTGGTTTGTTGCTCCTATTTGAGCTAGGGGAACAGCAGGTTTACTGCAATATTCTGATACAGTCAGTGTCTAACTTACTTTACGCTATATAATTTTGGTTTCACAGGAAAAAAATTATCCATAGTTCTAAGAGATCCTAGTCATCTTTACTCTTTTAATATATCTGAACCACAAATTCAATAGGAAATCTTGATTACTTTGCTTTTTTCTTTTGAGACATGTTACCTATGTCAAAGCTGCTTGTCTCGTTCTCTACCATCCTTCACACTTTCATGTGCTCTAACTACACCCAGCAGAAGGTCTATAAACTAGATGAAAAGGGGGAGGGGAAGAAACTGAATTACTTTTTTGCTTCAAAATCCATATGTTTAACAAAGATGTAGACAAAAATTAGCCCTTTTCGTAATATAAAGTTTGAGTCCATCAATTAAGACTTGCACAAAACCTTCATAAACATTGTGAAATATGTATTATAAAATATATGATATAGTGATGGGATAAAAACTAAAAATATAATTCAATGAAAATAAATTAGGAGTTCATATTAAAATTAATGAGGTTACTGTTAAATAAACACAGGACAAGCGGAAGTCTGAATTTACAGCACAATCTTATGCATTTTTACCTCAAAGTAAGTTTTATTGTATTTAGTGAGGCTTACTCCAGCTAAGTGTGCATGGCAATCAAGACTGCCTCCATGCAACACAATTCTCTACATGTCTACTCAGTTCTGAGTAAACCCACTGATTTCCTTGGTATTAGCTTCCTGGTGAGAGTTATAGGATTGTGGTTATAATCATTTTCTCTAGTCCATATAATATTCATTGAATGTACACAAAATATAAAGTAAGGCATTTTAGGCTTGGAGAAGGGGGAGTGGAAGGGAACACGGAGAGGGTGTAAGCCCCAATTTAAGGAATGTGGGGAAAGTGAAGGAAATATGTACCACATGTGGTGGACATGCAGGAAAATCAAAGAGTTTTGGAATCTTATTTAAGATGAAATGAAAAAGATTTTAAAATTAACGTTCATAAAAAAAACCAGAAACTTGAGCCTTACCAAATTTTCTCCCACTTCTGAATCACCACCTCAGAAGGAACAGCAGCTACTCCAGCAGCTACTCATGGCAATAACTGGTACACAAATCTGACCTCTTTTAGCCCCTTAATTATAGGCGCCTCCAAGCTGTATTCCAGGTGCACTGAGCTACTATCCCAAAATTTCTTAATTCTGTAACCTCAGCCTTTCTACGGGCATGGCTAATCTGCTGAAGAGTTTAGATCAAGGACAGCTAGCCATTATCATTACACTGGACCTTACAGCTGCATCCCATCAGATATGACTGAACATGAGCTGCCTCTTCAACATGAGCCAACTTGAATAAAATATACCTACAAAATTTATACCCACAAGATGAGAGTGAATCACTAATGACATACAATTACGTGTTGTTCCACAGAGATTTAAATGTGCTCTTCGGCTGTTCTACACCCATATGATTCAGTAGCAGACACTTAAGAGTGCCATAGGTAAACACAATGTATCTCTTATCCCTTTGCATCATAGTACTTTTTTCTCTGACCTGGAGAAATCCTGAATATGGCCTGCTGGGAAGACTGGTGGGGAGTGTATGAAGGGTGCAATATGAATGTCCTCAGTTTCTTTTGCATTGACAAGTTCAGGTCAAGAAAGTGGGTCATCATCATCTTCAAATTTTGAATACTGAGTTTGAGATTGATATGCTAATTGTGATTTTATTTGTCCTGTGGTGGTTTTGCCGCAATGGTCCCTGGTAGTCATAAAGCTCAGTTTCTGCTATTGCCTCCTTTATGGGCCTCCAGTAATGTTGCTTTGTCACTAAATTGTTCATAACTGAATAGCATAGTTACTTACTGCTCTAAGCAACTGTGATCATATCGTATCTGCCCTGCATTCCTTACATTTAGTGCCTTTAGATTGGAAGGTACGGTAATTTAAAATTGTATTGCTAGTTTTTTAAGCCTTGACAACTTAAAAATTAGCAGAACACTGGATTCTAATGGTATCCCATCCACGCGTTCTTTAAAAACACAGTGAAATTGCTGATCTTGAAATAAAATCAGTCTCCATACTTGAGAACTGGAAAATGCCCAGTATAATAGCTTTTTTAAAAAGTATGTGGGGGCGCCAAAAAATCACACACTTGTTAGCTTGAAGTATATTCTAAATACACTGGAAATATTGTTAAAGATAAAATTACCAAGCACTGAGAAGAACAAGTTTTGCTGGGAAAAACTTACGTGCTTTCTGCAGAAATAAGTCTGCCTCACTATTCTGTTCATAGTTCCTTGACAGTGACAACAAGCACATTTTATCCTTCTGCTTTCAAAAAGTGTTTGATTAATTCCTTCACCAAAGTAAACTTAGAAGCTAGTGGATAAGAGGTCAGAGCACAAATGGATGGTTTTCACAAAGAGGGAAGTAAGGAACTGTATTGGAACAAGAACTTTTTAAATTATTCATTAATTATCTGGAGCTAGGCATAAGCAATAAGATGGTAGAGTTTGCTGATGACACCAAATTATTCAGAATGGTTAAGAAAAGCAAAAAATACTCCAAAAGGAGCTCTCCTAACTGGCTGAATAGGCAATAAAAAGGTGAAATTATCTTACCCACTCAAATGCTTCGATCTGCAAAGCTGGCACTTTGATAAGTGCCATCTAATGATGAAAACCTCACTGTAGTTTCTGGTAACTTTTTTGCTTAGGTAAACCTACTAGACATATACTGGTAATTTTATTACATCTATTTGTTGTAAAACTGCAGATGTTTACTTATATTTTGATAAATTTTACTTTGCCTATTGTTTTTATTGGTGTTTAAATGAATTTTTGTATTGTTTTATGTAAAACTTAAAAACATAAGAGGTTTTTGTTGTTTAAACAGTATATAAAACTTGTTAAATAAATAACATAAAGTGTGGTTCAGTGTAAGTAACAGCAAAGTGATACACTTCATGGTAAAAAAAAATCCTAACTTTACAAGGCAATTTATGGAGTCTGAGCTGGCAATGATTGAACAACAAATAACTTGAGGTTGTGGTGGATAGCTCAATGAAAATCCCATGCAGCTGTGAAAAAGGTAAATCCCATGATAGCTATTATTAGGGAAGGAATCAAAAATAAAACTTCCAGCATCACATAATTAAAATACAAATACCGGTATATGGTGTGTCCATGCTTTGAAGTACAGTAGTATGTACAGTGGTACCTTGGTTCTCAAATGCCTTGGTTCCCAAACGGCGAAAACCCAGAAATAAGTGTTTCGGTTTTCTAACGTTTTTCAGAAGCCAAACGTCTGATGCAGCTGTCGGCTATTGTTTCCAGGGCGTCTGCACCAATCAGAAGCTGCACCTTGGTTTTCAAACATTTTGGAAGTCAAACAGACTTCCGGAGCGGATTAAGTTTGGAGCTTTTGTTTTTGCTATTTATTTTGCGTTTTTGAGGCTTTTTTGGTTAATTTGTTTTTGTGACTGTGTGGAACCCAATTCAGCTACTGATTGGTTGATTGTGTGACTGTGGAAATGGATAAAAGTGCCCCATCTAAACAATGACTATCATCAGTGCAGGTAAGGAAAAAAAATAATTTTAATTTTTATCATCTACAATACTGTCTTATTTATTTTATAGTACAGTACATTGATTATTGGGACGCGGGTGCCGCTGTGGGTTAAACCACAGAGCCTAGGGCTTGCCAATCAGAAGGTCGGCGGTTCGAATCCCCGCGACGGGGTGAGCTCCCGCCGCTTGGTCCCTGCTCCTGCCAACCTAGCAGTTCGAAAGCACGTCAAAGTGCAAGTACCGTAGATAAATAGGTACCGCTCCGGCGTGAAGGTAAACGGCGTTTCCGTGTGCTGCTCTGGTTCGCCAGAAGCGGCTTTGTCATGCTGGCCACATGACCCGGAAGCTGTACGCCGGCTCCCTCGGCCAATAATGCGAGATGAGCGCACAACCCCAGAGTCGGTCACAACTGGACCTAATGGTCAGGGGTCCCTTTACCTTGATTATTGCTTTCATTTTATGGACCAATAGTCTCGTTAGATAGTAAAATTCATGTTAAATTGCTGTTTCAGGGGTTGTTTTTAAAAGTCTGTAACAGATTAATCCGTATTGCATTACTTTCTATGGGAAAGCGCGCCTTGGTTTTGGAACATTTTGGTTTTGGAACGGACTTCTGGAACGGATTAAGTTTGAGAACCAAGGTACCACTGTACTGTATTGTTCTGGGCATGCCATCTCAAAAAGTTATGTAGAACTAGGGGCGGGCGGGGAGAGATTAAAAAGCGGGTAACCAAAATGTTCAAGTGGGTAGAGCAATTCCCAGTTTATGCCATAAGGTTACAACTGGGTTTTTGGGTTTTGTTTGTTTTAAAGGCATTTAAGCAGGGACATTACAGACATGAAAGGTTAGAAGTGTGACCCTACTTTCATTTGTTAAAATACTTTGGAGGATATGGCATTTTTGCTATTAATACATAACAAATTTGGTTCTGTATTTTTGTATAGTTGTGTTTTTATTCTATGTTGGAAGCTGCCCAGAGTGGTTGGGGTAACTTAGTCAGAAGGGCAGGACAGAAATATTATGATGATGATGATGATGATGATGATGATGATTACTAATACTAATACTACTACTACTTCTTTAAGAGTTGTCTAATAAACAATATGTCATATGGAAATGAGTGGACAAAGCTACACTATGCAACATTTTTAAGCTGGAAATCACCAGACAATATTTCAGTTGATTGTTACCAATGGAAATTCAATCAACCATAGCCAAGTACTTATCTAGTTTCATTGGGTTATATAATCTTGATTTATTAAAGAGCTAGTAAGTGGCTTTCAAAACACAAGCATTATGATAATAACAGACTAAAGGAAAAATACGTATCTAGTTTCATACCTTCTAAAAAACAAACTGGTGATGACAAAGTTATTTTGCTAATGCTTAAAATATTTATTTAACTATTTTACTTCCTATTCTCAATGCTCAAGGCAACTTACAACAATGATAAAAATATGTTTCCTCACATCCATTCAGTCTTAATTATTTAAACAGGGGCAGGAGTGTCTGGAATAGTTTCAAAACTCTCTCTCTATCCCACAGGTTATTGGAATTTAGGCCTCTTTGCAGATTAGCTTTACCCCTTTCAAGTGTCAGAGGTGGTGATAGACCAACAAAAGGAACAATGCTTCCAGTTCAGTGGAGCATTGGGTTATCTCTACAAAACATTTTGCAAAACAGCCCCCATAAGCACACTTCTGTTGCTAAGAAAAACAGAAAACTAAAAGGCCTGAACCTGAGATAGACATAAAATGCCATCTGAATGCTTGTGGTTCACAAATAGTATTATGGTGTAAATTAATCAGCAGCCAAGGTGTATAAGGAAGGGTTCACTCCTAATAAATTCCTCTTTGCACAGTTTTGTGATGATTCCATGTTTGTCTGATACTACTCTGACATAGCATTTTGGTGTTGGCACTTTGGTGCTGAGATAAATCTGTATTTATCCAGGCATTTATGGGATGTTACTATGCTGCTCTTACTGATATGCCAGATTTATATTCAAATTGTTAGCTGTAAAATGTATTACACCGAAATCAATCATGTATTTTGAATAGGTTATATTTTCCAAGTACTTTAATTTAAACTTGAAAGGAGAATGGGCTTACTGAATACATATGTACTTGGACTTTTTAAATGTAAACCGCTTTGAGATCTATTGACAGTAAGCGGTCTATAAATGACTTAAATAAGTAAAATAAATAACTTTCTGTACAATTAAGATTTGACACATATAGCCTATAGCATGGATCCAAAGAACCATACAACTACGGCTATGCATTAAAATAAACTTTTGACTTGTGTTTCTGGAATGGCAATTTTCCATACTGCATTGCAAGTCTCTTTTGAAACTGAAAATTTCAAATGCAGATTGTGATACTGAATGGGAGTTTGCCATGCAAGAAGAAGAATAAAATAATTTCCACTGGACAACCCTAGTGCTTTGGCATGCTTAAAATAGCTTAATAAAGGTTTCATTTATTCACTGAGATTTCTGCATTGCAGGGGGATGGACTAGATGACCCTACAATTCGATAATTAAATTATTTTATTATTCTATCACATTTGTATTATGTCCTTCCTTAAAGGGAGGTGTGACAAACTGTCCATCTCTGGACCAGGTCTTGCCTTTCAATTCTTTTGAAATGGCCCACCAGTCATCTTTCACCCAATTTTTTGCCAGCAGCACTTCACGCTGAAGGAGATTTGAACCAAGGTCTTCCCAGGCCATATCTAAGATTCTGTCCACTACACTACAGTGGCTATACAAATTGCTCTGTAGCAAGCATTTCTCACATGAAGACTGCAGGAGATAAGTTGGCCTGAAATAGGCTTTACTACATGCAAAAATACAGAAATGATTCTTAAGCACAACTAGATTGAATTTGAAGCAACTTCCTGGAAATCTGATTGCAAATTTTAATTAACAGTCATTTATCTGATATCCTGTGATGAGCAGGAATCACTTAAAAACAACCAGGTGAGAAAATTTAGTTATATTTATATTTCCAAGAACTACATATCGCCAGATAGTCTATTACACATTTGTGTGTGTTAGAGAACAACCCTAACTCCCACCCCACCAACAATGCCAGGTCTTTGCAGAGTTAAAGGAACAACCACTGCATCCATAGTCCTACCACTCATGCAAGTTACAGCAGAGTAAGAGACAGGACAATTGGGTCCAATTCAGACCTGATAGGTATGCCACCTCCCAGCTAGCACAATGGCTAGGTCCAATGATGACATACAAATTGTGAGGCTGGCCCAGGATCCAGCAGATCTTGGGCCAGCTCAGCATCAGCCTCTTCACAACCTTGGAATGCCCCATTCCAGGGCTGTGTGCTGCCCCCACTGGTGGGGACGTTCAGCAGTCAGTGGGAGACCAGCTGAGCTGAGGAGAGCTGAACATAAGAGAGGGTCTGGATTGCTCTTTCCTTAACTCTTCTAGGCTGTCCACTATTTAAAAAAATGTTTACATAATTAAAAGTATTCAAAGAAGTTGCTTACCTTTTCTAATGCAAATTAGTTCATGTACGCCACAGGGTCTTTCACCACCTGTTCATAGAAAGAGAGTTAAGTGGGGAAACGATACAATATATTTCAGTATTCATAAACTTATCTTAGGCGGGCGTAATAAACATCCAATGGTATTTTTAATTATTTGAAAGACCTTCAAACTTATTTACAGTATCAAATGGGGGTTATTAGTTTCTTATTCTATCCTCTATAGACAACAGTAGATTCAAAATATCTAAATTATAATTATAACTCATACTGAAGCAATTTATCTTGGTACCTAAGTATGCAAGCTTTGCAGTTATACAGAGTACTTTACTGGGCAGAATAAAATTTCAAGCTAATGAAAATGAGTTGTTCCCCAGAGCAAGTAACCCAATCAAAAGCCATTTGTACATTTACAGTACTTAAGTGTCCAAAAATGTTGGCTTGGCTTACTAGCCAGCCCTTACTTGTGCTTGTCACCAGTCACTTCCCATTTCTTAAGATGCAGGGTCATCTCACACTTGGGCAGCATATGGGTAAGATAAGAAACAGCAGCAGTCTTTCTTATGCTGATGGGAAGGGACTCCTGCTATTTCTTACCTGCTTAAAAATTGCAATGGAAAATGAGCCTGTGGGCTGCTGTGTGTTCTAGTCCCTGGCAAGTAGATTTGTGGATACCTGTAATATTATACTATGCAAGACTATACTGCGAGGAGTTTGGGGTGTTGAGATGTGTGCCAGAACCTTCTAATCCCTGGATCCACCAAGTGTTAAAAGCTAACCAAGCCAAGTTAGCTTTCTGATGAGGTGATTAAGGAGCTTGGTGTGAGATGGCAAATGGGTGGGGCCCCCTCAATCAAGAGACAAGCCAGAGTTTGGAAGAGAGTTGAGAGGGCAGTGATGTGATCTAGAAATAAAGCAGCAAGCTGGAGAGAGAGGCAGAGCAACATTTGAGAGCAATGTTTGATTTCTATTTGAATCTAAGGCTGCGGCTATGGGAGAAACAAGATCCTTTTGGGGTATTAATGCTGGGAACCCCTCCATTGTAGGCTCGGGTTGTATATACAGTGGTACCTTGGTTTACAACCATAATCCATTCTGGAGGTCCATTTGTAAACCAAAACAGGCTGTAACCCAAGGCGCGCTTTCGCTAATGGGGTCTCCAAAATTTGTTTGTAATCCAAAAAAATGGGTTGTCATCCAAAAAAAGGTTGCAAACTGGGACACGCACTTACGGATTTGACGTGTTTGTAATCCAAAACGTATGCAAACCAAGACGTATGCAAACCAAGGTACCACTGTATGTGTAAATGAACCATATATCATAAAGACACCACAGTCTCCACTGTGCCTCATTTCCAAAAGGAAACATATACCCTGGGAAAATGCCCAGA
This sequence comes from Darevskia mixta, assembly GCA_034641385.1. Taxonomy (NCBI): domain Eukaryota; kingdom Metazoa; phylum Chordata; class Lepidosauria; order Squamata; family Lacertidae; genus Darevskia; species Darevskia mixta. The sequence continues at coordinate 3,507,847 of JAWWNH010000054.1, read as the reverse complement.
ACCCCTGGAATATTGCACAGCTTGGAGACTGGGGTGGCATGCAACAATATTACACTATATAATTACTACAAAATATGATCATCAGTCCTACCAGTCAGGTTTATTCATTAAGTCTTTAGCAGCCAGAGATTCAGCAATATTTCAAGAAATTGTGTAAGAAAGTTTATTTCACTGTATGTAAAGTAATTCCCTTCATCCATGTACAGTGAATGAACCTATATGCTTCTTAATTTCTGAATTTCAGAAACTGGGGTAGTTATATTTAGAGTACCTCACTATTTCCACTACTTTCCATCAAATTTGCACCATGGACCTTTTTTTAATGCTCTGGATTATGACAAGCATAATTACAAAACTACACCAAGGTTAAGCAGCAATATTATGCTGCTAAAAGCAGTGTTGACCCAGGCAATTGTGCTGGGTTATAGAGGGTGTGGGACTTGCTCTCACTGGACGAACTGCATCCTTTTGGATTGTAAGGGAGATCCTGCATCCTTTTGGATTGCACAAGAGTCACAAACAAAATGCGTTTCCTACTCAGATAACTTTGGAAGCAAGACCTGCAAAAGCTCTGTGCCTGAAGGCACTCACATCACAGGGATTGCTTGGCAGATAACAGCAACCCCAGGGCTAACAAAACATATCCCTCAATGAAAACTACAGGTATGTGTAACTCGCCCTCCAAAGATAGAGTAGGGAAGGGGGGGGAAGGAAGTGAAAAACAAGAAAAAAAGGAGATTTCAACCAACAAAATGCAAACACTGACAATAAAACAGAAAGCAACATGAGAAGACCAGAGAAAAAGATTTAGAAGCAACAGAAGGTGAAAGGAAATACAAACCCCAAAACACCCATAGCAACTCGAAAGAAATTCTGACAGGACTCTCCAGAGCTTAGGTCAGACCCAACCTAATCAAAGCTCTGGTCTGGAGGGCAGGATGGCTCCTCCCTACAAGGGAGAGGCAGAAGACTTGCAAGGACCCTGCCTATTCCACCCTGAAGGAGTTACCATCCCATGTGTCTCCCAGCATCATCTGGCAAACAATGCTTTAAAAAGCTTAACTATAGTTTTACATGATGTCCGAAATGATGAACCATGTTTTGTAAAGCAGAATCGCAACCCATGTTTTGAATTGACGGACCATAGTAATAACCACTGCTCCACCAGCAGAGGCTACTGTACCATGAAAACAGGAGAAAAAGTGCCAAGAGGAACTCTCAGTTCAGGTATAGAATGGCTGGGCACCTACCCAGGGACTCAGAAGAGCCCATCACTGATATTTCTCTTGTATTCTACGTAACAAAATTAACACCTAGAACCATTCACTACCATTACAGGATCTTCTCAACACTTTAAGAATGCATTTTCCATTTATGAGTTTTAGCAAATATCCTATCTTTAGTAACTTTGGTTCTGAAAAGTGCACTTTAATGAAGGCAAGATGTATATCAATAAAAAGCTACAACAAAACACCCAACAATATTAAGTGCCAGGCACCTCTGGAAGAAGATGCAGAATATAAATTTAATAAATACCATATATGTGTTCTCTTGTTATTAAATGTGGAGAATTGGAAAAATAATTAAAATAGTTTCAGATATAAGACATATTCAGATATTTGCATGATAATCTCCTTCATTTTTTCTTTAAAAAAAAGAAAATCAATGTCTACAAGATAAACAAACAAGGATAATAAAGATGGCAATGACTACTAATTAATTTGATCAAGACAAATAACTGTCTTCTAAGACAGGCCAAAACACCAGACAGCAGTTGGAAATGATCAACAAAGATTGCACTACACTATTATGTCATGTGTTGTTACACACTTTTCAAGACTATAAAACAGACACAAGCTAGTTGGCTAGGTAGAAAATTACTCTGTCCATACAGCTGCAAATAAAATGTATTAAATGTGGTGTAAAGTACAATATACAAATGTAATACTAGATGATGACACTGAGCTATGCAAAATTCAATGTATTTTTCAAAACGTTTTTAAAACAGCATTTCACAGCTTTTTTTAATATTTGTGTAGATTCCACCTTAGTATGTTATTCAACTGAGTAATTGTGAAATATTGTTTCCCAATGTGCACTTCCAATAACATAATCACACCTTCTATTCCCACTTGCGATGCTTAAAGGGAACAAATCTTGCCATAAATGATGACATATGGATTATTTTACTGCCATAATTGTCTGTATTTATATACCTTACATGGGAAAGGACTGATTCAGACTACCCGCATAATTACATGGGAGTAAACTTACTGAAGCAACTGTGACTTATTTTCAAGGAAGCATGCATTGGATCAGACTGCCAATACACAAACTAGATAAATGTGCATGTCAAATGCATGAAACCAACTATTCTCAAAGGATAGAAGCAAGGAAAACTGGAAAAGAAGACAAGGTTTTCAGACAAACTTTAGTTTTATGTAGAGAGTACAAGTAAACGGACATTAGCAGTGTTAAATCCGTACCTCTCTCAAAGAATCGAACATATTAATAAGAACATTTTTCAGCTCATCAGCGGCAATGAACTCTCCCCCCCCCCAACTTCCTGCAGTGTCAACCAAATGCACGGAATACTCCCACACTCTACAAAATTTAAAAGGTATACAGTATTTGAAAAGAATGGAGTTCAGAAAGACCAATGACTGCCTTGCTTGGGAAGTGGGGAAAGAGAAGCTCCTCTCTCTTTCTTTTGTTTGCAGAATTTTAGTTGTGAAGCAGCTGATTAAAAAGTCCGCCTGAAGTCTACCCGTCTGTTGCTCTTTCTGCATCATTTGAATAAGAGGAGGGGATACATTTTATATCTATATACCCTCCTCTTGTTCAAATGATGCAGAAAGAGCACCAGACTTGGAAACACTACACGCAACCAGCTGTATCCAGGGCTGAGGGCAGCATCTCTAGGAGATGGGACAGGCAGCGGGAAATGGGGGGAGGGACGTTGAACCCTGCTTGTTTGCAGCCCCCCTGAAACCCAGCTGCGTGACGGCAGCCTTTGCGAGGCTGGTTTATTTCTCTCAGGCACTTATTAAAGCATTCACATAAAGGCTTGCCAGAAGGCGTTTGGCGAAGTGAGAAAAAGAAAGCGGGTTTCTTCCGCCCCGCTTCTTCTTGAGGCACCTTTTCGCCTTCCAGGAGCAGCTGCTGCCTGTGGCACAGGGCAGGGGGGGGGGGGGCTAAGACAGACACAACTTCTAAGTAAAACGGGTCAATAACGGTGTGGCAACTACTATTCCTGAAGGGGACTTAATTTTTACATGTCACTAAAGAGTCAGCCACCTACACCATGTAAACAGACTATACAGGACCCCCACCATTATATCGGTGTGTGTTTGCGGAGGCGGCTGCCTCTCGTCTTCGGCGCCCACGAAAAAGCCTCGAGCAAACGGCCGCCGCTGCCGGGGGTCGAGCTGAGGCAGCGCCTGGCACCACAGGGGGGGGGAGATGCACCCCGAGCGCCCCTTCGCCCCCGCCGCTCACTTTGGGGGAAAGACCACTCATCATCATTCCCCCGCGCCCGCCACCCTGGTTTGGGTTTTGTTTTTTGTTTTTAATTCTCATTCTTTTAATTTATGCGTTTGTTTATTCCGCCGCCTCTCCTCAGGGGTAGGCAGCCCGCGCCCCCCCCCGACCACCACCACCACCACCCACCGGCGGCACCACAGCACCGTTGCTCGCCCCTCCCCCTCGCTCCCCGCGCCCGCTGCCCAGGTAGGGGGGGGTATTCGAGAGGAGAGGAGCCCGTTATTGGCCTACTTACCATCAATCGCCATGATCTTCCAGGTGGGCCGTACCAAGTGGAACGCACGTAGGAGGCACACGCTGTCGGGTAGAGCCGGGAAGGAACAGCGGCGATGGGGAAGGGAAGCGCCCGAGGGTGGGGGGGGAAGGAGGAGGCAGCGGCAGGAGGAGGGAGGGGGGGCTGTTAAACAGAGCGGAGCGTGCCAGGGCTGTGGACCTGCGCGTGACTCCTCCTCCCCCCCTCCTACTCCTCCTCCCTCCCTGCTCCGCGCGCCCAGATTCGAAAGTGCGGTGGTGGCTTTTTCTTCTTCTTCTTCGGTTTCTGCCGGCGCGCGGCGCGGCAGTTGACACCATCTCGCGGACCAACGGTCGTCCCACATTCTCCCGCTGTCAGTCAAACCGCGCGGCGAGGCCGCTGCCTGCCGCCGCTGCAGCTGCAGCCTCCCAACACGAGCCAAGCCTCGCTGTTCAGCCTCTCGGAGGCCGGGCGTGGGTGTGAAGGAGGAGGTGGGGTGTTTGGGTGTTGCCTGCCTGCCTGCCTCACCCGCCGCGGGCGTCGCTGGATAAAAAGGCCTCATGTGGAAAGAGACGCGCTGGAGGCAGTCGATCGAATGCAGCAACCATGGAGAGTCATGCGCATCCAGCTTCCAGAGGGGGTTGCTGCATTCGTTCAGCGTCGCAAGCGGAACCAGGGCCGGCAAGGTGAGGCGACTGCCTCAGGTAGCAGGATCCACCCGAGCAGCAGATCATCATGTCGATCTATCTTTCCCCACCACCACCCTGCCTTGTTTCTGATGTTGATATTCCCGTACTCCAAAGCATGTGCGTGGGCAGGGGGGCAGCTCCCCCCAAATCAATAAAAAGCTGAGGTTCTGCCTCCCCTAACAAAAGCCTCCCCCCCCACAAAAATTCTGGCTGCACCCATGCTCCACTGGGTAGCATAACCACTTTGGCTGTACTGGGTGTCAGAGAGGGCCCGCAACAATGGTGTAGAACAGAGCGTCAGGGGTGGGTAGGTGGGTGCCAAATTTTAGTGCCACACAGGGCGCTGCTGAAATTTGAGAGCCCCAAGTCTGCTACTGCTCACTCTTCCTGGGTGGGAAGAAGAGTGCCATTTCGAGGTCCGCCTCAGGTGCCAAAATGTCTTGGGCTGACCCTGAGCGGAGCAAGGGCTCTTGTGGCAACCGCAAAGCAGTGGCGGATCTTGTTGTGTTAGATTTCAGTGGCGCCCTATGTGACGCCAAAATTCAGTGCCCCTCCGCCTCTCGTGCTCCATTGTAAATCATAGTGGTGGTGCCCACAAGGCTCTGCACCCAGTGTGACCAAACCGGTCGTCACGACCCCCTAAATTTGCCTCTGCATGAAGACTTAACAGATTTCTTACACCATAGATTTTCGTGGTGCAGTGGTTAGAGTGTCGCACTAGGACCTGGGAGATACTGGGCTTCATATCCCCACTCAGCTGTGAAGCTCACTGGGTGACGTTGGGCCAACCACCGCCTTCCAGCCTCACCTACCTCACAGGGTTGTTGTGGGGATTACGTGAAGATTTGGGAGAACCATGTATGTGAGCTCCTTGGAGAAAAAGGCAGGATATAAATGCAATAAATAAATAAGTCTTCAAGTGTATGAAATATTATCCTGAGCTACAGGAACATATACAGGGGTGCAAAAATTGTACATTCAAATACATATATGCATTCATATTACTTTCAAATATAGACTTACACCATGGCTTATTCAGAAGTAAATCCTATGGAACTCAAAGGCACTAACTCCCAGATAAGTAGGGTTAGGGTTGCAGCCCAAGAAATTCAATAGGACTAAAGTCAGTCTTGATGTAAATTTGTTACAACTAACTTTAATCCCATTTAAGATCTGGGTTACAAGCCAGTCTTTATTTAGGGCAGAGCCATTGCTGCTTCATCCCAGTATCCTTGGTGTGTAAAATGAAAAATTGATGACCAATTTAAATCCTATCTAATTCAATGTAAGCTTCAGAGAAATGTGCCAGAGGCTGTACAAAGATGGTGGGTCAGTGTTTGTCTTCTGTGGTCTTTTGTTAGTGTCATTAATCTGCATGCCACTTTACAAGTATAGGTGCATTTCCTGGGATTGAAAACTTTATTTTATTAAATTCAATGCAGAACTGTACCTAAATAGTGGAAAGATGGAATATAAGCCTTTATTTACACAAAGAAAGAGTGGGTGTTTTAGTGCTGTTTACAATTAAGGCAAAGTTAATCTATGTTATATGATACAAGTAGGCAGTACTTATATTAAGGGGGGGGGGAATTGCCAGATTTACTCCACCGTTATTTGGAAGAATCCCAACAACCAGTAGGTGCTAGGGGTCTACCAGAAACTAGCAACAATCTACCTTCTGCCAAGATTTGGTTGCTGCTGAACCTATTTTTTGCCCACCTTGTCATCAGAATGTATGACTGATACCTGGAAGGTTTAAAATGAATTTATGTTAGCTCAACAAAATTGGCGGAGGGGATTTCAATCATATATATAAGAATTGTTGAGAAGACTTATTTTTCTTTTTAGAGGCTGGTGTGCTTTTTAATGTTATCATGCTATTTGTGTGTTTTGCATGTTTTAGATTTGTTCTATGGCTCAGAGACTGGCAGTATTAGACAACTAACAAATTAATAAATAATAATAATAGTGAGCCACCCTAGAGGTACATAAGTTAACATTTCTATGACTTGTAAGACAAATGGGAAACTGAAAATGTTATCCCTGTGCCCATTTTCCTGTGCCACTTAATTCCAATTAGCAGGCTGCTTAGTCACGAAAGTGTTCCAGTGTTAGAATTAAAGGGGTGGCTTTAGGTCAAGAAGAGTGTAAGTTGGCAGAGATATTCAGATGAAGCAGGTACTCAGTGTGCCAGTACTATGGCTGGCTGTAGTTATTGCTTCCTATCAGCTCCTTTTCATCTATACCTTTTTAAAAACCCAGATTCTCTTTAATCTGTTTTTTTCCTTATTTTGAATATGTCTGGTTTTCTCTGTCTTTTCCTCTGTCTTCTGAAAACTTTCATTTCTGGACCAGTTTTCATTAGTATATATATTTACTAAACATTTATAGCCCATTATAAAAGAACAGGGAGACTTGCAACAATTAATACACATAAAATATTAAAGACAATGCATAATAAAATGAAATTCACAATTTATTAAGTCAAGGCCAAATAATATTTTACTTCATCAGGATATTAAAAATGTTTTAGCTTGACTCCAAAAAGCAAGCAATGGAAGCTTCTATAACAGGGGGCGGCAAGGTTTTCCTTGCCTGGGCCGGTTCACTCCAGCGGAGGTCCCTCTGTGGGCCGGATCGCGTGCGTAGCTGTGTCTGAGCATGCACAGACACGATTTTTGGCACCACGGAAGCAAGTCCCTGCGCCGCGCCACTTTAGCGCAGGGTATGGGGGACTCGCCGAGCAGGCAGCTCGGTTCAGGGGGCGGCTCAGGGGCTGGTTAAACGACCCCCCCATGGGCCACTTGTGGCCCATGAGCCTTAGGTTGCCTACCCCTGTTCTATAACAAGAGAGCTCCACAGAACTTGAACTGCATTGTCTACACTTCATTTACATTGTCTTTCACTTGTAGAAGGCCCAAAAGAGCAAAAGGTTTTAGGATGGATATGTAATGGCTTTACCATGACAGTAGCAGGGCTATCAGAAGGAGCCATAGCACCATTATAAGAATAAATAGGAATGAAGGTGCTGAGCTAAAACTTAAGTACAGTTCTGTATTCACTTACAGACACCAGAAATTAAAGCTCAGGATGTTGACTGATTCCCCCCCCCCCAATGCTTTGTGGCTGCTTACTCATAGCTTGTTTTGCATCAAATGCCCTCCAGCAACATTCTTCTTTAAGTCTCTTATTAGATTTCCTTGCCATCCCTTCCCTTTTGCTGCTCCCTTTCTGTCATTTCTTTATTCTTTCTGCTCTTTTACTCCTATGTACACCAAACATTTGAAAGTGGAAGTGGTCCCAACACACATTCTCTGCATTTTTAGTGATTTGTGTTCAAACCTCTCTTCCAACATTTAAAATCATATGTTTATCTTCACCTGTATTTTATATTCACCTGACAGACACAACAAAATAATAAAGCAGAAAAAGACAGTAATAATAAACCTAACTTGGGAACTAATTTGTTGGTCCTTTTGTGCGCTCTCTCTCTCACACACACACACATTCACAGCTGGATTAAAAATAAATTGATATAAAATACTGGTTAATGGGAATGCTAACAATCCCATTCATTATATAGTTATTTCATAAAATTTATACACTGCTTAGTTGTAAAACAAAAAACAAAACCCACAAAAACACCCTGAAAGCAGTTTACAAAAAAGATTCATTAGTAATAGTAGCAAATACTGATAAAGATACTCAGAGGGTGTTCAAGCAAAAGTCTGTGATTTTCTTCTCAGGGATTTTCTTAATCCAGCAAATGAAGGGCAAGTTGAGATAATTATAAAGCAGTACGATGACCTTAATTGATTTGAGAACTATGCTTACATCTTTCCAAAATTTTGGCAGCAAAACCATATGCTTTCTGTTCCAATGAAGGTAATGTCCACCTTAATTAGTATATCATGCAAAATGTTTCTCATTTGATGGATTTGCATCTTTTGTTGACACAAAAGGAACTTATCACTTACCTGAAGGCCAACTACATTTTAAATGGCATATGTGTCTGCTGGGTTTACACAGATGACAGGTTGACACTTCTAGTCTACATAGCAATTGGAATTTCCGTGTGTTCTGACTTCCATCACAGTGTTCTGTTGCGCCAGAAGTGGTTTAGTCATGCTGGCCACATGACCCAGAAAACTGTCTGTGGACAAACGCCGGCTCCCTTGGCCTGAAGTGTGATGAGCACCACACCCCATAGTCAGTCGCCTTTGACTGGATTTAACTGTCCAGGGGTCCTTTTCCTTTACCTTTACCTTAGCTATAAATATGAACTTGATATAATCAGTTAGAAAAGTCAGAACTGGTCAGAAATATAGATGCTAGACATAGTGCTGGCTTGGATTACGGTAGTTAGACTGAGAGCCTGTTGAGCAGCTCCTGCTGGAGCATGAATCATTTCACTCCAAAGATCTGATAGAAAACAACAGATGTAAGATCCCAGAAGACAGGATTCAAACAGCAGGATGAGGTTGAGTCTTTCAGGACCTAGGAGAGCTCCCAGCAAATGTAGCAACCAAGACAGGCCTTGCTTAGACAATAATCTAAGTTTGTATCTTCATTTTGCTTGTATCTTCATTTTGTGCTTTTATGTTGTAAACCGCCCTGTGATCATGCAATTAAGGGCAGTATACAAATTTAATAAAAACATAAAATTAAAACAAATAAAGATAGTTTCACTGAGAATTATTTTATCAAAGGTCAACAGGTGTGAAATGAATCTGCTGTTAACAATTGTGGCAAAACTTGCTTTTAAGATGTGATTATTTACCCTTCCAAAAGCTCACTGAGGATTCATCAGTCTAATGGTACATGGGCATAACTTAGGCATTAAGATTTATGACAGAATTGGATTAACAAATGTGTATTGATTTCTTTAAAGAAGTTTTCTTTCCATAGCTCTTTGAAAGACCTGATGTTTGAGAGCTTGCCCTTTTATTAAAAAAGGCTTTAAAAACTAATTTCATCTGCTGAATTCCTGATAAGGAACTCCTACACTACAATAGTTGCCCAGAAACGGAAAAATCATTTCCACCCTTTCTGTTCCTTTCTGTTCTGTGTTATTTTCAAGGATGCAACTTAGAGTGGCATTAACAATTGTGTTCATAAATGAGAATAGATTATTTTCAGTGAGTACTGTTTTCTGTCACTTCAAAAGTGCTCGTGTTTGGGAGCTTGCCCTTTTAAAATATATTTCTTTATACTTAAAAAATCCATAAGATTTTTCACTAAATAACATTTCCTGTGTTTTATTATTGAGCACAGCTGAAACCAAAGCTCTCCCAATATTTAAGTTATATTTATATACAGTTCCCAAAAGTTCACTGTGTACACTTGAAACTGAGAAATTCTCACGACTGTTGAACGCAGTACAGAAGTTGTAGGAGGAAGGATATTGTAGTAGCTCTATAGGAGAGTGAATGGTGCTTAAAAGTAAAGGCTTCCCATTGGGCTCCATTTCCATCTCATTTTAACTCTCTATTTCAGCATGAAAAGGAAAAATATCAAAACCTTGGATGGTGGGAATACTGTGGGTGAGTGTCCCACTGAGCATATAACAGAGATGCAGAAACTTTGCATGTTTTCTAGAGGCATTTTTCCATTAACAAACACATTCCATCCTTTTCTTTTTGTGCTGAACAGTGGTGGCCAAAGCAGCAATCAAGTAATTATTACACCTGCAGAATTTTTGGTAAGGAACACCTTAGCCACACAATTTGCCAGAAAACAGTTCTGTTCATTGTTGTTCTTGTGTTTGTTTTGTTTTATTTCAAGCATGCTGTTCTTAAGGGTGAAGTTAGCAGTAATTAGTTTAAAACTACTGAGTCTCACATGATCATATCAAATATTATTATTTGTAAAATCACCACATCTTTTTAATTGATTTGAAGATGTACCGGTAACTGGAAATCACATTAAGTATCTAGACTGTACTTTGGATAATGAGAATGCCGACATCATAATTTCATCAAACTAAATATATTTTGGGAGCTGTTGTTATATCAACAACTTTGTGAGAATATTGACAGTGAGTCTTTTTTGGTCATTCTACCTCATTTATCTATAAAAGTGTGGAAGGAAACCAAATGAGCTGGATTATTTCAAGGTCCACCAATCCAGCACCCAATTTCCAACAGTGGCAAAGATTCTGGAACACCCAGCAAGATAGCATGCGGAGAAAACCCTCTCATGACATTTGCCTGTTTGTGACTACTATTCAGAGATACACAGTCTTAAAACATGAAGTTTCCATTTAGGCACCATGGTTAATACATGCTGTTAGAAGTATCCCTTTGGATTTTTTCTTATCTTTTTCAAAACCATCTCGGGTGGTTACCATCACCTCATCTTGTGGTAGCAAATTCCGTAAGTGAACTGTGTATAGTATAAAGAACTGCCATCTATTGACAATCAGTTTGGGGGAGTGTATGATCCTGGTTCTAGTATTATAAGAGGATGGAAGAAATTATGCCACTTCCACATATCTTTCATCTACCATATATTTTGGGAAATGGTTTGTCCATTTGTCTGCTCGTACTCTATGTGTAAGAGAGGGAGCAGGGTGGAAGAAGAGGGGCAGTGGTGTTGCTGTTATAAAGAGGAGAATTGGCAGGGTTTGGAGGTGACAGGGGCATCAGTTAGACTGTGCCAAGGGCTGCCTGAAGTCTGCCTTCAGCCCCAGAGAGAGAGCAATAGGCAGCTGGTGTCTCAGCAGAGCCAGTGGAATATCTTTGCTTCCCTTCTATGTAGATAACACACACACTTCCCTTTCAATATATTTTATATCCAAGGCTCACCATAGACTCCTTGGGGAGGAAGGGTGGGATATCAGTTCAATAAATAAAAAAATGCCCCACCAATTATATTCATCCCACCAAGATTCTGATATTCCCATTATATCTATGTTCACTTTTAGTACCAAGCACTCCAAGATCCCACATCTTGGCTTTTGAGACTTCTGGCATTAGGACATGAACGCCTAAACATTGTGTCCCTTTCCTTATTTCTTTTTCTTTTTGCATGACATATGGAATGCCAGCAAAGTCATTAGATAGATTAACATCTTTTGTAGGGGGGAACACAGAACAGACCTTCCCATCCATTTTATATATATATATATATATATATATATATATATATATATATATATATATATACAAAATGCAAACCAGGAGTAAACAGAAAACAAGTGGGACTTGCAACGAAACCCAGGGCTCCTGCTGTTCAGGGTTCCAGCCAACCAACCATACCTTCTTCCAGAATATTTCATTTTATGCCCTCCCTTCCTGGCATATTCCCCCGCCCTAGATCTGAAATATTCATGCAAACCCTGGGTATCCCTTGAGCCTACTGTTGCCTCCCTGTTAATGTAAGAACATAAGAATAGCCTGCTGGGTCAGGCCAATGGCCCATCTAGTTCAGTATCCTGTTCTCACAGTGACCAACCAGATGCCTGTGGGAAACCAGGGAGCAGAGCATGTGCTCAAGAGCACTCTTCCCTCCCATTTCCAACAACTGGTATTTTGAAACATGACTGCTTCCAATTGTGGAGGTAGAGCATAGCCATCATAGCATAGCTAGCAGCCTTGATAGCCCTCCGCTCCATGAATGTCATTGCTTGTGCCATTGGGCTGGCACTGGGAGAATTGAAATCATTATAAGGTTTAGTTCTTCATTCATATAGCAGGACTTGAGAGACAGGCAACCCATTCCTTAATATACTTGGAAGCAAGTGTGTTAAATGGAGCCGATTCCCAGGTAAGTAGTTGTTGCTAATCTGTAAGAAAGAAAAACTAGCATGGCTTGTTTTTTGCTTTGTGAACAATTGCCAGAAAACCAAAGGAAAAGGATTTTGTTCTTTTCAGCTGTGTGTGTACTGTTGTGCCAGCAGTAGACTACCGCTGATGGAACTCTTTATGCTTGTGTGACTTGCCAGCACTGTACAAGAGAATTGAGTGAAGTTGGGGAACAGCTCCAGTAAGGATGTAATGATAAATCTGCAAAATAAGTGGTGTAAGTGAAAGCAGTCCCATTTCAGCCAACGGAACAGGTATTTATTTAAGGTTTTTTTCAAAAAACAAAAAACAAAACTTAAACTGTTATTTAAAACTCTCTCTCTCTCTCTCTCTCTCTATATATATATATATAATTAGATTTTCAACAATAAAGAAAGAAAAAGAAAAGAGAGAGAGAGAGAGAAGGATAAACTTACATCAAAAGATCATACAAATTCCACATGTTGAGATTACTCTGAATCGCCTGACTTCCCCTCAGCCCATCCATGGGTACTCTTAATTCTGTTTTCAACTGCATATCAATACTTCTCCAGTTTTTCATCTTCCTAAGTTATCTATACTTTTCTGTTACATTTACAGGTGTATTTTTGTTGTTGTCTAGTCGTCTTAGTCGTGTTCGACTCTCCGTGACCCCATGAACCAGAGCATGCCTTGGAAACTCTCACTTTCTTCTCAAAGGTTCTCCATTTTTATGTCCATTGAGTTTTCTTGGCAAAATACTGGAGTGGTTTGCCAGTTCCTTCTCCAGGTGGATCACATTTAATCTAAACTCTCGGCTATGACCTGTCCATCTTGGGTGGCCCTGCACGGCATAGCTCATAGCTTCTTGGAGTTATTCAAGCCCCTTCGCAACGACAAGGCAGTGATCCATGAAGGGGACAAGTGTATTTAGAATCCTGCTAATGTTTTGACCTGTTTGCAATGATTTTGTATATACATTATAAACATTTCCCATTAGTTTTTTAAATTTCTTGTCTTCTTCGTCCCTGAGCTTCCCAGTTAATTTTGCCATTTTGGCATAGTCCATCAACTTGATTTGCCATTCTTCTTTGGTCGGGGTTGTTTCTTCCATCTCTGAGGTAGCCACATCCGAGCGGCCGTTGTAGCATACATGAACAGTTTCTTCTGATCTTTTGGGATCTCAGTACCGGTACCTATAATTCCTAATAAAAAAGCTTCTGGTTTTTAAGGAAAGGTTAATTTAAACATTTTTTTTCATTTCATTATATATCATTTCCCTTTTTTAAATTACAATTTCACCACATATGTTAAAAGGTACCTTCTTTTTCTTTGAATTTCCAGCATATATTGGTACTTGTTCTATACATTTTTGCTAATTTTACTGGGGTTAAGTACCACCGATACATCATTTTCATATATAGTTTTCTTTCAATGAAGAACATGCCATAAATTTCAGATCTATTTTTCATAGCCTCACCCAATCCATCATTTGTATATTATGCCCCACATCTTTCGCCCATTGTACCATCCTACTCTGATTATTGATAATACCCTCACGAACCCACATCACCGCTCTTAGTGACATTAGTATTCACTAACTAATACAGTGCTGTTGCTACCATGCAACTAATACATTAAATAACCTTAGCAATATGCAATTGTGTGTATATACCGATATGTGTGTGTCTGTGTGTGCTACAATCAATATTTATTAATAAAGCAAGTGATTGGAAGTGCAACCTATATAACTATGACCAAACCCTCTTCCATTTACATGGAGAAATACACTACATGTAGGCTAACTTTATCTTATTTTGTATAAACTTCACTGTCCTTTCAGTGCTGCATCTTTTCTTCTTTGTTCATGGGAAAGCAAGAGCCAAAAGTGTAATAAAATTTACTAACCTAACTCTAAATGATGGGACATTCCAACATTTTCTTACTGTTTGTTGTCTATGGTTACCTTTCCTTCACCTTGCCAGTTTACTAGGTCCAGCTGCTGGTTCACAACTAGAAACTATGGTTTCCCAATGTGCACAAAACTCAACAATCCAAGGCTTATGCCACACATTCCAAAGTTTTTCCCCTGTACAAAAAAAAAAATTAACCTTTTTGTGCGATTCCAATCCACACTGCAATTTTTTGGCACTTCAGACTTAAAGAAGCTTGCCTCACCTCTGGTAACCATGGTTTCTCTCTTTCAAGATTATTCACCTGATGCTAAATCTCTATCAGATGCCTCACAATCCATATTCAATTCTGTTACGTATCTTTAAAATATTCTGTTGAGTAGCTGATCTTTTAAAGTACCAGACAACTTTATATATTTGCAATTTTTCCAGCTGTGGTTTAAAATAATTAATTCTAAAATGGTTCTGTTTTAATATTCCTTATAGTTTCAGCTTTCAACCATTCTGCATGAATTTTCCACGTCTTTAAAGATTCATACACATCTGAAATAATTGAGTCATTGTACTTTAGTACTTATGTATGTACTAAACAGATCTTACTCTTTCCACCACTTAACTGCCCACTCTTTTCCTGTTCAACTCAGTTCAAAAATTGCCCAGACTGCTTTCTTAAATCCTTTTCTCTGCAACTTGAGCCCACTTACCAAAATTATAACTCGGAAATGTTCCCAAACATTTCAGCCCCAAAGCTGGAAAATCCAATTCTCCTTTTGCTCATTTTTTTTCTCTAAAAGCTACTGCTCTTACCAATGGAAAATGACAAGTATATCTTGGCAACTGTGATTCATGTGTCCATAATCTCACAAATGGACAGCAGTAATGCACTATCATGGTGGCTCCCTTGAGACTGATCCAGAAGTTATTGCTGGTGCAGAACACTGCAACCAGGTTGCTGAGTGCACTACCTGGGTGTGCACATATTACACCTATGTTGAGGGAAGAAGAAGAAGAGTTTGAATTTGATATCCCATTTTATCACTACCCGAAGGAGTCTCAAAACGGCTAACATTCTCCTTTCCCTTCCTCCCCCACAACAAACACTCTGTGAGGTGAGTGGGGCTGAGAGACTTCAAAGAAGTATGACTAGCCCAAGGTCACCCAGCAGCTGCATGTGGAGGAGCGGAGACGGGAACCCGGTTCACCAGATTATGAGTCTACCGCTCTTAACCACTACACCACACTGGTTCTCAACTGCGCTGGCTGCTGATTGGCTACTTATTTCTAATATATAAAGCCCTGAAAACTCAGGACTAGGTTACCTGAAATACCACCTGCCCCCATATTGATCTGTAAGATAATAATAATAATAATAATAATAATAATAATAATAATAAATTTTATTTATACCCCGCCCTTCCCGGCCAAGACTGGGCTCAGGGCAGCTAACACCAAATATATAAAATACATTAAAAACACAAAATCAAACAATTAGTTTAAAATACAATTCAAATCACATTTAAAATCAAATCAAGATCACTTAAGGACCCTCCAAACATTCTTTTTAGTGTGCATTCATAATGATTTGTGTTCATGATGCTATCTCGGCATTTACACACAATCCCACTTTCAATACTGTTTGCACCTGCAAAATATTTTGGGGTGGTTACACTTCTGCATTTCCGATGAGCGGATATCTCATAGCTTCCTGCTGAAATCCCACAACTTTGTATTTTTTGTTCTACTTGTGTTGCTCTATGGCTCCTATTATGGTGAAGAACATGTTGCAGAATACACCTTAAATAAAACACCAATCTCAAGGGGCCCTTAGATCATCTGGGGACATTTTACTCATGGCATCACACCTGTGACATTCGGGGGGGGGGGACACACTAGCATTTGCAGTTGGGAAAAGTAAATGAAAAAATAGTAATGAGACAGAAAAGAAACTTACTATGTACCAAAAAAGCAGTATTTGTTAATACGTATCTCGTGCCAATAGCAAAAGCCATAGCTGCAGAGTTTCCGCCCCTAGAAACTATTATAAAGATTGTAGATCAAGTGCTTTTTTGTGCAATGAATTGTATTTTTATTTATTTATTATTTTATTTTTAACTTATCTAATTGATATACAACATAAAATAATTAAACAATATCATAAAAAGAGATGCAAGCATAAGAATATTAAAGCAATATTATCAAAACAGATAAGATCAGTAATAACAGGGTCCAATCTTATAAGTCAAGAAAAGCCTGGGCAAAAAGATATGTTTTTACGAGATGGTTGATGCTTCTTGTATGGCAGAGGGAAGGGTATAGGGGCAATGATGAAAACCTTGGAGGCAGAGCATAGCCATCATGGCTTGTAGACTTCAATAGCCTTATCCTCCACCAACTTGTCCAATCCTCTTTTAAAGCCATCCAAGTTGGTGTCCACCACTGCCTCTGGGGGAGGGGTGGGTTGGGGTCAGGTTCCATAGTTCAACTACGCATTGCATGAAGAAAGCCTTTCTTTTATCTGTCCTGAATTTTCCAGCATTCCGTTTCATTGGGTGTGCATGAGTTCTAGTGTTATGCAAAAGGGAGAAACACTTGTCTCTACCCAGTTTCTCCATGTTATGTAGAGTTCTGTAAACTTCTACCATATCACCCCGGCTCACCTTTTCTGTACAAAAAAGTCCCAAATGCACTCACACTCATTAGCCCAGGCCCTTAATGAATGAACAGTTCCAGTTAAAGGTATCTGAAGAAGTGAAGAAGAAGGTATCTGAAGAAGTGTGCATGCACACGAAAGCTCATACCAAGAACAAACTTAGTTGGTCTCTAAGGTGCTACTGGAAGGAATTTTTTTTATTTTATTTTGTTTTGAATGAACAGTGTTACATTTCATGAAAAACTGAAAGACCAAGAAACAGGAATTCTATTTGGTTCATCACAATCAGTGATGAAAACAATATCAGTTTTGAGATTTGTTGACAATATCTCCCATGGTTCTGTTTAGTCTGTTCGAGTATAAGGCATATTTTCACTTTCTCACGTTCATTTTTTTTGCTGCCATCTCCAGCTGGAATATCTCCAGTCCTGATATCATTCTGCATGGCTGCTCTGGCTTGACAGTCACCATCTGTCTCCTTTACTTATGATTATAAATCTAAGAAATGGCCCAGGTAAAATGGCATGCCAGCCAGTCAACATGCCCTACAGAGAACTCTTATCATGCACAATCACAATAATGTATTCTCCTTCTGCATTTTTGTTAGTTTAAGAATTTAATCTTCTTTATATGCACGGGAAACAAATTTTGCACTAGGAAGATAATGGAAAGCAACAATGAGCTTGTCCTACTTTATCTTTTTTGAAGTTGATTGAGGGAGAGGAGAGAGAGAGAGGGAATTGGCTAAAAACATGGAGCATGGGAAGGGAAATCAACACAAGTCAACAGTGTGATGCAGCAGCAAACAAAGCTAATGCTATTCTAAGCTGGTGCCCTCTCCTTGCATTAATTGCAAGATCAGAACAGAACCGACAGATGTACAAATCAACATGAATACAATCCATTATTCAGGGAACCTGCATGTTGCAGAGTTCACTTCCCAACCGCACAGAGGGCTTATGTGCATACATATTCGTACACACACTAACTCTCTTCTGACCTTTAGGTGAGCAGGTGAAGGTGAGGGGATGTGCAGCAGGTATGATCCCTCTCTCCATGCATTTCTCTCCATAGGTATGATTGCTTGAATGGGGTTTAGTTTGGCTTTCACATCAATATGTTTCAAGAGATCACTTATATATTGCACCCTAAGACTGAAATCTTATACTTACTCAAGAGTAATCCCCATTGAACATAGTGGAACTTATGACCAAGAAAACATGCATAGTGTTGCACAGTTAGATTCAGGAAGGGTACCATATCAACTGTATATTGGCATCCAATATTAAAATAATATGCAAATTGTGCAGTTACAGGCTCTGTTCTCTGTCCTGTTTATTTGTGCTGAACAAGTTACACAGCTCTGCCCTAAGGTTTCTAAGCAGATCTCATCTTCAATTGTATTTCTTTGGTTAATTAAGCTTTGAAGTTATTCATATTCCCTAATTTTGTTATAACAGCTGATTTGCTTCAGCTGCTGGAACACAATTTCTAAAACTAAGAGGATGTAGAGTACAAATGGAATAGGTTAGATATCCGAGGCAGTTTTAAATAAAAGAAACATATTGGATTCAAGTCATGGATGGCCATATTAATAGCCAAGTTTCTGGAGGAATTATAATATATTGAAACTACTCATTTTATGCACACATTCTATTATCCAGCTACGTTGCAGCAATTTTTTTGGGGGGGAGCCCCAATTTACTGTGGGAGATGAGAGGGAATGTGGATGAGGGAATATTGATTAATATTTCCTATCCCAGCTTGTGCTAACAAGCTCCAAACTAGCAGAGTTTCTCATCCCCAATAAAGCGCAGCAAAGCGTGGCGTTTAAGTTCCTATGAACTTCTAGAATAAGGCAGATCCTGGCACATATTTCCCCTGGTTCCCTCTTAAAAGAAAATACACGACACATAAGCTTATAAAAGTATAAAGGTTTTACTCACAGTCATTTCAAGCTTCTACAGTCTCAGAAAGGCAGGCTAGCTTAGATTAAATGTATTTACATGTGGAGATTCTCCTTAAGGGAGAAAGGCTCCATGTGGGCCTCTCTTGGCTGGAAGCCAAGAGAGCATCTCCTGAGATGTTGCATCCTCGGAGTCCTGGTGGGAAGAGAGGGAGAGTAGCAGCTCACCTGTATCTTTGAATAGCTACAGGTAAGGCCACTCCCACTTCTGGTCACACAAAGGAAGTGATTTCAGTCTTGGCACAGGAAACTCTACCTGGAGGACCAAGTCCCCTTTGTGTACACTCTAGGAATGTTGTGATTGACTGCACCAGTGTTATACATCCCACAAACCCCTTCTCAGTCTGAACAACATTTAACAAACATAAAACAACTTTATTCAACCACCCAGAGTCCCAGCTTGACACGCAGGTTCTGGAAACTCTCTCGTGGCAAGGGTTTCGTGAGAATGTCCGCAGTCATCTCCTGAGTATTACAGTAGGACATTTCTACTAGTCCATCTTGGATCATCTGGCGAATGAAGTGATACCTGACCCCAATGTGTTTTGAACGTGCAAGGAACTTTTCGGTTTGCGCTAGCTGCAGGCAGCCTTGATTGTCCTCCATCAAGCTGACAGGTCCTTTTCTCGGCAAACCAAAGTCTGTCAGGAGTTGATCCAGCCAGATGATCTCTCTGCATGCTTCCGAAGCTGAAATATATTCACTCTCTGTGGACGATAAGGCTACACATTTCTGTTTATAACTGCCCCAAATGATAGGTGCATTTCCAAACATAAAAACATAACCACTTGTGGATTTGTAATCCGCCTTATCCCCAGCCCAATCTGCATCACTGTACCCAACCAACTTAGGGTCCCTTACAGCTGGCAATCTTAATTTACAATTCATTGTACCCTTGAGGTAACGCACCACCCTCTTGACCCCACCCAAGTCATGTTCAGTGGGAGAACTCACTTTTCTGCTTAGGATCCCCACTGCACTTGCTATGTCAGGTCTGCTGGTAGTAACCAAATACAAAAGTTTACCAATCGCTGACCTGTATTCGCTGTTGTCTGGCAGCAGCTTCGAATCTTGCTGATTCTTTAGAAAATCTGTGGCCATGGGTGTCGCGACAGGGTGTGCACCTTGCATCTGCATGCTTTCTATCAGTTCTATTATCTTCTGCTTCTGGCTGAGAAGAAATGAGCCGTCTTCTTCTCTCTCAATTTGAATTCCCAAGTAATACTGGACAAGTCCCAATTCCTTTACTTCCACCTCTTTGTTGAGATGTCTGACTATGTCTTTATAGTCTCTGTCATTGGACGTTGATATTAATAAATCATCGACAAAAGCCAGAATGTAAGAGAATTGTCCATTTCTGTTCTTAGTGTACAGGCACTTGTCAGCTGTTGACTGCTTGTACCCAAGCTGAACCAGCATTTCATGTAATTTCTGGTTCCATGCTCTTGCAGCTTGTTTCAAACCGTAAATTCCTTTCTGAAGTTTACATACAAGATGTGCCTCATTTTGCTTGATAAAGCCTTTGGGCTGCTTCATATAAATCTGTTCAGAAATCGTCCCATGAAGAAAAGCTGTTGCTATGTCGACATGACGGACTGATAGGCCTTTAGATGCTGCAATACTTAGAAGTAATCTAACACTGCTGTATCGCACTGTAGGCGCAAATACTTGATCATAGTCTTCGCCATACTGTTGTGAAAATCCTTGTGCTACAAGCCTAGCTTTGTAGCGTTGCACCTCCCCTTCTGACCCCTTCTTAAGCTTGAACACCCACTTGGACCCAATTGCCTTCTTACCAGGAGGTAGCTCTGTCAGGGTCCAGGTCTTGTTGCGATGCAGTGCATCCATCTCTTCCTGCGCGGCTTGCTTCCAGAGACTGGCCTCAGCAGCTGGCAACCGTTGAACCTGTTCCCACGTGGAAGGTTCCTGTGGTGGCGCCGACCCTGCAAAGTAGGACAGTCGTAGTGGTGGAACGCCTCTGTTGGACCTGGAGGAACGTCTGACCTCTGGCTCTTGTTGAACCGCATCAGCTTCCTCATCTCCTTCCAATGGCGGCATCCCTGCATACGGGTCCTCTTCGTCTCTGGAGCCTTCTGACATCTGGTCCTCCGCGTCTTCTGGGGTGTCATCTGTAGGGGGTGCTACAACACTAGGAGGTACAATACTAGGAGGTGGATTAGTTTCTGGTATGGCTTCAAAAGGAAAACTTACAAACTCCTCTGTTGGTGGCTCATTGGAACAGTCAATTGCTGTGTTCCTTGTGTCAGCCTTTTCATACTCCTCAAAATGAATCACGTGATGTGAACTTGTTTTCCCTGTTTGTAAGTCCACAACTCTGTAGCCTTTTCCTCCAGAAGCGTATCCAACTAGGATACCAGGCTTTGCTCTGGAGTCAAGTTTGTGTCTGTGCTCCTTGGGCACGTGGTAATAGCACAAACTTCCAAATACACGTATGTGTGACAAATTTGGGACTCTTCCATGCCAAAGTTCAAATGGCGTGCGCTCTGTGCCTTTTGTTGGCAGCCTATTCTGTATATAAATCGCAGTATTTGCTGCCTCACCCCAAAGTTTCTTCGACAAGTTGGATCCTTTTAGCATACACCTTGTCATCTCTAGGATGGACCTAAATTTCCTCTCAGCAATAGAGTTTTGTTGAGGTGTGTAGCTAACTGTGGTCACATGTGCTATGCCTTCCTGAGCCATGAAGGCTTCCATTTCACGTGAGCAAAACTCCCCACCATTATCAGACATTAGGGTGGTGGGTGCTCGCCGGAATTTGTTCTTGACCATGCTTACGTATTGCTTGAACAATTCCACTGTTTCACTCTTCTCTTTGAGAAGGTATCCCACACAAAACTTTGAATAATCATCCAAAAAGATAAGAATATACCTATTTCCTCCTAAAGAAGGTATATTCATAGGTCCAGCTAAATCAGTGTACACAATGTCCAGAACTTTTGTGCTTCTCTTTTCTGCACAACGTGGGAAAGAAGGTTTGACTCCTTTTTCACTTACACAAGTTATACATTTTGGTGTGGGTGTGTTACTTTTGTTTACCTGTAGACCTCTCACAAGATCTCCATTCTGCAGTTCCTGGATGACTCTGATATCCCTGTGACCCAGTCTTCGATGCCACAGCTCCAGATCTGGTTTATCCTTCTGCTTGGATTGGGCCACTTGTGCTGATTGGTTTTCTGAAACATTAATCTCATACACACCATTGATTAGTTTCCCTTGAGCATAAACCTCATCATTTTTCGTTACATTGCATTCTCCATTGGCAAATGTAACCTTGAAACCTTTCTTGTCTAAAGCAGACACACTAAGCAAGTTACAATTCAATTCTGGGACATATTGAACGTTAGGCACAGTTGTTTCAAGAGATTCATTGTTCACCTTGAATTTCAAACGCATTGAACCTGCACCTTGTGATTTTAGAACATTTCCATCAGCAATCTGGATTTCAGTCCATTCACTATCATTAATTTCTCTGAAATATTCTCTTTTATGCGCAAAATGGCTTGTGGCTCCCGAATCTAAAATAAATTGGTCACTTTTCCTTTCATTTCTTTGCACATTTAAACTCTTTTCTTGCAGTAGAAATGTACGCTCGTGACCCCCCTTCTTTTCACCTTTTGGTTGAAAGGGGCGGGACTTATTCTTGGGCTTCTGGCAACTCCTTGCAATGTGCCCTTTTAAATTGCAGTTATGGCATATTATATCTTTGGACACTTCCTTAGACTTGGGAAATTGTTTAGAAACATAACTTGTGTCCATTTTCCTTGGATTCCTTTGTGGAGAATCAAGGTAATCTCTGCATTCCTCTCTTAAGTGATTTGCTAGTTCATTAAAAGTCAAATCTCTTGTGTGATCCATTATACTCTTAAATGAAGCAAATTCTGGTCCCAATGATGCTAGCATAAAAGTCACTTTGGTTGCATCATCAAAAGCTCTGGGAGTTAGGGCAATCCTTTGAACAATTTCATTAAAGTCCTTAAAATGCCCTGTAAATTGTTCTCTAGAATTCATCTTTAACTTCAGCAGTTTATCCAATAAATGTCTATAAGAGTTCTCTGATGATTGTGCATAAACCCTCTCAATATCCTTTAGAATCTGAGATGCATCACTTTCATAGTCAATCAGAGATAAATGCTCATCTTTCAAACTGCTCAAAATTATGTGTTTAGCTTCTGCATCTTGCCTTTCCCAATCTGCTTTCTTGGTTAAATCAGCAAAATCAGGTTTGGGATCTTTCACCGCTTTAAGCACTTGTTTTGCACCAAGATGCACTAAAAGGCGCTGCTTCCATTGCACAAAGTTACGATCATTCAGCAGCATAAAGCTTGATCTTGCTTCACTATCAAAACCTGAGCTTGCCATCTTAATCCTCAAAAATTTAAAAAATTTCCAAAATTTCAAAAATTCCCAAAAATGGTTAAAATTCAAAAATCAAAACTTAAAAATCTCAAAATGCAAACTAATCTTCACTGCCTCTGAGGTCTGTGAGCTCTGAGGGAGGGGAGGGGTCGCTAATCCCCCTTTCACAGCACAATGGAGAACAAAAGACCATGTGCTTACCAGGAAGTACAAACAGAAAAATTCTACTCTGCCAAAAATCACAATCCAAAGCAATCCTTTAAAAATACACAAAATACGCAGTTCTGGGCCCATAACCCTTTGTGGGAGATGAGAGGGAATGTGGATGAGGGAATATTGATTAATATTTCCTATCCCAGCTTGTGCTAACAAGCTCCAAACTAGCAGAGTTTCTCATCCCCAATAAAGCGCAGCAAAGCGTGGCGTTTAAGTTCCTATGAACTTCTAGAATAAGGCAGATCCTGGCACATATTTCCCCTGGTTCCCTCTTAAAAGAAAATACACGACACATAAGCTTATAAAAGTATAAAGGTTTTACTCACAGTCATTTCAAGCTTCTACAGTCTCAGAAAGGCAGGCTAGCTTAGATTAAATGTATTTACATGTGGAGATTCTCCTTAAGGGAGAAAGGCTCCATGTGGGCCTCTCTTGGCTGGAAGCCAAGAGAGCATCTCCTGAGATGTTGCATCCTCGGAGTCCTGGTGGGAAGAGAGGGAGAGTAGCAGCTCACCTGTATCTTTGAATAGCTACAGGTAAGGCCACTCCCACTTCTGGTCACACAAAGGAAGTGATTTCAGTCTTGGCACAGGAAACTCTACCTGGAGGACCAAGTCCCCTTTGTGTACACTCTAGGAATGTTGTGATTGACTGCACCAGTGTTATACATCCCACATTTACAAATAAACAACCCAGTAGGATTCATAACAGCTCAGTATTTTCTTTGACACAGACAGAAAACTATTCCCTTAGAAGATGAGGCTAATATGGGGAAGTCTAGACAGAAAACATTAAAACTGAACTTTTCGCTGGAGTTACATTATTCTGTAGCAAGGTCATGGCTTGCATTCTGGCAAAATGATAGAAGACAACACAGTAGTTGCAATATTTTTCAGAAGTACTGCTTCTGAATGTCATAGCAGCATACACTCCCTTCCTATAGATCTGTATTTCTTTTTTAAAAAAAATATTTATTCAGACATCCTGAATAATTATTACATAACTAATTAGCTACTGAAAATATAAAAATTCACACTGGTCCTGTAGCAGAGGACAGGTATTGCCTTTTATAAAACCAACTTCTCCTAGTCTAATGACTATTGATTTTTATGGAGTTATTCTCTTGTTTTGGTTATGCAAACAATTTTTGCAAATGAAAAGTTGTATAGAAATATTTTAAATGCACAAAAATAGTGTGGGGTGTGCAGGTTTTGGATATGCTCACATCTGTCCATGGGGCAAAATGGAGTGCTAGCTAATCCTTCCCGCCCAGAGAAGCAGCCCACCCCATCCTAGACCCCCTTAGCCATGAGGGGTCAATGTCAGAGTGCAATTCCCAGCCGTGCTGCTTGCCTTGGCTGTTGGATGCCAGTCAAGCAGAATGTTTTAATGGTTTATGAGCAAGTGTTTCACACTGCTTGGTACATTCTGCCTCAGTTACAGCCAGGCAACTTGGCAATGTCAGGATACAGGCAGAATGTAGTAGGTGGTGCATCTTGCTGCACTTCTCTGAAAGAGGGAAGGAGGAAAAGAAGCACAGACAAGTTTTAGGCAAGAAGGACGAAGCAGGTTTATGCTCCAAAAATGGAATGTCTGTGTTCAAAGGCTCAAGTATTGTGGCTTCAGGAAACAGACATTATTCAGCAAATAACTGGGGTAATGGTGTGTCAGGGACTGTGCTGAGGAGAGCTGCACTGAGGAGGAATGGTGGGAGCCTCCCCTCCCCCTCCCCCTGCTCCTGATCCAGACCCTGAATCTTCCCAGGAGCAGGAGGACAGTATAGATTTGGAACAGTGGTTTGCAGAGGGACATAGTTCAGAAGGTAGAAGCTGGGAAATACTGGATGGGGAACAGCTAGGAGAAGAAACACTGGAAGAGAAAGGGTTAACAGATTCACAGTCTCTGGACAGCATCCACCACCACCCTTCTCCAAAGTCAATGAGAGCTCAGAAAGTGGCAGAACAGAAAGCACAGCAGGTACAAACTCAGATTACAAGATGTAGAAGTGACGTAGATTAATCTATATATATAAAATCGTTCAAGTTGGATGTTTGTTAACAATCACCTTTCTCCCTAATCCCTTGATCGATTCCGTTCAAATTTGGACACAACGTTCCATGGCCATATGGGAGTGATCATATGTACTTACATTGCACAAATACCACACCTTTCCCAGGTAAAAATGTGATTTTGTGCACACAAAAAAGCGCCCTCCAGTGGACATTGTGTTGTGGGAGTTGTAGTCCCAAAAGAGCTAGAGGGCCAAGTTTGGCCATCACTGTCCTAGAGCAAATGTAGCTTGGTAACCCTTGGTAGCTCAGACAGTAGAGCATGAAACGCTTAATCTTAGGGTCATGGGTTTGAGTCCCATTTGGGGCAAAAGATTCCTGCATTGCAGTGGGTTGGACTGGATGACTCTTGTGGTCTCTTCCAATTCTACAATTCTATGATTCTATGAAAATGGTCAGCATATTGCAATCAGATTATTAGGCTTTTATGGAATAGTTTTATGTCACTGTCCCAGGGTCCCAGACCCCTCCGAACTTAGATAGCAGTCCTTTCTCCTTTTCTTCTCTCAGCCTTCTTGTCAGACCATTGAAGCCCTGCTGGCGAGGTGCTAAACAAGGCCACTTAACACACAAACTCCTTTATAGATTACATTATCCTCCTGGTGCCTCCCAGCTTGCTAGTCCTTACTCAGCTCTGAACTATCCTGGCTGATTGCTAGTTGGACTACTTCTGAGAAAACAGCCAGTTTAATTGTTTCTTCCTCGCATCTTAAAAAACAATCAAACTGCAGATATTGGCTATTTCAGATTGTACTAGCAGCAGGTTTGGGAACTGGAGGAAAGCACTTAAATCTGTGAACTAGCAATAAAACCACCAGCAGCAGCAGAGGTAAATGTTGAGGCAGTGAGACCACATCACATTACAATCCCACTGGGTACACCTTCTTTGCTAAATGATTAAATTTCTAGGAGTTGTAACAAGTTTAAGGTTATAACATTGTGTTATAGGTAGGAAAGGAAACAGAGTGTATTGCTGCATGAAATAATCATGAGTACGATGGACATTTCAAAAACAGCAATACATACTATGACTGGAGGTGAGGGGCCTGTATCCTGGTTTAATGAAAGTGGGATCTTTCTAGCACTGCCCTATAGTCTAGTATCATAGCAAGTGTGCCGATATCAGCTGCTGTTCATTGTAAAGACATATCTGTGAGGTGTTACAGATCAGTGGTTCAACAGAGCACAAAGGCAATTTCAGGATCCAAACAAGACAGACTCTCAAAACCATTTATCACAATGCTAGCAACGCTTTCATTCAAAATCTAGCAAGACTGAAACTGAGCAAGGGATGGGCTCCATAGCAGACAGGATCTTCCTATGATTGTTCAAGTGGAGCTATGCATCTCACAGCTCAAGACCATAGATCGACCTGTATATTGATTTTCCCTGTAGGTTGTTTGGCGAGGAGTGGGAGGTGGGAATAAGCTGCTAAGAAAGTTAGATTAAATTCTATGTAAATTGAAACATTTTGATAAAAAAAAATCTAAGCGTTTTGTAAAATTGTAGGCATTAACACTAATTTCCTCAATATTATTTATGCAGGTATGAGGCTGCCATATTCTGAGAGACCTTTGGTCTAATGAGCCCATGATTTTTCTCCTGGGCCTCAGGCACAGTGGTCTTTTCTGTCATTTGCTACTTGATCATTTTAACTGAAGATGCCAGGGATCGCTAGGGACAGATTCTACCAGCTTGGGGAATCGGGGTGAGCCATCTCCTTCATCACCTAGGCTTCTTTGCTGCCTTGGGATTGCATCACTGGAGCATCATAGGCTATCAACACTCTTTTGTCAAGTCCAATACACTGGTCAGGTATTACCTCAGCCAGTGAAAGGACTCCCACTAAAACAATAAGGTTCCCCTTCCTCTCCCTAATCCACTCTGGAGGGTTGGGCAGGGGGCAGGGGAGATTGTCCCATCAGACAAACAGAAATGCTTGTGCTGGTGGAATGATCTCCTTAGCACTATATTGAATTCCACCCCATGGGTTCCTAAAAATAATTGGTGGTAGTATTGAATAAATGAGATCATTGATTTTTTTTTCAACATTTTGTGATTATTCCATGAAGGCGGCTGAATGCTGTCGAAATGACAGCCTGGGAGCAGCTGCTACTGTTTTGTATTCTGTTCTGCAGCCAGCAAAAAATACACAAAGAAAGAAAGAAAAATGTATTATGAATGTCTTAACTATTTCCGGACGAGCCTTGCTTCTTGCTTTAAAACTGAATCATTTGCTTACTTATTAACTCACAAATCATGGCCAAACCATGGTTTGATGGTTGCGAAACAGGCTTAAGCCTCTCATACTCCCTTTTCTCTTTTCCTATTATCTATGTGTGCTCTGATTCCCTGACTTCTTGTGTGACATCCTGACTGGACAAGCTACCATAGTTTTTCCCGCATGCTTTCCGGGCCTGGTTTCCCGGAGAAAACTATGGTTTGCGGTAACAATAATTGGCTCCCTTTGGATGTCACTGTTTGTGGTGCGATTTCCTCAAATTCGAGACACCATTAAGAGGGAGAACTGTATGAGAAGTAAGTTTATTCAGAAAATTGGCACCGTTTGGATGCCCAAAGTGGATTGCTAGCTCTGCTTCCTCAGTGTACCACATTTTGCTTGAGGGAGTTGAAAATCACTTTGTAGGATAACCTCTTATGTTCAAAGGCAAGGCTTTCTCCACAAGCAAACATGCTAAGCATACTTGTTTCTTGAAACACCTGCTACTTTAGATTACTAATCCATGCATGGATGGACGGATGACACAATGAGCCAAACTGTGACACAATAAGCCAAACGCTGACCATCAGCCTGTCCTTCATAGCAGCTAAGAATCCCTGATTTTATTGCCTGAGAGTGACCGAAACAAGAGAATTGGGAAGCAGCTGGCAGGCTAATGAATACACTGCTGGGACTAGAAGGATGTGCAAGCTCACATTAAGCTCTGTATATATAATTATAACAAAGGGAAAACATTGGAAAACATGCCTTTCTCTTCCTGACCCCCACCTCGTTTTCCTCACTAGTGGGTGTCATTCCAGGGCTGTGGAATTAGGAACACATGAGTCAAGTAAGATCTTTCTCTTCCACTGCTCCTGATATGTTCCACACTCCAGAATGTCACCTCGCTGCTAAAGCCCTGCTGCCAAGGACATCTGTTTATAAACCCAGACTTGCTCCCTTATTTAGAGAATTCTGTTTCCTCTAAAGCTAATTTGGTCGCTCTGAGCAGGAAGCCAGGTAGGCTCCTTTTCATATGCTAGGCAGACTAGGCAGTGCCGTTGATCGATTCACAATGGGCATGTAGTGGAAGAAGGAGAAATAAATGGCAGTTCCAGGAATACAATGGAGGAAGGGAGTTAATAATAATTAAAAAGCAAGTATTGCTTCGATATTGACTGGTTGTCACCTAATCTACTCCCTGACACTGTTTTCCATGCACAAGATAATTTTTCATTTCAATTTCAACCCAATCAATAAGAGGTAACTTCTGAAGTGCAATAGCTCATCATGACAGCCTCCATCACCATGCCCCAAATAGAGTCCAAAGTGCAAGCAGCTTATATATAATACAGCAACATACCGGTAGCTTAGCTTAAGATCTGGTTTGCTTTAGCAAGTTTTTACCTTAGTAGAGCATACCCAGGGGTCACCACAAAGCTATTTAAGAAGAAGAAAATGGATTCTTTGATAATCATAAAATCATGTCATCTGACATGCAAGTACTTTTCATTCTTCCTCTTCGCAGCAAATAATTGAATTGGAAGTGCGTGATCAAATTTAACATAACAGAACATTAAGCACACTTTTTTCCAGCATGCACACAATGCAATTAGTGACCTAGCTAATTCCCTGACAGCACATTTAGTGAAGCTATTGCAAACAATCTTTCTTGGGTAATTGTCTAAAATCTAGAGAATGCTAGAATTGGTGGGGCGGGCGTAATTTTTAAACAGAAAAGATGGTTGTGCAATCATTTTGGCTCCATAGAGTTAGAATAATAAAATAGGTGACCTAAGATATTTTATTGATCCTATTTTGTGAGCTTTCCAGCTCCAATGTTTGAGTTTGAAGACTGTAGGACTAAGATGTTCACAGCATGAAATTGATTTTGCTGTAATTTGCCTGACTATGCTGTTCTGAGAACAAAGGAAACAGTGAGAAGTCTGACTCCCAGTTGGTCCATTAATGGACAGCCAAGCATTTTTCCATGGTGAAGGACATAGTGAACAACTCAACTTTCCGTAGTGCTCCTCATGCAACCTATGCCATGGGGGATTTTTGCTCACATGCAGTGGTCTAAACCACTGAGAAACCACTGAGCCTCTTGGGCTTGCCGATTGGAAGGTCAGTGGTTCAAATCCCCGCAATGGGGTGAGCTCCCGCTGCTCTCTCCCAGCTTCTGCCAACCTAGCAGTTCAAAAGCATGCCAGTGCAAGTAGATAAATAGGTACCACTGTGGCAGGAAGGTAAATGGCATTTCCGTGCACTCTGGCTTCTGTCATGGCCCTCCAGTTTAGTAGCAGTTTAGTCATGCTGGCCACATGACCCTGAAAGCTGTCTGTAGACAAACGCCGACTCCCTCGGCCTGAAAAGTGAGATGAACACCATTCCCCATAGTTCCAGATTCAGGTAGGTAGCCATGTTGGTCTGACGCAGTCAAAATATATTTTTAAAAAAATTGTCCAGTAGCACCTTAGAGACCAACTAAGTTTGTTCTTGGTATAAGCTTTTGTGTGCATCCTTATACCAAGAACAAACTTAGTTAGTCTCTAAGGTGCTACGGAACATTTTTTTAAAAAAAAACTTTTTAATATATTTCAACCATACCCCATAGTCACCTTTGACTGGACTTAACTGCCCAGGTGTCCTTTACCTTACCTAATTTAGTCACACATGGTCCAGCATATAGAAAACGAAATAAAAATCGGTTTGTTTTTAGCATTTTTTATCACAAATTAATCACCGATTGGTTTATTTAACTACATGTCTATGGTTTAATATACCATTATGTGTAGTTGTTATACATATATACATTATGGGAGTGGCTGCCGGGACCACATAACACCGGTCCTGAGAGATCTACATTGGCTCCCAGTACGTTTCCAAGCACAATTCAAAGTGATGGTGCTGACCTTTAAAGCCCTAAATAGCCTCGGTCCTGTATACCTGAAGGAGCATCTCCACCCCCACCATTCAGCCCAGACACTGAGATCCAGCACCGAGGGCCTTCTGGCGGTTCCCTCACTGCGAGAAGCAAAGCTACGGGGAACCAGGCAGAGGGCCTTCTCGGTAGTGGCGCCTGCCCTGTGGAACGCCCTCCCATCAGAGGTTAAAAGGATCAACAACTATCCTACATTTAGAAAACACCTGAAGGGTGTTAATGTGATGTGTTAATGTATTTTAATGTTTGCTGGAAGCCGCCCAGAGTGGCTGGGGAGACCCAGCCAGATGGGTGGGGTACAAATAATAAATTATTATTGTTGTTGTTGTTGTTGTTGTTGTTGTTTTTTATTCTTTATTTTTTTGTTTGCAACAAATTCATATTGTAGCAACATGGATACAAATCAATGTTACATAATAAACTTCTTACTATACAATAAACCAAGTTTGCATTGTTTTCTTTATCTTCCGCACCTAAAAAAGAAAAAAAAGAAAAAAGGATTCAACCCCTCCCCCCACCCCCACCCCCCGCACACACTCACACAACACACAAAATTTTATTTTTATTTTTATTGTTGTTGTTGTTGTTGGGCCCTCCCCTTGCATTAAAGTCTTCTTAGTGGTTCATTACATTATTTAAGGTGCTTATTTATGTAGCAGACTGAATAATGCCTCGCAAAGGTCTCTCTTCCATTTGTCGGTCATTCATCTTACTATTAAAAATTTATCACAGTGGTAAATCAATACTGCTAATGGTAATGCCAGATCATTGAATCATAGAATTGTAGAGTTGGAAGGGACCCTGAGGATCATCTAGTTCAACCCCCTGCAATGCAGGAATATGTAGCTATCGACCTTGGCATTATCAGCACCATGCTATACCCAATTGAGCATGTATCCTAGTTGAAGTTCGGTCTTATGAGAAATCAATAAATGATCAGGTTATGCAGGAGGAGTGTGAGATAAAAATAAATAAATACTGTGGGCAGATTTCTCCTATGGGATCTAGTGCCAGCACCCCACATTGCCCAGATTCAGGTTTGTCGGAGCCTCTATAGTGCTTGTTGTTTATTGATTTATCCAAGGAATTACAGACAGAAATAAATGCTTTAGAGTAATGTTATACAGTCAACCCACAACTTGCACATATTTAACTTGTGCGCATTCAGCTTTATGCACTTGGCAAAACAATAATAAAAAATAAATAAGGGAGCAGGAAGCAGCACGCATCCAGGAATAAATACATTGGCA
Source organism: Darevskia mixta (assembly GCA_034641385.1). NCBI lineage: Eukaryota > Metazoa > Chordata > Lepidosauria > Squamata > Lacertidae > Darevskia > Darevskia mixta. The sequence goes on along the minus strand of JAWWNH010000054.1, from coordinate 3,476,014 downwards.
ATCCCACATGGCATTGAACCCAATGTGTTTTGACTATAGACAATTTTGGTTTTAGGCAATCTTACTGTATTGCCACTAATATTCTTAAGTTACAGGGTTTTTTAAATGCTTGCTTAAGATTCTTAAGTAGGTTTTTAACAACTCAGAAGGCATTCAAACCAGTAACGTGAAGGTGGTTTTGGTTTATGTCTGTTATTTATTCATTTATTCTGCTGCATTACACCCTACGTTTCAGCCAAAATTGGCTCCCAAAGCCGCGTAAGAGTAAAATGCACATGAATGTACAGATATAATAAGAATAAATTGGGATGTGTTCTGCAGAATCCTCTGTTACCTAGCAGTTGATGGCAGCCCAGGTTCTAGCTGATTTTTATTTTTATTTTTGAACGACTTGTAAGTCGGATAGGTGCAGAAATAGATATTTTATTAATGCAAGGAGGGTTTGCAGGTTTCTGGATGGAGTCAAAACCTCTTGGACCAGAATTATTGTTTGAGAGAAAAAATGGTGAGTATACTGTAGCAACTACAGTTTGCTACCTTCAAGTCCCTTCTGACCACAGATTGCTGTCCCAAATGCAAGTCATTTAAAAAGCTAGCAGCAAGGTCATGGGGTTCTAATAAACAAAACAGACAAAACAATCAAACTTCAAGGATGTGAGCACAGAGCCAATGTAGCAAGGCACTGGCCGGGTTTGGATGACATGCTGAGCCAAGGATGAGGAAGTTGTGGGCTGCTAGCCAAGTTTGTTTGAGCATGGATTCCTCTTTGGCCCACAAGGCTGTTTCCCCCCAAACCATGGCCACTTGCTCCACACCTGGCATCATATGTGATAGCAGGTAGAGACATGGCTCAACCAGCTATTCAACTCTGTTCCCTATGGGGAACTTGATCACACAGCCGATCTCTGCAGAAAGCAGGCTTAAAATCACTCTAAGTACCGGTAAGCTTGAACTTTGATAATGCTGCTTGCTTATCCGGATGGATGTTGTGTGTGAGCGTGTGTAAGAAGCTAGCCTATAGTACAGACATAAATTTTACATGTGCTTCTGGCCCCGCCGATCCCTGGCATGTGGCCCTTAGAATGCTTCCCAGGGAGGAATGTGGCCCTTGCACTGTAAAAAGGTTCCTCATCCCAGCTATTTGCTGGGGAGAAAGCTAGATTAAACTCAGTAGGATTTACTTCTGAGCAGACATGCAAAGGATCACACTGTTAATGAAGGTAATTGTTGAAATGGAAAAGAACAGCACGAGTGGTTTAAATTAGTCTCCTGTGATTTTGAGAGATAAATAAAAATTATCCTTGGAGTCAGCCTCTCACTATTCAGCACTTTTGGTCATGGATGGTATCTCAGCGGTAGCACTTTGCATCTTCTATACATCTTATATAGCTTTTACTGTCTCCATAAATCAGAAAAACAGTTACTTGGAGCCAAATGCTAGTATTCAAAAATATGTCCCTAACAACTGAGGGGACCAATGAACTGTGTAAGGGTGTTAGCTTCCTCTGTTCCAGTCAACAGAGAGATAAATGGTGTTCCATTCGGAAGAGGCTGCAGTAGCTCAGATCTGACAACATTCCTTTACCTTATCTCTGTTAGGATATCCATGGCTTCTATGTAAATGCAAAAAAATAATACCAAGAGTAGAATAATTTAATTTATCCATTTCCCTCTCTGATTTTCGTAACACTTTTCAATATATGCTTTACAAACATCTCTCTCTCTCTCTCTCTCTCTCTCTCTCTCTCTCTCTCTCTTAATACTAGAAGCAAGGGTCATGCAATAAAGCCAAGGGTTGGAAGATTCTTGCCAGACAACAAAAGGTGCTCCTTTTTCCAAGTAAACTATTTGCAACTACAAGATGTGGCCATGGCCACCAACTAGGATGGCTTTAAAAGTGAGGTACATTAAATGAATTAAGAATAAGGCTAGCTGTGATGGTTGTATACTGCCTCTGAATGTTAGTTGTTGGGAATTACTAATTGGAGAGTGCTGTTGTGCTCAGACGAGATCCTGCTTGGTTGGCCACTGCCACAACAGGATGCTGGGCTAGAGGGACCTTTGGTCAGACCCAGCAGGGCTTTGTTATGTTCTTAGGCTGTTGAGTTAAAAAAAATGCAATGAAAAAACCGTAAAAACGGCAGGAGAAAAGATCCCATCAGGGGTGCCAACTTGAATAAAATATTGTGGAAGCCCAGGTAAGCCCCGTCCCACATAATCAGTCACATGATGCAGTGTACACACACCATTTGAATGGGAATGCCCCTCAACTTTGTGGGGGCCCAGCCCTCTCAAATATTTTATTGTGGGGACCAAAGCCCGCATGGCCCCTAGGAGTTGGCACCGATGTTGACCATTGTGAGAAGATGATGCTGGACCAAATGAGCCATTAGCCTGATTCAGCAGGTTCTCCTTATGCGAAGCATGAAAAAAAATTAATAATGGTTACTTCTTCAGGAATTAAAGATCTGGGTTAAAGAAATGATATTTGTTTGGGCCTGAGAAGACATCAAGGTACTAGACTACCCTTCCTAGGAGTTCCATAAATGGGGCACCACATTTATTGCCCCTCCCTCCAGGGGGCAGGTGCTGGAGGGGACAGGAAGAAGAAGTTCCATTGTATGCACAGAAATCCTTTGCACCAGCAGAGCTGCAATATTTTCTCCGTTTCTCATTTTTGCCATCTTAAATTCAGTTTCCCACATTTTTGCAGGAAGTTTTGAATTTTCTTTTAAAACAATCCTCATGAAAATTTTTCAGCTTTTTCTCTAAATAAAACACAATTTTGTATCTGGTTTTGATTAATGAACACATGTTTGCCAGCAATTTCTCCCAATAGAATGCATTTTTGTATGTGATTTTCACTAATATATTCATTCTTATGCACATTCTTACCTAATATATGCATTATTGCAATCATCGTTAGGTTGGACAACTACACTTCAAAATTCGGATAAGTGCACTTTGGGGAGGATGGCTAGGTTTCAGTTCTCATATTGTATCAGAAAGTGTTAATTTGATAAATTTGGCTTTAAATGCGAACTGAATCAAATCCCCCCCTCCCATCCCTAGGTGAGAGTTGAGCAAGTGTTTTCCATCCTGTTGAATATTCATAGAATACAGAAAAACAATCATAAAGGAGATTTATTGTAAATCTAATCCTGGCAAGGTGAGGAGAAAGTTCAGTTCCTTCAAGACCGCTTGGCATTTTTATGAGTCAGGTCTAAAAATCAATGTGCCCTTTGCAAGCCCAATCTATATCAAGTCTAGATCTCGAAGAGTTTGTTAACCTTTGGGACTGGACTTAAATTATGAAACTATAATTGACTTTCAAATAGACACGGGCGGAATTATGGCTGTCAGCTAATCCGAAAACTTCTTAGTTCTGCTGAAAAGCTATGACTTGCCTCAGCAGTTATTAGTACCTTAGATCCTTAAAGTCTTTTACTTTTGAGAAGTCCCACTGAATTCAATATTTGTACTAAGCGGCTTCTGCCAGGTGTGTCCCTCAATAATTCTGAAATAGGATTGTCATATGTCTTGGATTTCCCAGACATATCTGGAATACTGCACTTGGTAGCGGCAGTGTCGTGTGGAAATAGCAGCCCATGTCAGCAATGCAGTTCTTGCCGATTTTCCATAAAAATAGGCATTTTTTGTGATTTTGCCAAAAAAGCTCAACAACTTTGCTTGAAATATGGCAACCCTGCTAATTAGGACTGTCACCTGATGAAGGATATATTTTATCATATGGCATAGGAAGCTGCCATATCATATCTTATATCCATCTAGCTCAATATTGTCTGCACAGACTGGCAGTGACTCTCTGGGGTTCAAGATAGGAGCCTCTTCCAGTCCTACCTAGTGGTGCCGGGGATTGATCCTGGGACCTTCTGCATGCATAGCAGATGCTCTACAACGGAGCTGCAGTGCTTCCCGTTGCAGTCCTTCACATGGCTACTGAGTTAAGGATAGTAGGAGAATATATAGATTAAATATTATCGTTTCTTCACTCACGCTAGTGAGTCATGTAGCAGAGCAGATTCCCCTCAATACACCAGGAAGCTAGTTTGCAGATCCATTTGAATCTCTTTAGTTAAGCAATCCAACCTGGCTTGCCCAGATTGGATTATTCCTGGTAAGTACCCTATGATCCTTCTTAAAAAAATAAAGACTCAAGAGTCTTTCTTTAAAAGTAACAAGATGTTTACCCACATTCAGTTCACAGTATGATCCCTGAAGGCAGGCTTTAGCTTGTAATTACATAACAAAGTGTGAGTTCATCCTATATGGGGGTTGAGCCCTTGTGCTGCTGGCTGAGAGCCAGCAGACAGCAAAATACATTAAGACAGGCTTCCTCAAACTCAGCCCTCCAGATGTTTTGAGACTGCAATTCCCATCATCCCTGACCACTGGTCCTGCTAGCTAGGGATCATGGGAGTTGTAGGCCAAAAACATATGGAGGGCCGAGTTTGAGGAAGCCTGCATTTAGAGAACAGCATCAAGAGAACAAAATGGCTGCAGGAGAGCAGCATGGCATCAAGAGAAAGATGGCTGCGTGACTCGGCTCTTTTATGGAGCCAGTCAGAGTCACGCCCATCTGCCTGGTCACATGCAGTGAGGACAATCCAGACCAGTAGAACAGGAAGTTATACTGGCTGGAGTAACATCCCCCTGCCTGTGTCCACTCTAGGGAAACAAGGAATGTTGTATTTGACTGCTCCAATGGATTACATCCCACACTGAGAAGTTCCACTGAATTCAATGAGACTTACTTCCAAATAAGTGCGTATAAGATTGCAGCATTAGGGGGCAATTCTAAGGCTGGATGGGGCAGAATCCAAAGGTGTATTTTGCTACATATCAGACTAGCACCATCCCTATTGTATTTGTAGTGCCTATTGAAGTTCTTTTCTTACAAGCCTTCTAAGTTGATATCTTTATCTCAAACAGTATGTGTATTGGATCTGAAATAGCATTTTACACCCCCCCCCATTGTTATAATTGCTTTTGTATATATGACATTGTGTTAGAGGTTTTGTTGCAGATGTTTTTATTGTGAAATCACTTTGAGATATTTTATGGGCAGCAATTAATAAATGGAATTAAATAAACAAACAAAAGCAATAGACCAGGACTGAACTACAGTTTCCCAGTTCAGGTGCAATAGGAAACTGTGGTTTAAACGTGAAACAGACCATGACAGAAACACAGAAGTTGATGCACAGAGTTAGGAAGGGAGGGGATTTGATTGATGTTTGTGTTGACTTAATAAACTGGCGTTTAGAAACCAAGACAGAACTGGCTCACAACTCTGCAGCATAACGTATGCTACAGATAGCTGTAAGGATGAAATTGGAGTAATGAGGAAATTATCCACACCTTCCTGAATTCTGCATAAAATGTCTAAAGTGTTGCACATTTTAAAAAAAAAAACCTACTGTAACACAGTGGTTTCACGTGGCAAGTTAAGACTTCAGGTAATATATTATAGGTGGGCTATTTTGAAATCTATGTGGCAATCACTTGTCATAACATATAAGTTTCCATTCGAGGGAAATTCAGCCCCCTGGGCTTCCTCATTAATTATTATTTTTAAAAATCCTCAGAGTATTATAAAATAATGACATGTGAAATTTAAATTGTGGGGAAATTAATGAGCCGCCTCAGTAGCATCTTGCATAAAAAAAATTGTGACAGGTTATAACAAATCTGCCCCAATTGTAACATTTTACCTGATAGATTAATAGCCACTGCTGCTTCCCACCCAACCTTTGAAAGAGAATCGGAAGTTGTCAGCTTTATTAAGGCAAAACTCCAAGTAATTTCTGTGAGACATTGTCAAATGGTGCCTTGCTCTTTCATCTTCCATTTCGCACTCTAGTTATTCTTCTCATTAGCTTTAACAAGGTGCTATTTATTAAGTTGTCACAGCACTATGGAAGAGCGCAAGGTAAGTTGAACTTGGACTTGTGACACTGAGCTGCAGTCAGAATTGCTGGGTTACTGAACCTGAATTATAACTGTGAAAATGGCAAATGCAGGGACATCTAGAAATATCTGTGGACATAAAAAAAAATAAGCTAATGAGGCATCAAGTTTAGCTTTACATATGGGGAAATATGGGTTGCATCCAGTGAGGTCGTTGCACAAGCAGAACAACATCCTATTGCGCAATAGAATTTCCCCTCCCTCTGTCCTTGGTGCACCCCCAGAATCTGCTTTGGGGGTTGTCCCCCCAAGCAGATTTGTGAAGGTGCAGGGGTATGTGTGGTTGGAGAAAAGGAAGGGGGGCAATTACTTCTTGCACAGTTACTTAGTTGGACTCAAGCCTATCCCAGTTATTAATTTTGATATTTGTACTCCACTTCCCAGCCAAGATAGCTTATAATTAATATACACAAAAAGCACAATATTGGTAAAAAAAAGGTAAAGGTAAAGGACCCCTGACAGTTAAGTCCAGTCGCGAACGACTCTGGGGTTGCGGAGCTCATCTCGCTTTACTGGCCGAGGGAGGCGACGTTTGTCCGCAGACAGTTTTTCCTGATCATGTGGCCAGTATGACTAAGCCACTTCTGGCAAAACCAGAGCAGCACACGGAAATGCCGTTTACATTCCTGCCGGAGTGGTACCTATTTATCTACTTGCACTTTGACATGCTTTCGAACTGCTAGGTTGGCAGGAGCAGGGACCGAGCAACGGGAGCTCACCCCGTCACGGGGATTCCAACTGCCAACCTTCCAATTGACAAGACCTAGGCTCAGTGGTTTAGACCACAGCGCCACCTGCCACACCCCAATCTTCTAAAGGTGAGAGATTTCAGGGGCTCCAGTGTGTGCCCCAAGGAAGGTTTCTTTTGAAGGTCGCTGGAGACTTGTGGCATTACTTAAGGTTTCATTCACACCCACCTATAGGCTGACTCCTGAATAAGCTCAGCAGTCATGTAATAAGAGACATCTGCTTGTGGATCTGGTTAAGAAACAGGGAGCAGAGATACACAAAGATCGGTACTGGGAACCATACTTTTCAACTTGTTCATAAATGGTTTCGAGCTAGGGGTGAGTAGTGAGGTAGCCAAATTTGCTGATGATGGCAAATTGTCAGGGTGGTTGAAACAAAAAGGAACTATTCTGCATTCCAAAATGGTGTCTCCAAAATGGGTGAATGGGCAGTAAAATGACAAATGCAATGCAGTGTAAGCAAGCGTAAAATGGATGCATATTGGGACAAAAAAAATCTAAATTTAACATACATGGTTCAGAATGCTAGTGATGACCACCAACTTGAATGGCTCAGAAGAGGATTAGGCAAATTCATTTAGCATAAGACTACCAATGGCTACTAGCCATTATGGCTCTGTTCTGCCTTCACTGTTCTGCCTCTGAAAGACAGTTGCTGGAAATTGTAAGTGTGGAGGTGAAAATGATAGAATACTTAGAACTTGCTAAAATGACTGGGAGAATAAGAGGAAACTCAAATCAGAGAGTGTGCAAAGATTGGATAATATTGAAAGAATACTTAAAACAATACTGTGGAAATGTAAATCTGACAGGTTTAGATTGCATCTTGAAGATTAAAAGGAAAGTTACAAATGTAGATAATTTTAGATATGTAATAGATACAATAGAAAGTGCGTATAGGTTAAGAATACGTTGAAAACACAAGGAGGTGAATCGGAAGTCAAAAGACTGTGCAATGTTAGTTGATGTGCTATTAGTTAATGTCTAGTGTTGTTGTCATAGTTTTGTTGCTTTTTGTTTTGTTTTGTTTGTTTGTTTTGTCCCAACTGTTTTCTTTCTTATTTGTTGTTCTTTTATGTAAATTGTTTTGCAAATAAAATTTAAAAAATTAAAAAAGAAAGCAATTGTAAGTGTGGAGAGTGCTTCTTGTGTGTGGTGTAGCGGTTAAGAGCGGTGGACTCGTAATCTGGTGAACCGGGTTTGCGTCTCCGCTCCTCCACATGCAGCTGCTGGGTGACCTTGGGCTAGTCACACTTCTCTGAAGTCTCTCAGCCCCACTCACCTCACAGAGTGTTTGTTGTGGGGGAGGAAGGGAAAGGAGAATGTTAGCCGCTTTGAGACTCCTTCGGGTAGTGATAAAGCGGGATATCAAATCCAAACTCTTCTTCCTTCTTGTGGGTTTCCCACAGCATCTGGTTGGCCACTCTGAGAGGAGGAGTCTGGACTAGATGGGTCCTTGGCCTGAACCAGCATGTTCATACATTTTTTATGTCTAAGAAACAACATTGTTTTGCACAGAATGCTGTGGTGAAAAGTGCACATTTTAAGCCATGAAAAGAATAGTCCCTTGTTTTTGAAACGGAACAAAAAAGGGGAACTTACAGACAATGTGAGGTTTATAACAAAATATTAACTGCGTTGACTCAGAAGTCAGTCCTATTTCATTCAATGGGACTCACTCCCAGATAAGTGGGGTTAGGGTTGCAGCCTTAGTCACCAAGCTATAGTCCTCGCAAAATGTATGGTAAGACAGGTAATAAGGGTACATAGAGATGGTAGACATTTAAGGAGTCCTCCCACACCCAATCTTATAGCAGAAGGATGGAGTAAATGTACTGAGGACTTTACATATATTATCGCTCCTTAGATTGAGGCATTTTACAATGCAAAGAAAAATGTTGCACAGGCACCCCACTCACAATATTTGTTTTATAAAATGGACAGTTCCTCCTTGCACAGCACCATCAGGTCTCTTTCAAAGTAGCCCCTGCTATTGCTTAGGGTGCCATCTAGTGCTTGTGGCTCTCCTAAGCACATCCAGAAATTCTACTCATTGGTGATTCCTGCCGCGATCACATAAAGTGAAGTTGGGGGAAAATGCTTGTGGACAGCTGTTCCATATGCGGATACACATGTCTGGGATGCCTGGCTGGGCAATGCATCCCTGAAACATTTCCACACAATTTGATTGATGGAATCTGTGTGGAGAGGGTAACAATGTCAGATTTCTGGGCATTGAATTACAGGAGGATCGGTCCTGGAGTGCAAACATAAGGGGGCTAGTGAAGAAGGCGCAGCAGAGACTGTACTTCCTGAGAGTTCTAAGGAAAAACCATCTTCCACAAAAGCTGCTGCTTGCCTTCTATCACTGTGCCATTGAGAGCGTGCTCACTTATGGCTTATGTGTGTGGTACGGAAGCTGTACTACCAAGGACAGGATGGGGTTGTATAGAGTTGTTAAGGCAGCAGAGAGCATTGTTGGCTGCTTGCTCTCCACCTTAGAGCAGATTTATGCCATGAGGTGCCACAGAAAGGCACTGGACATAGTGAAAGATCCATCGCATCCTGGTCACCGTCTCTTTGAGCTCTTGCCATCGGGACGGAGATACAGGACGATGTCGACAAGAACAAGCCGTCTTAGGAACAGCTTCTTCTCCAGAGCGATCTCAGCCTTGAATGGGAAGCCTGGACTTTGAAGTCATCTAATCTTACCTGTCATGTTTTATCATTGTATGGTTTTAATCAGTGTGTATGGTTTTAATCAGTGTTTTTGTAGCTGTTTTGTTTTTGTGTGGAGTGCCCTATCTGGGTGGATGGAGCAGCCAAGTAATTTCGTTGTTCCTGAAGGGGACAATGACAATAAAATATATTCTATTCTATTCTATTCTAAGATTAAAGATGCACAAATTTTTATTATTTGCTTATTAAATTTCTGCTCCACCTTCTTTTGGAAAAGCTCCTCCCACTCCAAGGCAGCCTGGATTTTCTGCAGAAAAACCAATCATATTGTATAGCCTTTGTTCCCATCTGATGCAATAATTATTCACAGGGTGGGGGGGGAAGGGAATGCTATTTCTGTTTTATTCTGTTTTATTCACACATCATATTGGTGAATATGAATTCCTAGATGGGAAGCAAAATCATCCCAGATTTTGGCCTCCCTTTTTATTTTATTCCCTCCCTCTTTTTCATTTCATCCCTTGTTTTGTTTTTTATTGCTCCCCTCCTCTGACAATGTAAATATTCACCAGTCAGGTGACCTGTTCCTTGCTGGAAGTCTTCAAGCAGACAGCCATCTGTTGGGGCATCTGGATTACTGGCTCTGGATTACTTGCTTGAGCAAGAGGTGGACTTGACGGCCTGCAAAGGCTTCCTCAGCTCTGTGATTCTATGAATAAGAGTTGTAATGCAATCCTGAAAATATTACACGTGCCCTAAAATATTAATAGTCACCAGGGAACTGTGCCTGTCTCTAGCACCAAATCTGTTTGTCTCCCAAGAACTGCAGCCAAGCAATATAAAAATGGCTCGCCTTTGCTTTTCATCATCTGCTAACTTCCCTATAATTAATAGATCCCGTGTACTTTGAAACCAAAATGAAAGCATCTGGAATGTCTTCCCTTTTTGGCTGCCTAGCAAGTGAGCAGCTGGCAGAGAGCAAATAGAAGGGAGCAGTCTTGATCAGATTGCAGCCTTGCGCAGGAAAACTGAACAGAAACATCACAGAATAAAAGTAAACTGGGTCAGATTTATTTCTGGCACCGCTCCACAAAAATCGGTGATGGATTGATCTGTCAATGTTTGTTACTGGCTGAAAAGCCATCGCCCTAAGGGAAACCACACTGTGTATACTGACAGGTGAGAAGTGTGTGTGTGTGTGTGTGTGTGTGTGTGTGTGTGTGTGTGTGTTTAACAGCCACATCATGTTTTATTTCAATGACCAGCACTTGTTGCAGCAACATATTGGACAGGTTAATCTTTCTCAGGTGATACGCATTCAGAAGATGAGAGCCGATAGCGTCCATCTGCATGTGGAACGGACACGACCAGCGGAACAGATTTCTCTTCCCCATGCAACCTCCTGTGCACACCCCAAATCTGCTCCAGAAGGTTCGGGACTCTGTAGATCCTCCCGGGGGTGGGGGGGCTGCGTGGGGAAGAGAGGATGAGGAAGTACATGAGCCAGTGTCTATTTGCATAGTGTTGGATGTCATCCAATGCCATCAATGTTTCATTATAGCTTGTGTAAGTTTCAGTCTCTTAAGAGACACTTAAGGCAGTTAACATTAGTTGAAATGAAACAACCCAGAACGATGAAACCATTGAAATGTCAGGGTTTGGGGAGGGGCAGAGAGAACAGCAGGTTTTAAATAAACGTTACAAAACCATCAAATCATAATAAAACACCTGCAAACTGAAAGGTTAAATACCTGTTGAAATAAAAAGGTTTTTCTGTTGTAGTGAAATACAGGAAAGAGATAGGCAGCTGTTCCTAGGGAAGGAGTTCCACAGTCTGTCCAACTACAGTGGGCGGGGGGGAACTCCTTTGAGTCCTGGCCAGATGTACCACTTGATGAGAAACAGGGAAGAGCCACCCCAGCCGATCTTAATATCATGAGATCTTAAGATCATAAAGCTTTTTCAGCTTTAAAAGTAGCAGGACAGGAAAGCAAGGGAGGCACAGATTATTAAGAATGCCAAAGTTTATTGAAACCCAACACATTTTGCAAATATATTTCCCTTTTTTGGGCGCAATCACAGTAAGTATAAGGGGAAGTGTTCAATGAAGGAATATGTCTTCCATGAATATGGTCTTAATCAGCACTTTTTTTCTTTAAAAATGTTTAGGGGTAATCTCATTTTGACTCAAGAAAATCACCCTTTTATAGTTCAAATTGGGGAAAATAAATACAGTAAATGGACAAATACAGTACAAAGAACATGCATTAGTAAAAGACAACACACCCACATTCCACAGTGCTTCATATATTAAAACACTCACTTCCGTCTGAGACTCAGGAAACACCGTGACAGGAAATGAGGCCATCAGGGGTAGCAATGGAACTGATGATTCATTCATCCCGTTAGATTCACAAAATGTTTAGGGGTATGCGTACCCTTGCGTCCCCCCAGAAAAGCGCTGGTCTTACCCGTGTGTCTGTAAGTGATTATGCGAACACATGTCAGTGTACTGGAAAATGCTAAGAACTAAAGTGCTAAACTGAGGTAAAACGTTACTCAAAACTAGAAACCCATTATACTGCATACGCTAGATAAGGTAAAACTAAAGTCAAAATAAGAACTTTTGAACTGAAAATACCTGACGAGAAGCCGGCTAATTAAATCTCGTTTCACTGGATCTGCCTGTTTTCTCAAAGGCAATTAGACCAGTATAATGGGTTTCTAGTTTTGAGTAACGTTTTACCTCAGTTTAGCACTTTAGTTCTTAGCATCTCGTTTCAGGGATTGTCACGACAGAGCCTAGGCTCTCCGTTTTTGTCCTAATTTTCCTCATGACTGTCTTTCTTTTTTACATAGTGTACTGGAAGAAGCAAAGATCAACAGCGTGAAAGCAATGATTCTTCAACATCAACTTTGTTGAACTGGTCATGTTGTTCAGAGGAGAGACCAAGCCAATGCAAACAGGAACTGAGCAGGAAGAGCTAACAGTCTCTCAGGCACCGTGGAGTTCTGAAGGGATATTTACGGAGACATTTTGCAATGCCACTGGAAGTACAAGGAGAACACACTATGGTGCCTATGAGTGCCATGGCAGTTACTGCTGCTATAAGACCAAGCTATGACTGCTATTGAGACCAAGCAAGATCTTGGCTGGCTGGCAATCCTAACTCAGAGTGAGCTCTAGAGCAATGGGTTTTGTTCCTTCAAACAACATTCTTCAGCATGTTGAATGGAGTGGATTGTCCTGGCCCTATATATCTTTTCTCCCTCCTCAACAGCTCTGGGATGCAAGATAAGACAAAGAAAAGAGAATGAAGGGATTCACATTATAACTCTTCCAGTTTTGTCAATTTCCTGGAAGAAAAGATGAAAAAGTTAAGAAAGATGAATCTGCGTTCTTCGGTATAATGGTACAATTGAGAATTTGGTTATTTATGATATGTGAGTTTAAATTGTATTCAAAGCTCTTATCATTTCTTCTCCAAAGTGCTGTAAATAAATGTAAAAGTTTCCGTAAAATATATAAAAAGTGACAAACTGGTAATTTATCTACCCACTTACTCAAAAATGGCTGTCAAGCGCCAGAACTGAGAGATCCATTTGGCAAAACATTAAGTTACTGCAGTGCATCAACCTGGCACGCTCATGAATAATCTCAAGAGTCACCATCCAATTTCTTTCCTATGCCAAGTCAAAAGCGGGTGGAGGAGAGACAACCAGCAATGCTTCTTTGCTTTAAATTATTAAGTGAAATTTGTCCGAGGAACGATACAGATTTCTCCTTAGCCCTCGTCTGTTGACAAGCTGTTGCCTTTTACTGGCAAATGGAGCCACATGACATAAGAAGAGCCATGTTGGATCAGGCCAACGGCGCATCTGATCTAGCATCCTGATCTCACAGTGGACAAACAGACCTGAGCATCACAGCGCTCTTCCCACTCATGATTTCCAACAACTGGTATTCAGAGGCAACGCCGTCTCGACAGTGGATTTGCTTTGGGCTTTGCTCATCAGAGAGGCTCCACAGACGCCATCCATTCTCAAAGCACGCCAAGATTGTGCCTAACAGGCTAAAGGGTCTCGGTTGTGTTTTTAGAAATTATTTTCATTTTCAGCAAACCTGTGTGTCCCTGGTTCATGGCACTGGGGCAGTTAGGTGACTTTTTGGGAAGTTCCACACATATAGGGCTGGCAAAGCCAGGGAACTTACCGGAACTCAGTTCTAGCACCTCTCAGGTGGGTGCCATTGCCATTATAAGAGAACCAGGGAGGTGTTCGTGGTGAGTTCTGGCACCTCTTTTTCTAGAAAAATAGCATTGGGAAAAGCACTTCCTTCTCCTGCCCCCATCAAGCGACAGGCAGTGGGGAAGGAAAGCATCAGCTGCTAGTGGGACTGGTCCTACATCTGATGGTGGAGAGAAATATGTGCTTCCCAAAGCACCAAACTGATGGAAAGGGGGGGAAAGGAGCCTGATGGAAAGGGGGGAAAGGAGCCTGGTAAAAGCCATGCACAACAAGGGAGGGAGGGAGGGAGGGAGGGGAGAGATTATGTACTCCATCATAGCTGTCAACTTTCGGATTTGAAAATAAGGGATTTTTTTTTGAACTTTTGGATTTGAAAATAAGGGATGCCGCGAGGGCGGTGCAATGGCACCAAGTAGCCTCGCCACCCTGGGCTCCAGAGGCTGCGCGCGAACAGGAGAACGAAAGAGCGAGAGCATAGGCAGGCAGGCAGGCTGGCTGTCTGGTTGGGCGTGAGGGTCTGGCTGCACAAGGCATGCAAGCTCCGCCCCCAGTCGGTCTCAGACTCCTTATTGGCAGCTGAGCAACACAGCTGAGGAGCCTCCCTGGCCGGCAGGGAGGGAGAGGAGCTGATTCCTTTGAAATCCGGGAAATTTAAGGGATATCAACAATCCGGGATAGCAGCGGGAAACGGCATTGGAATAAGGGAGTTTCCCGCCAAAAAAGGGAGGGTTGACAGCTATGTACTCCATGTCGGTAAGTACCATTACAAAAATAACTGAAGCAGCAGCAGCAACTTCATGCTTTAGTCAAAGCCTTTTGTCCCAGAGAAAATCAGTAAGAACTCTGGGAAAAGGGCAAGTACTACCCCAAATCTTAATTCAGTTATCACAGCCTATCCCTCTAGCCAACTGCTTCAAAAACCAATTGTCATGTGGAACAGGTGGTGCCTGATTGGGATAACTTCCTTGTTCTCTGGATCAGGCCAATGGTATCGTCAAGCAAGCGTTGTTTGTCACAGATACATATAATAAAGACCTGTCCCAATTACCAAGACTTTGCTCCACACTTTAGAAAAGACGACCACTTGTAAATTCCTTTTTGCTACATTCCCTCACTGTTCCCAGCATGCTTGATATCATCTGGGTGAACAGATGGGCTTTATGGTTCATTTCAAACTGTTCAGTCAGTCAACCAGCACAAATTGCATTAATTCCCTCACAGTTTGAGCACAAAGAGCCAAATATTCTGTGAACGGCACACTGTAGGTGGGAATCAGAGATTCCCTGCCATTAATTCAAAGCTGTTTTAAACAAACACACACCTATATCTATGATCACCAGGGCATCACAGAAATATTACCACAGGGGTGAGAATTTTTTTTAAGACTAAGTGCCACATTCCCTTGTGGGCAGCCCTATGGGAGCTGCAATGGATGTGACTCTTAAGATTATATTCTAGCCATACAATAAAGTCAGGTTTCTAGACAGACAGACAGACAGACAGACAGACATAGACAAAGGTGGGGGAGAAAGTTGATTCAGATCACTCTTAAAGATGAGCCAAAACCACACTTTCTGAAACAATGTGCAAACTGAAATAGAACCACCCTTTGAAATTCATACTTCTTCAAGTTTCGCAATGCATTTCTTCAGCCACATAATATATATACCAGGGTAAAGTGCACATGAAAGTGCATATATTTGTGAAACTATCATACAAAAATGGACATTAGGGGAAACTGCTTGCAAAAATGCTATTTGTCAAAACTGTATAAAAATGTGTTTATTAGTAAAATGTGCACTAAAATGTGGATTTTCATGGGGATCACAAAAATAATAATCACAAATTGTGGAAAGGTTGAGAAGTGAATTTAAGATTAAAAAATAAAATAGAATGTTGGAGAACTGAAATTGACAGAGATGCCTGTTACTTATCCAGGCAAGCAACAGACATTACCATGGGGAGGTGTGTGTGCCACAGGAAGTGGGCCAGCCCAGGGCCAAAAGGAGTGGCCCCTGGCCCTGAGGCCCCCCATGCCTGATCTACCAAGACTGTGTGTGCAAAAAAGAAGTGATTACATCAGCCTTTCCAAACTGTACTTGTAGTGCCTACTGTAATTGTTTTCAAGCCTAACAGACCCCCCCAAACGTCTTGGGAGTGGGGGTGGGGAAATAATGAGATGAGGTTCATGACTAACTGCCACAGTGGAGAAATTCCCAGTGGATGAGAGATACTGGGTAGCCCATGGAAATAGACAGTATGGCAGCGTAAGAGTGTTCTCATGGGCAATTTGGGTGCAAATGACTATACAGTCACCCTGGGAACCTTAAACACTTGTTGTTTTTTACCATTTCAAATTTGTTGTCTTATCTGAGAAGCATTTCACCTATCACACAGCTGAGGAATATCCCGCTTGCTCAGATCTGAATGCCATGTATATTCCCTTGGGTGCCATCTGGGCAGACACTCTCTAATTTGTCTCCTTTGCTGTAGTTAGCTATAGAGAAAGGAGCATTCATATAGGCCAGGGATGGGGAACCTGTGGCTCTCCAGATGTAGCGGGACTTCACCTCCCATCATCCCTGATCACCTGCTATCCTGGCTAGGGCTGATGACAGCTGTGGTCCAGCAATACCTGGAGAGTCACAGGAACACATCATGCTCCTTCCTCTGAATGGTTGTCTTATATTGTCATTGCTTAACGCTTCACAAACATTTAATTCCAATAATGTGTGCTCTCATTCCAGGGATGAGGGATAATTTCTTGGTGTTTTCCCATTAAGTGTTTTGGACCACAATTTATCTGGCTTTCAACAACCAAGAAATTAGCACACAGCCCTTAACGCTGAAAGCTTTTTACACAGGGCATCATCAGCGCTCTAAGAGGAGACAGTTAATATGGTATTACTTAGCTTAATAGGCTCTCAGGAAACAGAGTAAGGTCAAATCAGCTAAGTCAAAGGGGCAGTCCCATTTCAGCTCCAGCAGAACAGTGGCATGAGAAGATACGGGGAAGAGGGATTAGCCTTTTGACATTTTATATGCAGGAATCTCTCTGAGAGTAAAATGGCTCTAGGCCAGCTCCACTCCTCTGCAACTATAAAATGGTATCTGAGACCTGTTTGGGGTGCCGCCAATTTACAGCCGACAGTAATGTATTTTGTGTGGTGGGGATCCAGACCTAAGCAGCACTGGTTCCCAGCACAATACAAATGACATAGTGTGTGAGCAAGGCAAATGAATTTGCTCTGCTCACACAAGATGTCAGTCAAACAGTATCACAGGCACAGTTCCAGAACCCAGCTCAAAGGCCGCCCACTCCTCTGACCTGGGCCCATCACTTGGGTGATGTAGTGGCAACATAGCTACCATTTCTCAAGTTTTCATTTTAAAACCAAAAGTTATGATCTTTTCAAAAAATAAAATTAAAAAATCAGCCTTCATGAACAGGGTGACTTCAATGGCATCCTTGTTGTTGCCAAGAAACTACAAAGCAACTTGCTTTATCTTTCCATTGCTCCCTAACTTTGTTATCCTGCTTTAGGTTGCTCAGACACTCATCTCTAATAAATACATTCTGAAGAGAGGGACAGGAGACCTTTAATCTTAATTTAGCGGCTTGCTTTTCTGTCTCTAACCATGAGTCAGCCTGGGAAGCATGTAGAATTTAGAAATAAAGTTAAGTTAGCCTCTCAGTACCAAAACAGGAACATTCCTGTTAAAGATCACTTTTTCTAAGAAACCAGAAGCTTTTCTTTTAGGAGTCTTAGGTGCAGAGATTCCAAATGACAAGAGACTATTTATGTGACTACACCTGCCCGGACTTTATTAGGTCAGAGGTAGGAAAGAAAATACAGCCCCTACCAAGGAAGAATGGCAGATAAAACTGATGGACTACACTGAAATGGCAAAACTGACCGGAAGAATTAGGAACCAGGAAGAATAAATACTTGTAGTTGAAAGTTGAATTATGGTCTGTTTAAAGATTTGATAAAACTGGAGTAATAGAAGATACGCAGGAGAAAAATGTTGGCATAAGGATCCACAAAAGGGGAGGAGGGAAGTCAAAGGGGATTTACTGATTATATTTTAATTGTTTTCTTTGTTGTTTGTAAACTTGAAAATGCAAAAATAAACTCTTACTTCTTACTCTCTCTCTCTCTCTCTCTCTCTCTCTCTCTCTCTCTCTCTCTCTCTCTCTCAAGGTTCCAGTTACAGGAACAAACTTAGTTGGTCTCTAAGGTGCTACTGGAAGGAATTTTTTTATTTTTTATTTTGTTCTCTCTCAAGGAACATTCCTATATCAATGCTGGCTAATTCCGGGATTGAAATGGAATTGCCTCTTTATTGGCGTTTAGTTCCTGCACTAGAGGAATTAGACACAGTTAATCAGCTTAAAACTAAAATAGACAGCAATGCAATGGCAGAGACTGGTGAACCACAGCTCTGCAGGCCTATTTTGACATTTAAAGAACACAATCACTACACAAAGATTTTAAAAAGTTTGACATATTTTTTTAATAAATGCAATGACAAAACACAAATAGACCATATTTTTTTTTAACAAGACATCTCTCACATGTTTGATGTTTATAGTTATCCAAAGGGTGAGTGACTGACTGGCTGTGTTTTTCTGGGCACCGTAGTGTTCTGGTCAGCATCTAGTTTTACTGAAGGTCACTTCAAGAAACAGGTGAAGAATGATGGACCAGACCCTAAAGAACAGCCGGCATCCACTGGCAATTGTAGGGCTAAAGGGTGCTTCCTAGAGGGGTGGACTGGAGCCAGGGTCTGCTATTTGCCGATCCCTACTGTAGCTGTATTGTACTAGACAGTGTATTCAAACCGGTTAAAAGCAAATGGGGGAACAACTCTCAGCACCCTTAACTACAGTTCCCAGGATTATTTTGGGGTGGGGGAGCCATAACTGCTTATGTGGTATAATCACATTTTAAATGCAAGCTGTGGATGCAGCCTTTCTTTTTCTAACATTTGTTCTGGAAGAAGCACAAGCCCCACATAATAGGCTGAACAGGTCAAGGAGTCCATTCGAAATTTCAGTCCACCACTTATTTTACTCTGTTTCTCCAGTGACAAAAAGGTGCACATTTTTGGAAGACTGGAGCATTTGGGCCGCCCGGTCGACACCCACCACCGCAGCCACCTTTTGAGCATCGTATTTTGAATAAAGCACTGTGCAGGTCAAGGTGGCCTCTTCCTCACTGCCTGCCAGCTTCATCATATTGCAGACCTCACTATAGAAATGGGGATAGGTAGGCAGTTCGTAAAAAATAAGGTTCCGGATGCCTCTAATTGAGTACCTGAATGAAGCAAGCAAACAAGAGGGCTCAAAATGATTAATATGCAATCGGGCAACACAGAAATTCCTTTTTGAAACTTTAACCATTTATAGATGAAACAGAATACAGCCCCTTTTTAATTTAATGGACCCCTTGGATTTCAAGGGAAATGGGACTTCCTGAACTCCCCGACCCCTGCAGTGAAGCACGATTAAAAAGTTACAATGCAGAGCGGTAGAATATTCTGTAGACTGCTAGCCAGCAAAAAACAGAGTCTCTGGATGCCTGAAACCTTCCTGCAGCTATTTGTTGAACCTCCTCCCTCCCCACCTCATTTCTTTATGTTTGGCATTTGTTGGATGCCCTATATCATGAAGTTATCTGGTCGACTTTCAGTGAATAAGTAAAAAACAATGCAATGCAAAACAAACTATCAAACTGATATCTACATAAAGGTAAAGGGACCCCTGACCATTAGGTCCAATCGTGGCCGACTCTAGGGTTGCGGCGCTCATCTCCCTTTATTGGCCGAGGGAGCCGGTGTACAGCTTCCGGGTCATGTGGCTAGCATGACTAAGCCACTTCTGGCGAAACCAGAGCAGTGCACGGAAACGCCGTTTACCTTCCCACCGGAGTGGTACCTATTTATCTACTTGCACTTTGACGTGCTTTTGAACTCCTAGGTTGGCAGGAGCAGGGACCAAGCAATAGGAGCTCACTCTGTCGCGGGGATTCGAACCGCCGACCTTCTGATCGGCAAGCCCTAGGCTCTGTGGTTTAACCCACAGCGCCACCCACTACATAAATCTACATAAATGCAAACAAAAGCAAACCTCACTGTACACCCCCCTCCCATTAAAATACAGATATAAATGCTGAGAGGCCCAGCCTTCAAAATTTAAAAGGTTTGGGTGAATCAAAAGGGCTTTAGTTGGCGCCCAAAAGATCACAAAGGTGGCATCATTTTTATAAGGAAGCCCTGCGGATTCCTATTCAAAAATCACTCCTCTAGTGGACCAGCAAAGTAACATCTCCTAGGTCCCTTCTCCACTTGTCAAACTGGATCATCTCTATCCACCTTTGTTCTTACCACTTAATTCAGACTTCTGGAACAAGGGAAACTTCCTCATACCAAGTCAGACCTTTGGTCCATCTGTCTACTACACAAGGGGTTGCCAACCTGGTCCCTACCGCCCACTAGTGGGCATTTCAGGATTCTAGGTGGGCAGTAGGGGGTTCTATGGCACAAGCTGAATCTTCCTTCCACCGAGCACTGGTGGGCGGTAAGGAAATTTGACCATCAATAAAGATGCATTAGTGGGCGGCAGGTATAAAAAGGTTGACTACCCCTGGTCTACACTGACTAACAGCAGCTCTCGGGGATTTCAGACAGAGGTCTCTTCCAGCCAAATCTGGCGCTGTCAAGGATTAAACCTGAGACTTGCACTCAAAGCACATTCTCTACCAGTGAGCTATGGCCCTTTCTTGTTATTAAATAAATACGTACAGCTTTAGTTCAAAAGGAAGTATGCACAGCATCACATTATGATCAGTTGGCAATGGTTTTCAAGACACATTTTACCTTTCTGTGGGAGAAATATGAGCCCAAGAAACATCAGTTATTAACACATTCAGAAATCAAACCAGAAGTGTATCATCTTTTAGCCTATATTTATGATTTGTAGAGCAGCATCTGCATTGATGGTGCTGCATAGGTGATGAAAATAATACACATTTAAGAAATCTTCCAGTGTGGTATGAAAAATTCCACATTTTTAGCCTAATTATGACACATTATTCATTTCAGGGGTTAGGGTTAGGGTTAGGGCAAGTATGACCTCATGCACCCTCTTCTATTAAAAACTTGCACTTTGGCGACCACCCCAGCCTACCTTTTATAAAAGTGGAAACGCTCCGTGAAAATCAGAAATTGCTTCACTCCCTTTAGGAAGAATTGCCTCGCTCTGGAAATGCCAGATTTACTGGTGTATTCACACATGTGTACAAAACTCAACTCCTCCTTCTTGAAGTAGTTCCGAAGGCGCACATAATCAAAATATGACGGGATGTAGATGAGAGTGTGCGACATGACGGCATCGCGATACTCGGGCAACACTTTCTCAATGAAAAAATGAAACCTGATTAAGAAAACATAAGCATGTTATATTCTGCTCCAAAAATAAAAAAATCCCAGCATCTCACTTAATGCAGATGTAGAATATATATCACACACAAACACTCTCTTAACATTGTAAATACACGTCTTACTCAACACACTGCAAAAGGGACCATTTTGAAGGACCCTAGTTCCAATTTATTTCCTACATAAGCAGAATAAGGGAAAGATGTCACCCCCCTCTCACTTGGGAGAGGTTTTATTAATGCTGCTTAATACAAAAGGAAGGTCTCCCCCTTAACTGATATGCACAAATGTGTCTTTATGACTATTTTTTACATGCACCACAGGCTATCTTATTCTTGATTGTATTTTCTAGCGAAAACAATAAAAATTCTTATTATAAACATCGTAAATGCATATAAAAATGATTTATACATGGATCACTAGTGTCTTCATAGTAAAAACACTGCAGGCAGAGCTATATCTGTTTCTCACATTGCGTGGAGTCTCTGTATTTTTACTATTATTCATATCTCACTTTTCCTTCAAGGACTGCAAGGTGAGATACATGGTTTTTCCTGTCCCATTTATCTACACAACATCTCTGTGAGGTTGGTTAGGCTGAGAGATGGTGATGGGCCAAAGGTCACCCCACAATATTTTGGAGACTGAGTGGGCACTTGGCTCTCAATCTTTCTTGGCGAGCTTTGGTGGGAGCATGGGGGATTTCCATGATGGCAGTGATGACGTTGCTCAAGTGATGGGAGATTCAGTCCAAAACACTTGGAGGGCATCAGAGTGGGGAGGGCTGTTGCAGCTGCAACGCAGAGCTCTTACTGTAAGGGCTCGGGGTTGTCTCCTCGAGAGTAAAGAGCTAGAAACACCCGTTCTTCTAAAGCTAATACTTTATTTACAGACTATGTACATCGGAGCGTTTAAGATTCATGTCCGCTTGAGTCAGTTCCAGAATCCGGGAGTGGCTTTCGCCGGTTCCTCTCGCAACATAAAAGCTTTGGAATTCCAAAGCGTTGCCTCCTTTCCTTACGCTTTCCCCCCCTACGCAGCTGGAGCGACGGAAGTAGCTGACCGCTTTGCTCCGCAACCCACTCAGGTGGAGCTAGGGCTCTGTCAGCATCTCTGGCCCTCAGCTCCACCGCACTGCCTGGCAGTTCCTGCTCCTCACCACTGGGGCTTTCCTTACTCTCCCCGCTGGACTCAGAACTGCTTCCCAGGAGAGGCTGCACTTCCCTCCATCCCTCCTTCCCCGTCTCAAGAGCCTTGCGTGAGGTCAGATCCCTGACACTTAACCACAAGGAAATGTTTAGGAGTCCTCCACAAGGCAAGTGTCTAATGCCCAAGGAAAATAATTGGGACCGGCAACAGAGTGTTTCAGTGCAGAGTGGACTTGTTCAGGGTTGCCATCTCCCAGGGTTCCATCCTCTGGTTTTCTATTCCCTCCCCACAGCCCTGGTAGGTAGCAATCTTTGCCTACAGAGTGTGCCTCATTGTGCTGTTTCTAGGGTCTGCCCACTAGGCTTCCTTCCTGCCCCCTGGCTAAAGATTCACTGCGCTTTGGCAAGGCTTGAGGTTCCCTGCTGACACCTCCTTGTCTGCAGATGGTGCCATTTTGCCTGCATAAAGATCAGTGCTTGGAGAAGGAGTTTGCTATTAGTATATAGGATTGAAGTTTCTATAGCACCACAAGAGGTAGAGTAGAAGATTCTGGTGTGCATAATGTTTCCATTCAGCAGGCTGTGTTGGTTTCCTTGGCTTTTTAAAATTTATTCCCTCGCCCACTGCCTGCCTGCGCACGCGCACACACACACACTTTTTCTACAATGCTACACTCTACTGAGCACCAAATCTGAACCTGATGCCAGAAGAGTACAGATGAAACGACCACATTACCTGGCATCTATTACAGAAACGGAATTTTCAGCTTCCAGCTTGCGAAAAACATGAGGAAGCTGTACTACAACGTGGCTGATAGAGCCCTTCAGAGGTATGTTCCTTACCGCTACCTGCAAGAAGCAAACACAACAGGCAAATGGAGGCAATGTTAGACCAGACAGGTTACATCTGAGATCAACTCTCATGGAAAGGGTAAGAGCTGGCTTGCCGGCTTAGAACAGTTCGGTTCTTCATTCCCTCTATTTCCAGCACTCAGGCATGAGTGCCATTGGCTTATGTAACCAAAACGCTCCCTCTGCCCGAGGTTTGCAAATATATAAACAATATTTTCCTTGCTCAGGGGACTAAGGGGAGAAAGAGACACAAAACACCCTAATGAGGACTGAGCGTGCTTCGCAGACCCAGAACACTGGCTGGCTCTTGGGGTGGAAAAATGGAAAACTACACGGGACGGGGAAACGGAATGGAACATCCTATCAAGGAGGGGGACACTGAACTAGAACTGCAACATTTTGTTGTACGACCCCTTGTCTACTTTGGAATCCTGTTCTCAACAGCAACGGACAGCCAGGTGCTCTTAGAAACAAGTAGGGCATGGCGATGACAGCTACCGTCATTATTTAGCTTTAGCAGCTGGTAGGTTGCCTGTGAAAAAGGAGTCTTCATTCAGCTGTCAAGGTTAGCGGTACTTACCCTGTTTCCCCTTTTTTAATACGTAGTCATAAAGTAAGCCATGGCAGGTTTTTTTTTACCTTTGTGAGACATACCCTAAAAGTAAGCCATGGTGCCACCATTGTTCCCGTCGCCTCCTCAGCCCCTCCTGCGTGCGCAGGGAGCCAGCGAACCAGCGAGAGGCGTGGGGGGGAAACGTACCTCTTGCGGAGTTCTGCCCCGCCTGCTTAGCGCGCAGGGAGAGGCGCGTGGGGGGGGGAACACCTCTTCCTGCCCTGCCTGTTCCCCGTGCGCAGGGAGCCAGTGAACCAGCGAGAGACATGGGGGGAAACGCGCCTCTTGCGGAGTTCTGCCCCGCCTGCTCAGCGCGCAGGGGGAGGCTGTACTGTACCATACTGACGTAATAAAAATAAGACATCCCCCCGAAAATAAGCCACCCTGTGTTTTTTTTAGGGAAAAAAATTATAAGACGGTGTCTTAAAAAGGGGGAAAGACGGCAATAAGGCCATTTGTCTATCCTCCACGAACTTGCTTAATCCTTTTTTTAAAAAAACCCTCTAAACTAGTGGCCATCAACTCATCAAGGAGAGTGGTGAATTCGACAAGTAAATCAAGAATTGTGGGGAAAGGAGATACTTCCTTCTTCCTGTCATCCAGTGCCAAAGAAACACTTCCTTTTAGAGGGAAGTCTCTTGCACACTATGCTTTCTCTTTGTACCGTTGTACCTCTAAATTACCATTCAAGGGAGTAAGAGAGACAGACGGTACTCATCACAGGGTTGTGCTTGGCCCCAGGGATACTAGTTGCCAACCTCTATTTTACATGAACAAAGAAGATTTGTGTTGATGCAAAGAAGTTAAAAATAGGACATTACTGTTGAGGTGGATGCATGTCAAGGTTTATATCTTTAATGGGACAATGTGGGGTGGGGTGGGGGGATATTTTAACAAACAAGCTTCAATATCAGCTTGGCAGCAGGAGACAAATGTAATAACTGGAGGCAGCAATAACCTGAGATCAGCTTGGCTGGAGACATTAAAACACAATAGGAATGGGAAGATTTATTATATTTAAGTCCATAAGCACACGCACACACCCCAATGCCCTTTGCTGCAAGGTCATGTTGGAAGGCCAATAAGCCTTCTTCACTTCTATACAAGGGCTATAGACACATGTGAACACTAACCTGCCCCCTGTAATTGAAGCAGTGCTTATTGAAGATGGAGTTGATCTGTGGATCCTGGAGGGAGCTGAACAGCAGCGTCTGCCGATAATACTTGGACCAGTTGTTCAGACTGAACATTCGCACCCGCGAGAAATCCACCCCATGAGACTCCAAAGGCAACAGGTTAATGTGGTTCATCAGGTGCTGTGAGCAGATTTTAAAAAGAAAAGAAAGATGTCCGTCAATCTGGATCGGTTTGCAGGAAGAAGAAAATCAAGGAAAGAGAACACTAAAAAGTTCATGCATTATACTAAAATGAGCCACGTGAATGGAAATATTAAACTCCTTTCCTGGCTGAAACTGAGCAAGGGATTTGGTTCACTGGTAGAGCACCAGTTTGAATATGGAAGGTCATAGGTTCAACCCCTGGCATCTCCAGGGAGAGGAAAGTCACCCGTCTGAAAACTTGGGAGAGCCACTGCCAGCCAGTACAGAATTGTTTGTATACTGCCCTTCATCCAAAGACCACAGGGCAGTTCACAACATAAAAATACAACATGAGAACACAAAACAAACAAACAAATCAATAACCCCCCTCCCATGAGCACATTTTAAAGGCCATAGATGGTTTAATCAGCCAAAGGCCTGGTTATAGAGAAACATTCTCGCCTGGCACCTAGACAATACTGAGCTAGACAGACCAAAGGTCCAACTCAGTATTTGGCAGCTTCCTTATGTTCCTAACAGCTCTTTGGCTGTTGTTGCTAGGAGGCTTTTGTTGCCTCTCAAAGCTCATTTCTGGAAAACCGTTCTGCAGTATCCAAGAGACTGTCAACGATCACTGCACCATGTGTTTAGTGAAACGAGGGTCATTTGACACCTGGTTTGCTCTAAGTATTGTTTGAACCATCCAGTGTTAGAAACCATACGAAACGAAATCTTTTAGTTGGTTCTAATGTTCTCAACTGGCCCGCAGGAAATAATATGGTACAAGAAGAGATCACAGGAGCTGCTTGTGCTGCTTTTCATAGTTTCCATGTCTTTGCAGCTGATTTGCCCTTAGAAAGAACTCCCCACTATTTTCTAGCATGACATCAAAAGAGCCTGCTGGATCAGGCCCATTGAGTCCAGCATCCTGTTATCACAGTGGACAACCAGATGCCCTGCTGGCAGGCTTCTTACAGACATCAGTACAGCTGAACTCTACCAGTCTGAAATTCCCAGAAACTGGTACTCAGGGCATAATGCCCCTGACAGTGGAAGTAGAGAATAACCTTATCCTCCACAGAAATGACTAATCCTATTTTAAGTTGGTGGCCATCACTACTTGTGGAAGCCTTGCCAGGAGAATTTATAAGCAATGTGCTACTTCTAGAGGGAAGCCTTGCCTGTTGAAGGTAGTCCAAAAGGAGAATTGGCTTCGCTAAATTTTAAGAATGCATCTGCACTCAGAAACCCAGAACACATGTCTCCATCCCATGAGTTCAAATTAAACACCTGTGTTTCTCAGTGTTAAAATCTGCTGGCTGTTTACTGCATTACCTATCTTGTCAACCCTGTTCGTGAGGCATGCTACGCGAGGGAAAAGGGTAAGAAGGGGTAAGGAGATGCATTACCAAAACATGCTCCCAGTTCTGCATTAGGTAGATGTCGGCCTCATCGATGATAAGAATTTCTATGGACGAGAGGAAATCATAGTCTCTCTTGTTCTCTCCCTCCGCTCCAATAACAGTCCTCAGGCCAAGAGGAGATGCAATGATAATATCGGAGGAATAAAAAGGCGCGTACAGCCGTATGCTCTTCTGAAGAACAGAAACACCTGCCCAAACACAGACAAGCAAGCCAGTCAGCAGTCAGTCATTATTTCAACAGTCATTATTTCACAGAATCCCAAAAGGGTTGGATATAACTTCCTTTCTCTCTGAACCATCACAACCATTGCACCTGATCACAATGGCTGTGTACGTATAGGTGAGTTGTGTGAGCATGCAAGTGTGTACAGAAACCTCCGAGTGGAGGCAGCTTACCCTACAAAAGACAATGGTCGCATGTGTCACTCTGCCCAATTTTGTCTCTGGTCCTTTCCATTGCTAGCTAGGGTTGCCCATGAGGGAATGCTGCCCTTGGCATAGGCCCTAAGTCAGGGATGGGGAACATCCAGGCCATGAGCATATCTTGACCTGCCAGGCCATTTCCCCCAAACCTACGAACATCCACCCATCAGCTGACATCACCGGTGACACCAGCTGACAGGCAGGCAGTAGGACAGGGTTTAATCCTGCACTGGTTGCATGATCTTGTTCCCAGCAAGAAATGCACAGCCTAGGCAGCAGAACGAGATCAGCCTGAGACTAGAGACTCAAAGCGGAAGGGTGAGGGAAGCTCACAAATGCTCCTCTCCCACTTCCCTTTTAAGATCAGAGTGAAAGGCATTTTGACAGGAGGGCAGCCCTAAGAGGTCAAATTAAGTCTGCGAGGCAGATCCTGATAAAGACCTGGCCATGGAGCCAAAAATGTTCCCCATCCTAAATGGAGGCACAGCCCATCTCCATGCAACCACCGCCATGGTGTAAAGCCCACTGGTGGGTCCAAATACATGGAACCAACGACATGAACTGGATAGTAGACCTTCTTCCGATTCCCTTGTTTGAATGGGATCAGCTGCTTCCCTGATTCCAAACACACCTACAGGGTCAACATTAAGCGACACTTAATGCAGCAACCAGTATCGCAAAATTGAACGCAAGCCATGTTTGTCACTATGGTGAAGAGAACTTCTCTGCTTCTTTCAGCATGACTAGTAAGTAGGTAAAACACATTCGTACAGGAACCAGAATTGTTATTATTAAGTATATTTGATAAAGAAATACCTAGTAAAATGAGAGAGGTCTTTTTGTACGCAACAGCAGCTGCGCGAATATTAATTGCTAAGAGATGGAAAGAATCGGAAGCACCAACTAAGGTAGAATGGCAATGTAAACTGCAAGAAATGGTAGAGATGGCCCAATTAACTAATGATTTAAGAGGAGAATCAAAACAAAACCTCCAAAAGAAATGGATAAGGTATGCAGAATATGTTAAGAAATACAGTAAGGGTAAGATAGATCTGTTAACAAGTTAATACTATTAGATGAACCAGAAATACGAAATTGGAGTAAAAAATATCAGGATGTCATGAGATAATGTAGTGTGGTTATAAGGAACAAGAAGCATTGTAACTGAGTTAAAATACACTCTAAGATAAGATCGGAGTATGCATTGGGGAAAGACAGGAGGTCGTTTGGGGAGGGAATGAGGGGGGAGGGAGGAGGGAGGGAAAGAATATCTATTAATATTTTAGAGTAAAAAGGTTTTTGATGATCAGTGTTGAAATTTGAAAGGAATAATTTAGGTATAGTACCATTTGGATACGGTAAGCCAAGAAATTGGAATAAGTTTACTTGTTTATGTACAGAAAGCAAAAATAATTTCTTTTTTTATTTAGAAAATCAGCTGGATGAGTATAAGAAGAAATTGGTGTAAAACCTATAGATGCATTATGATGTATGACAAATATTATGTTTTAGTTAATTAATGTGTGTATATGTGTTAAATTTGTAACAATGATCTTTCAATAAACCGTTTTATTGCCAAAAAAAAAAAAAAAAAAAACACATTCGTACAGGGGAGGGAAATCCTGAAGGGAACTATTTGGCAACCGGACTTAATCAAAACGAACACCATCAGCGGCAGTAAGGAGGCACTACTTGCATCACTTGGCTGTATTATTAACCAATATCTTTCATGAGACAATACCTTCAAGTAACATTAAGTTTTAAAGCAGCCTTCTCATAGCAAGAGTCCAAGACATCAAGCCACAGGGAAACCTCTGCATAATGCACTGATAAACCAGCATGAAATTGCAATTTCTGGAAGAGTCTTGACGTTTTCTGTTTAACCAACATTTGGACTCACTTCACCTGGGGAGTGCGCAGCAGAGCTCAGCTGGAAGCCACAGGCATTCTAACTACCCAATCACCATTTTGCAGACAAACACAACGTCTAGATTATTTACTGGATTTCTGCTTTCTCCTGTCCCCTCAAGGGCAACAAAGCAGAGTGACGGTTACAACACTGCAATCAGATTCGATTTCGGTTTTCTAGTTTCAGCACGGTGCAGGGCTCGTTAGGGGTTCAACAACTCCAGAATAAGGGCTGCCTCCACAACGATTATTGCAGCTTCTACACCTCGGCATCCACAATGTTTACACCATTACTCCACACCATTGCAGCTGGGGTGTGCTTGTGCTGGTGGCAGATTAGCAGGCTGCATGTTCCATACAAAGTGTAGTTAGAAGGGACCTGGGAATTCACCTAGTCCAATGCGCTGCTCAGTGCAGAATCTGCAATGCAGGGTGCACTCCTGATAAATGGCTGCCCAGCTTCTGTTTAAACACCTCCAGCAAAATAAAAGTCCACCACCGCCACACAAGGCAGTCTGTTCCATCCTCAGATAGCTCTTTTATCATCTGGAAGCTTCTCCGAATGTTTCCAAGTCCTGGCTTCAGCAGCAATGGAGAACCCGTCTTCTCCATTTTCTGTGTGACCACTCTTCAGATATTTGAAGACTGCTATCAACCCCTTAATCTTCTCTCCTCCGGGCTTTACATGCCCAACTCTTTCAACTGTTCCTCATAGGACATGGATTCCAGACCCTTCACTATCCTAGTTTCTCTCTTCCCTGGACACTTTCCAGTTTGTAAGGAGAAGGCATGGCACAAATTATTATTAATTTTATTTATTTATTTATCATTAGAATTTATATACCACCCTATACCCAGGGGTCTCATTTTAAAAGGGCACAGGATATCAATCAGATCAACCAAAGGCTTGGTTAAAAAGGAACGTTTTTGCCTGGTGCCTAAAGGTGTATAATGAAGACAACAGACACACTTCCCTGGGGAGAGCATTCCACAGACATGGAGCCACTGCAGAGAAGGCCCCGTTCTCATGTTGCCATCCTCCACACCTCTCATGGAAGAGGCACACAAAGGAGGACCTCAGATGATGATCTCAAGGGTATTCCAGAGATCACAGCACTGCCACAGAGGACCAATGGATGACATATTTCCTGTTTTGCACAGAACAACCAGCAGGTTCAGAAGAGGGGGGACACACTCTCTGTGCCTAAGATTTTGACTCCTGAAATACCAGGGCACAGTCCAACTTTGTGCAGGATAAAGGCACAACTGGACCAAAAGCAGCACAAGGCACAGCTGCATACTGCTTCTGTCCCAGCCAACTGCCCCAGAGTGAGCATGTCTTCCCATGGCTGCGCAAAGGGTTTTCTTGTGCACTCCAAATTAGTCCACATCCACCTCTTCCTCACTTTTGAGGAGGAAGGACAAGTGATGCAGTTGCTAGGCAGCGGTAGGTGGTGATGAGGAAATACCCCAGGGCATCTACTTTCCAACCCTGCACAATGTGGTTGGGCCCGGAGATGCTGGAGCTATATATCCAGTTCAGCTCCCAGTGTTGATGCTCAGTGAGATTGTGAATTAGCCTGCATCTCCCTACCCTCTTTTGTTACCTTAAGTCAATCTTGCCGTAGAGAGACAGGGGAGATCAGAGCAGTTTAAAAGAAGCAAAAAGGAGCAGGATATAAGGTCATCCACTGAGCTGAGTTATAGCCAAATGAGAACACTGGCCCATCTCAGCCAGTACTGTCTACTCTGCTTGGCAGCAATGTCTCAAGCAGATGAAAGAGAGCATGAAATACAATTAAGTAGCAGCAGCTTCGTCCATAATTTTGAAGCACCAATTGTTTTGAATCGCATCCAAACCCGCACAATGTGGTCCAGCTTGTGCATTTGCCTCAATGTTAAAAGCAGGGCCAAGCTTGAGCCCTTTGTTGTTGTTTTAAAACAATGCTTCTGCAATCAAATTTTCCATGCAAACTGTTTGCAACGCAATGGAATTTTCCGTGGAAAAAGAGTGTCCATTTCTGAAAATGCATTGTTTCTCAAAATTACGCAGATGAACAAATACACTATTGGTGAAACTGGGAAAGTTTAAAGGTTGCAATGCACGTTTTTCAGAGTACTATTCCTAAAAAAGCATAAATGTATGCACGCACATACAATATAATTGTACAGCTCTCTCGGCATGCTGAAATTAGCATGCTAACAGTTTTTGGTGTCGTTATTATAATGTCTTAAATATTTTCAAGTATTTCAATAATATCTGTAAAATCTAAGCTGCATGAATTGCACTTGACTATTTCCCCCCCACTAATTTTGGCAAAATTTGGAAAAATTAGAGATACTGTGTTCCCCCGAAAATAAGACACCGTCTTATATTTCCCCCCTCAAGAAAACACACTATGGCTTATTTTCGGGGGGATGTCTTATTTTCATGGTATGGCTTATATTGCGCAAATGCATAGAAATCCTGCTACGGCTTATTTTCGGGGTATGTCTTATTTTCGGGGAAACACGGTAGTTATTCAGTGTATAAAATTGACACTGCATACTTTGTAAAACATTATTACTGCATACCAACTAATCAGAAAGGAAACATGCTAAACCACATTCAAATCATTTTTGGGCACTGGAATTGTTTCCCCAGCAAACCCACATCACGGGCGACTGGTAAAAATATTGCAGGTGTGTGTGGGTATGGGTGTGTATGGTTGGTTTTACCAAGAGAGAGAAAATCGAATACTATTCTGGAGATTTGGTGGGCTTCCACTGGGCATTAAAAAAAAACAAGCCTAAACTTGTAAAACATGCTTAATGCTTTGAACTGTTTATAGAACAAAAAAGGACTGATCTTACAATTCAGTACCTAGCCTGAAGTGGTCATCAATGTTCCCAGCAAAGACAGCTTCATAATCTTCTGGCCTTTTCAGATTGGGCGGTTTATCTTCTGGATCTGAGCCAAACTCCCCCTTGAACCGCTTTTTGTTACTAACATCAATTTTCTTTTGACTTGTCGATTCAAGGAGGCTGATGAAAATCTGCACCACACGTAAAGCAGATTCCCGGAAGGGCACCACTATCAACACCTATGCAGGGAAATGCAGAAGCAAATCTATGTTGAGCAAGAAATATTTTTCAAAAGAAGACACAGAAAGAGTGAGTTACTATATTGTAGGTATTTAGGGCTATCCATTAAAATAATTATGTGCCCCTCATCTAGCTTTAGCTGACTGACACTCCTTAAAATATGTATTTATTTGCAGAATTTATATCCTACCAAACTTACAACATAAATTTATCTTTGTACCCAGGGCAGCTAACAAAGTAAAAAGATAGAAAAAAAATATTGTAATAAGAATAACTAGCACAACAAACTGAAACAGCAATTGTCTGTTCAAACAGTCCAGTGAAAATCAGAGCTGCTCAAAGTTGTAAGTGTTAAAATTTACCGTTCTAAGAAGCCTGGGAAAACAGTAGAAAAAAATGCCTGGTGTCTAAATCACAGTAATAAGGGCATTAGATGAGTCTCCCTGTGGATGGCATTCCAAAGGTGAGGAGCCACCAATGAAATTGTGTTTTCTCCTCATTTGACACCCAGACCAGTGGTGTTGGATTGGATAACGGTCTCAGATGATAATCTCAGTGAGCAGGCAGAGTGCTGCTGGAGAAGGCAGTTCAGTAAATACCTGGGTCTATATATGTGAATGAGAGAGTTCTAGATAACTATACAAAAATAGGGAGCATTCTCCATGGGATATACTGAACAATGTTTGTCACTCATTATCAAACTCACCGTCCCTGGCATTTGAGCATTAAAACGAAGATCTAACAAAAAAAACCCATACCCAGTGTTATGATACAAGATTTAAACATCCCCTAAGGAATAGATCCTGGAGATTCCAATAACATTTTCTACTCAAGTCCAAAAAGAAAATTGGTCCATCGTTTGATATACAAGAGAAGCAAATATTGGGGGAGGGCAGCCTTGTTGGGTGGAATAAATTGATGTATTATTGCATGATGGTTATGGACTCAGGGACAGTTGGCCAAGCATGGGCACCTTACAGTTTCCAAGTTGTAGGAGATTTAATAATTCCCCCACTGGTCAGGGAATCATAGGCTGATTTTAAGGGATGCCTTTACTGTACAATGGCAGCTCTGTTTAGGGAATATCACATACACCAAGGCATGTTTTCCATGCAATAATGACAAATTAAGGAAATCCTTTCACCTTTGGTCTTGTGAGTCCTTGATCCCTGAAGCTATCATCATCAGTCCCAGGTTTTTGGTCCCTTCGCTTGGCATTATTGCCAAGCACTTGGGCATTTGCCTTCAAGACGTGGTTCAGGGCATGCAGGCAGTAGACTTGACGGACTTCTTCCCCATTGCTTAAAGCAGTCCTCTCTGGGTAGAACAAGTCCTTGTATGAATTCATGATGCAGAAAAGCTCTTTCTGCAGCGGAGTAAATGGCTGATCTTTTGATTTCACCTGCGTGGAAAGGAATGGGCTGTTGACTTTAGGCCAAGCAGATCCTAAAGGCTTGCGAAGATGAAGCCGTTTCAAATCAACTTCTTTGTCTGGCTTAACCATTCCAAACTTCTCCAATTTTGAAGAAAAAACTAACTGACCCAGTGCTGGCCACTAGAAAGGAGAAACAAACACAACATAAGGTTAAACACAACTCCTGTTAATAGTCTCAGATACGCTGTAAAAGACCCTATTTCTCTTTTTTTTACAGAGGATGAGCACAACACATTCAGAGATGAGTTAGCAAGTTTTGAACCAAATAAGGAATAGAAACCAACCACAGTGAATATGAAATAAATATACGTTATTACCTTGACTTGGCTGGTAGATTTTGAGCATGCAAGAATTTTATCTATTTGTTTTTCTTCCAGTTCTTCATCGACATGACACTTAAATGGATCTGTGTGGAGAGATAAAAACAATGTTATGAAAACTAGACTCTGTTATATGCATTTTTTAAAGAAAACTGATCAGAAGGAGGAAATTGTTATCGCTGAATTATGAATTGTTAGAGGTCTGTCAGAGATCTCAAATGCTGCATCTAACAGTAAAATTGTATAAGACGAAGAAGAAGAAGAAGAAGAAGAAGAAGAAGAAGAAGAAGAAGGGAATATCTTGCATGACAAGGTAATCCTACAGTACAGAAAACAACAGCATGGCTAAAGGGGAACTTCTGCCTCACCCCAATGTGGTAGGACTCCCATCTGACTCAGTCACTGTGTTCTACAATGAGCATACACTTAAGCCTTGTCGTTCCCCAAAAAGGAATATCCATTCTCAAGAGGTTTGGCAAACCCAAGCAGGCTTTGGAAGGAATGGAAGACCCACATTTAGCAAAAGATTTTTTCCACCACCAGAGAACTAAACTTATTGACAATAAAAAACAAATTAGCTATTAGTGTTCAAGTTTGATCTGCACAACTGATGACCTCTTAAGTTAAATGCAGCTTGCTAGGTTTGGTATGCCAGTTGCAATGGCAACCTCTCCTTTGCGTAGTTTTAATCAGGCAACAAAAAGAGGAGGTTCATCTGACCTCAGGTGGAAGGCAACGGGTTCTATGGCTCATCAGCTGCTCAGATCTGCTTTAAATCAATTTCTCAAGGTTCTTAGGCTACCTTAAGGAATAATGTCCTCCCCTAGGCAGCAGCATATGAACCTATGACCAAGACCAGGCTTCCTCAATCTCGGCCCTCCAGATGTTTTGAGACTACAACTCCCATCATCCCTGACCACTGGTCCTGATAGCTAGGGATCATGGGAGTTGTAGGCCAAAAACATCTTGGAGGGCCGAGGTTGAGGAAGCCCCAAGACCATCACAGTTCCAATGATATAATACAATACAATAATATATATTACATATAAAATATCAAGAATCCAGCCAGCAGTAACCAGGATTAATAAACCTTTTAAAACATAAAAGCATAAAAATGACCAAAATTTCAATAAGCAATTGAAACAAGACTCTAAAAAACAGTAACAACCATAATAAAAATCCTCTTAATTAAAAGCCATTGGAAACAGGTGCAGATGAGGCCAATCACACATTCCTTGGGAGTTCCATTAGGCAGGGGCCACCACTGAAAAGGACCTGTTTCTAGTGTCTGCCAGTTTAATTGGCCTTAGTGGCATGCTAATGAACAGGGCCTCCAAATTCAACCATAGGGCTCAGACTGGTTCAAAGAGGTGAAGGCAGTCCTTCAAGATGTCAAGAAGCTTGTATGTAGGTACTCTCCCCCGCCCAACAAACATTTAATATAAAGACCATGCATTTTACCTTTTGCAATATCTGCAGAACCACTGCTTTCTTTCCCATCTGCAGAAGGATCACTGCACTCTTCTTCTATGAAATTGGTTTCCAGACTAAACTCAGATTCGTGCTGCACATCTGTGAATTCTTCGGTAGCTTCATGTTTTAGGTCGCTAGAAGCCTCTGGATCTCCAGGTTCCTCTTGGCTGTTTTTCTGCAGTGGTGCTTCTTGATCTATGCCAGACCAAAAAGGAAAAGAGTCGTAGGTTGTATTCGTACGAGAGCTGTGGTCCACAGAATTTGAGATGCACTGGATTACCTGATTCTGCGGGGTCAGGCGCATTGCTGTCATTGTCTTCATCCTCCATTTCTCCCTCATCTTCTTCGTACTCATCACTGCCCACTTCTGCATCACCTTTGTTGCTTCCTCCTTCTGATTCATCTTCATCATCCTCACTGTCCGAATACGGAGCAGTTTTTAAGGTGGCCAGTAACTTGTGATATACTGAGGCTTGTTCAGAATCATTCTCTGTGTCACTTTCTGAGCTTGACTGCTCAGAAGTTTCTGACTAGAAATGGAAAAATAATAATAACCCAGGACGTGTAATACAAACATACTGATACAGATTCTGATCACTGGATGCTGAGCCTAGTATTATCTTCTATACTATTGTATCCAAATCCAGCTTTTATATGTCAGCAGCCCTCCAAAGTTCACAGGCTGAGGGGTTTCCTTCTTAACTGGTAATGCCAGTGATTGAACCTAGGATCTCATGCATGTAGACTGTCCTTCTACAACATGGTGCCCTCAAGATGGGCAACTCCTGGCTGTGTTCAGCTGTAGCCTGAAACATCTGGAAAGCAACAGGTTGGAGAAGAATGATGCAGGCCACTTGCATCCTTTCCAATCGGGATTCATCATGGGACTTAAACTGCTAATAAATATTTCAAGTTTTGAGTTAAGAAATCCAAATTATGGGTGCGATCCAATGGCACACAAGGGGCCGTGATGGTACTTCTCTTCTTCCCCTGTGCCCCCATCTGCTCTAGAGGATCCCTCATTGGAGCAGATGTTTGGGGCTTTTGGGGAGCAGCAAGAAGGAGGGAAAGGAGTTCCCATTTGCAACAGCAGAAATGTGCAAGTGGGATGGGTTGGGGCAGGGATAGAGAATGAGCTGGAGCCAGAGGATAGAACTGCTGAAGTCCTACTCTGTTATTACTGTAAGCTTCCACAAACCTTCCCCAGCTTTTTCAGATTCTCAGATTTGCAAGCTTTCCTCTGAAGTCACAAGTGCTAGGACAGGAATGGGGAACCTGTGGCCTTTCAAATGTTGTTGGATTACAATCCCTACCATGCTCGACCAGTGGCTGTGCTTGGCTGAGGGCGATGTGAGTGGAGTGCAACAAAATATGCTGAAGCCTAAATTCTGGGTAAAATACCAGGTGCTAAAGCAGACACATAAAATCATAGAATTGTGGAGTTGGAAGGGACCCTGAGGATCATCTAGCCTGAACCCCTGCAATACAGGAATATGCAGCTGTCCTATACAGGGATCGAACCTGCAACATTGGCACTATTAGCACCACACTGAGCTATCGAATTACACTGCAACCAGGGATGGAAACAGCAAAGGCAGTGAGGAGGGATGTGCTATAGAATTTGAACTAACAATTAGTCAGTTTTCATGCATTAGCATTTCCCATTAATTTATCCATATAAAAAGAGGCATGTTTTAAAAAAGGTAGTTGTCACTCTTACCAGTTCACAGATTTGAGTTGGTTTTTCTTTCCCAGAAACCCTAAAAGGAAACCATTTGAATTTAATTTATCTTTAGCGACTGATACATAGATTGAAGAAACAAATTAAAAATAACCAAAATGGTGTGTAGCTTTTAATATTTGGAGAGTTTAGCACAAGAAGACGTGAACATTACTGAGCATAGCTGCCCATCACAACTTATAATGTCCTGATTGGAACCGGAACAACAAGAGATTTCCAAAAGAAAATGTTTTAAGAGTTCCTTAATGCTTGCACCACTCTACTGTGTGCAGCCTTTGCACACCTGTGTGGACACCACCTGGGAGCTGGAAGGAGATCACTGATGGCTCAAAGCTGAACTGCACCTTTAGAAAGAGAGGAAGCTTTACAGAAAGCTGTGATCAAACCATCCCAAGTGAATTGTCCTTTCTGTGCCCCAAATGGCTGAAGGGAAAAAAGCATCAGTCCCAGATTATTATTATTGCTGCTGCACCACCTAATACATTGTGGAGAATCTGGCATTGAATAATTGGAAAGGAGAGGAAGAGCCCAGAGATACAGTTATACTGGGTACAAGCAATAGCTTTTAATAATCATGTTTAGTCAGATGTAAGCCTCACTGAACTCTATGGGGCTTAGCCCCTGGTAAGTGTGCATACAACGGCAGTCTAAGAGTTGTGGTGGATCGCACAACTCTTTTGCCCCAGTGCTCACTCCTGTCAAACTGTAGTGTTTGCGGGGTTTTGAAGTACATCACAACCAGATGCCCATGGGAAGCCAGCAAGTGGTATCTGTTCACAAAAGCACTCCCCTCCTGCCGTTCCCAGAGAGAAGAAACGCAATGGTGCATCTGCAGCAGCACAACTGGACGCCTTCATCTGCCCCAACTGCAGCAAAACTTATCTCTCCAGTATCGGTCTCTACAGCCACAGCAGGCTCTGTAACCTTAACAGTTTGCTGTCAGCCCCATAGGTGCATTCCTCCATTATCACCAGATACAGATGGATGCTGACTGCTCTGGTTTGCCAGAAGCGGCTTAGTCATGCTGGCCACATGACCCGGAAGCTGTACGCTGGCTCCCTCGGCCAATAAAGCGAGATGAGCGCCACAACCCCAGAGTCGGTCACGACTGGACCTAATGGTCAGGGGTCCCTTTACCTTTTTACAGATGGATGCTGACTGGACTGCCTCTGCCTGGGGAGGCAACATCCTCTGCGTTCTGGGACAGATAACTAAAAACGTTCTGCTCTCTATCAGTTGTCGGAGACACAGGAAGAAAGGAGGCAAAGGCCATTGAAAAATGAAAATGAAGACATATAGTCAGCTATTGATCACTGAAAAGGCTGCAGGAGTGGGGAGAAGGGCATTTAGGACAGCCAAAATCCTCGGAGCAGTCAGCCTTAGCAATTCAATCTATGTGAGGGATGGGGAAATTGTGGCTCTCCAGACGTTGTTGGACTCCAACTCCCATCACCCTTAGCCAGCAAGGCCAGTTACCAGGGACGATGGGAGTCGTAGTCCGAACAGCACCAGGAGGGCGCCGACACAGGGAAGGCTACTGTAGAGAAATCGTTGCGGACAAGAAGTCTCATCAGCAAACAGATCCTTCAGCTTTCACCTTAGACGCTATTCAAACAAGCCCCGCTCACCGGTCATAGAATGGGTGCTCCTCCCCGAAATCCTTGAGGTGCTTCTTCTGCTTCTTACTCAAGCTGCTGATCAGCTGCTGCTGCCGGCGAGCTTTCCTCTTCCCCATGTTGTCGAACTTCCTGCTCCGTTTCCCACGTGGATTTCCTCCCCTGTCGCTTTACGGCCCCCCAAGTCCGCCGCTTCCCCGCGACTTACGACAGTGGGCTGGGCTGAATCTGCTGTGGGTTCCTTGGCTCCTCCTGTGGGAGGAGTGGCTGGTAACTTGCATGTTTAGAAATCGCAGCCCATATCGGTTATTTGCGGGGGGCCCTCCCCAGTTCTTTGAATGCTCTCTTTTACATAGCTGTCAACTTTTTCCTTTTTTTAAGGGAAATTCCCTTATTCCGAATAGGATTCCTCGCAAGAAAAGGGAAAGGTTGACAGCTACCGGTATGTCTCTTTAATGCACGTATTATTGAAACAGTTCTAGGGTTCGTTCAGCCTTGCTGGGGTTTGGAGCTCTGTGAGGGGGCGGACTACAGTGTCCAGAATCCTTTGCGGTAATCGCAGCCCGGCCGCAGACACGACTTGGACGTAGAGAAGGCGGGGCCTAGCTGCGGCAGCTGCTTGCCGAAACTAAGCCCCGCCCTACTCCCCGGGCTCCTCCTGCTGCTGGGGGGCGTGGCTTCGCGGCTCGCTCCCTCTCCTGAGACTTTGCCGAGGCGCCATTTTGAAAAGCGTTTTGTTTGTGGGCTGAACCCGAGAGAGACGAGAGGAGGAGAGGCGGCTTTCTCCTCCCACCCCATTCGGCACGGTCGCGACGTGGTTTCTGTCAGCCGTTTGGCAAAGCGTCGAGCCGGGTAAGTCCTCCCGCGCTCTGCTCCGTCCTCGTTTTCTCCTCCGCGCGCCTGGATAACTGTATAACCGTCGCCTCGCTCGGTCAGGCATAAAAGGCCTGATCCTGCTGCGTCTTTTCCCTCAGGGGAACCGGCCAGAATTGATGCTCGCAATTTTTGTTTGGAAAAAATTCCCCCGTTGCTTGGAGATGCTCTGCCTCTGAACAAGCGCGATCCTCCTATACATGGTCTACTCGGGAGTAAGGACTGTTGGGTTTGACTCCTAGCTAAGTGGATACAGGAGGAGCCCTTCTTTGCGCACATAACCCCGGATTCGGCTGCATTGAACCCGGCGGGGCTTACCTTTGAGGAGGCGCGTGTAGGATGGCACGCACGGAGAGCCCCGTGGAGGCTTTTAAAAGGCTTAGCAAATTGGTCATGGCATAAGCTTTCCTGGACCGAGAAGCCAGCTGCACGGAGCGTGGCTTGGCAGGTGTCAGTTGTTCAAGCAGATATGCACAGCAAGTGTTGGGAGACGAGGATTTTTTATTTATTTATTTACTTACTTACTTACTTACTTTTTAAAGTGCAGTTCCGTGGCAAGTCGTTTAAAGTAGAAACGTATACAAAATAAGCCGGTGTGGCGGCTTAATGGCAGCATTCCTTGCGTCATCGTCAATAAAATCAAAGTAAATTTCAGGCGATGAAGAATACATCCATCCATAATAGTTCATTGCCGATTATCGCTTTTTTATATATACTGTATTTGTTGTAAACCACTATTTTTTTAAATGAATAAAAGGAATACTTGCAGTGGGACAGGAGCCCATCATTTTTAGTCGAGCTGAAGCAAATGGATCAAGCTTGAGGATGGTGATTTACTTCACATGTGAATTAACTTCCCATAAACATCCCAAAGTGATTTAACAGTAGAAATATGTATATATGTATGTAAAATAGTTTCACGTTGGATGCAGAGAAAGAGAAATAAAAAAATATGTGCTTTAAAAGCTTGTTAGAATAGGAAGGTCTTCGGAGGGGGGGGGTTGAAAAGGTAGTAGAAATGGATCCTGTTTAAATTGTAGTGGGAGGGAGTTCCAAAGGGTAGGTGCCCACCAGTGTTTGAAATTCCCTGGGCGTGCTTTCCTACTGGTATGCATCTAGTTGCAACTACGTGGAGATTTCGGGGTGCCAGGTTGGCGGCCACAGTTTAAAAACGTCTGCTTTAGTCCATAGTTAATACCATTTCCATTTCCACTGTGCGTGTTTCTCTTTCTCGCATACTGGGACAAGTGAATTATTTTAAGAGCAAACTACAGTGAAGCAATGTAGTTGAGATCATAGAATCGTAGAATTGTAGCATTGGAAGGAACCCCAAGGTCATCTAGTCCAACTCCCTGGCGAATAGACATTTCGTTGTGGCGACCATAGCCTAGAGTTAAGGTGTCATTTGGTGCCTAGATTATACAGAGCTCCTGATGAGATTGTATCTGCAGGAGGCTCTCTTCATAAGGCAGTGATCAGTTGGGTAGATAAGGAGTGTGATTATCCTGGTTATTACTTCTGTTGAGTCTGGTTAGACTATCTGAGCATGGATAATCATTTAATTGACCACTGCATGGTGCAAGAAGAGAGAGTCTTTCCCCTCCTCTCC
The DNA here is from genome assembly GCA_034641385.1 of Darevskia mixta. Taxonomy (NCBI): domain Eukaryota; kingdom Metazoa; phylum Chordata; class Lepidosauria; order Squamata; family Lacertidae; genus Darevskia; species Darevskia mixta. The sequence goes on along the minus strand of JAWWNH010000054.1, from coordinate 3,435,066 downwards.
CCTAGGGGGAAAAATGTGGAATGTCATAATCTGTTGCTTCTCTTCTTTTCAGAAGTGGGAAAAGCTTGAAATCCCACAGTCCTATAAATTATACTCTGCATCTACATATATGTTGCTTCATACTTGTTTTGAAATTCCCCTCTTGTGCTACTTCCCCCCCTCCCATCCCCCACCCACCCAGCCAGACACACACACCTCAAATCACTTACTATCTTTGAAGTGTGTGATGGGGGGGGGGGTTAGTTTGAAACATCATTCAGAAGTTTACAGCAAGTTATAAAAAAAAGGTCATATAGATATATAATATAAAATAGGAATAGGAATAATTTATACAGCAAAATATGCAACATAGTTTATTTAAAACCCCTTTGACCAGCTCTTCAGCTGAAAAAAGGCTTCCAGAGCAGCTTAGAAATGTCAGACTTTTAATTTAAAATAAATGGCACAAAAAGAAAAAGGGATGCGGAGGGATGAGGAAACCACAAACTCGTTCTTGGTTAGAGAATTCTTGTAGTGACCACTGGAATGGAAAATTTTAGGGTAACCAAAAGTCCTGACCTCTGCTGATAGGAATCCCGCAAGCCCATTTCTTCTGCTATATCCCTAACAACGATAAATCTACCATAAGTAATAGTTTTCTCAAGAAACATACTTTGTACAATCTGTTTTAAACTTTGCTAAACAACAACAAAATACCTTTAAATTGTTCTATGGGCCAATGGCCGTAATAAACATTACCTACCTACCTTTAAATTGTCTTGAACAAAGCAGAAAGCTTTATTGTTTTAATATATAATGAATAAACTCCATTTTCCACCTTCCTACCCTCTTGTACTACTACTGTGCTAGTCAGTTTCATGATACGTGCCATCTTTGAGCAATACTTAATAGAATGCAAACAATAATTTCTTAAAAGAGAGATGTGTGGTTCATGTTTCCCTCTTCTCTGACAGGGGACTATTGTTCTCTGATTCTGTGTTACCAATAGTAGTGCCTACACAGTACCTTTCCATGTGTTCACTGAGAGTGGTGGTGGAATTTTCCTGTTGGCCAATGTAAAGTGGCTTATGAGTCTCATTACCTCTCTCAAGCCTCAGGGTTGACCAGGCCAGTCACATCCACCTTTCTTGCATCTGAGGTCATATATGATGTCAGATTTAGGAAAGTTCAAGTAGCAGATGTTGCGATGTTTGTGTTCCTGATTCTTCCTTTACACGAAAAAAACCGAGCCGTTTTGCCTGTCTGCACTGCAATTGATTTCAAGCTGTGGCTACAAGGGAAGATCTGACTGAATCTACAGATAGAATCACCTGACATCATACAATGTTCTGTGATTGATAGGTGGGTAGGGGTGCCCACCAATTAAAGTGGCTTGTGGAGGGCTGGCCCTCTGGCTGGCTGGATCCAGTTCCCTGCCCCTGGTGTTGGCCCAGCTGCCTTGCATTTGCCTATTTGTGACATCTTCATTTTGAAACTGCATTCATAGTAGCATCGTATAGTACAAGCCACAGAGTTGGGTAAGAATATCTAGAAGACTTGCTTTGATATTTCTCTTTGTATCAATAAGATGGTGTATAATTGTTGATAACTATTTTTAACAGACTCTGCTGGAAACCTCCAAAATTACATTAGGGGAAATTTGATTCTTAAACTTTTATGTTCAAAACATGACTTTATTTTCCCTTCCAGTATTTCTAATAGATGGAAGAAGGAGCTGAAGACCTAATGGATCAGCCTGAATCTGCTCCAGAAAACATACAAGTGACTGAAACAAAAAAAAGGTGAGACATAATTCCTAAGTTGCTGCTGCTGTTAAATGTCATATCTAAACAATGGAAAGTGTTTTATAAAAACTAGGAAGAGTCTTGTGGCATCTTGAAGGGTGGTATTCTGCTAAGTTTTTCTTAGAGTAGTTCTAATGAAATTCATGGAAATAAGTTGGTTGTGTTCATTAATTTCAGTGGGTCTACTCTGAATAATTTTGGTTGAATACCACCTTAACATATATGTTCATGTTCATCAGCTGCATGAAGTGTTATCCTGAGTTGCAAGTACATATGTACTGGGATTGTAAGCAGTCATTCCCCCCCTCCATTGGGTTTGTGTATATTTTTACATATATGTAATCTGAAACTGAGTAACCTAGGTCATGTACTGAACGTAGTGGGTTGTATCCAACTAAATTTTACTTTGAGTAGACCGATTGAAATTAATTCACTGAAGTTAACTATGACTATTACTGTCAGTGGATCTACTCTGAGCATGACTGGTACTAGGCACAATGCAGCATTACCAGATAAGATCAGTTGATGAAAGATTTTGAGTGACATAGGGTTGCCATATTTCAAACAGTGAAAATCCGGAAAGAAAAGTTGTTGAGCTTTTTTCTTTTGGGGGAGGGTGGGGAGCAAATTTGTTGAGCCGTTTTTGAGCTAGTTTTATGGAAATACTGCACTGCCAACATGGGCTGCCATACTTCCAGGTTTTACGTATATTTGCAGTATTCCATATACAGTATGTCTGGGAAATTCCGGACATACGGCAACCCTAGGTTGACAGCTCATGAAACACTGCTTCTGTGCATGGTTTAGGGAGGGAGAGCAGGCTCATGTGCCACAGCTATGGGGAAATCACAAATTAAGTGGGTTAAGACTTTTCTAGTATGGAAATGCAATTCTGCAAAGAACTTCATCCGTCCTGTTAGTTAGTTGTGTGTGGCCCACAGGTTATTTTTGACCTTTGCTAAAGGAGGATACAGCTTTCCATATGACACAAAATATCTGCAAGTTTGATGCAAATTTGTGTTCTCTTTTATGGGTGGGTGGCAGAGGGCCTAATCTACATACAGTGTGGACCTGCAAAATCCTGTTAGCACCCCTAGCCATAGTAATTGGTCCGTGGTTCTTAGAACAAAAAAAAGTGGTCAGAATTTCATATGTTCTCCTTCATTATGCTCAGAGGTCGGGGAAGAGGCCGAGGAAGAGGCCGAGGTGGCAGAGGCTATACTAGAGGGAAAATGCGAGGCAGATCACTGAATGGCTTTGGGCCTATAAGGTAATCTTTCATTATTTACTTATCCAAGATCAGCGTTTTTGTTAGGCAGCATTGAAAATAACAAAATACAGGCATTTAATGTTGTATACCTTGACTTCAGGTTGTAAACTTCCTACCGGTAACTGGCAAAGCTTTAATACACAGTTGCAGTACAAATTGTGATGGTTTTGCAGTCTTAAAGGGATGTGCATGCAGGTGTGTTTCTCCTACTGAAATGGATGGTGCACTTGCTTGCTGAAGGTCACAGGTCCAACCTCCAGCATTTCCAAGTAGGACTGGGAAAGACTCGTTCTCCGACTGCCATTCAGGGTGTAGCCAAAATGGGGTCATCCAGATGTCACTGGACTGTAGCCCCTCTTATTCCTGACCCTTGGTTGTGGAATAAGGCAGCTTCATATGTTGAGCTGTAACCAAGAACATGGTTAGAACTTAATCATGAGCTTGTGTTCAGAAGACAAGCTAAGGCAAACTTAACTTACCTTAGCATGGCTTAGGAGCAAAAGGGACCGGAAAGGACCAAAATGGCTGCAAGCTTTTTTCCAGGAGTCTGCACATTTGCAAACCTGGACTTTTGTCTCTTTATTAAAATTTGCTGAGTTGCTCATGTTTTTAGATTGGTGCAGAAAAGTTCTTGTTTTTGTAGACGTGGAATGGGAAGAATGCGCCCATATTCAGATGCGAGAGGTCGAAGAGGAGGACGAGGCGGACCTCTCTTCTCGCCATCTCTACCTAGGAGAGGAATGATGAGAGTGCCTTTTCTGCCACCCCCACCATGGTTAGTATTGAGGTTGCCAGTGCAAATATATTTAAAAACAGTGACTGCGGTTTTGGGTTAGTTAGGGCTATGTTTTATTTATGCAATTTGCATTAGTTGCAGAATTAGGGGCTTTCTGCAAGCAAAATTCACAATACCCTGTTTTCTTGTCAAATTCCATAGAATTGGTTGTGTGAGGGTCCACAAAGAAAAAAAAGTTTCAAGAGCTGGAGATCTGTTTTGGGGATTTTCCACTGAGAGATAACACTGCAATTGATGTTTTTTGGAATCTAAGTTATGCAACTGAAACGTTGTATGTGACACAATATCAGGAGTGCTTCTTTGGAAAGATTTGGGGTTGTAAAATATACCTCAAGAAAGCTGATGCTAATCAGATAGTGAAAGTCTAGGACTGAGAGCTACTGAGTTAGATCAAGCATTCCTATACATACAAGGAGAAATTACCTCATATAATTTTTATTCATTGTGGACACACATTCATCTGAAATTTGGAGAAAATCTTTTAAAACAGGCAACTATTCCTGGCAATTCTGAGAGCACAATTTTTAGATTAAAAAAAAAAAAAAGTTTTATTAGCAATATGATTGCTGTCGTGGGTTCCTTTGGGTGGAATGGCAGAATGTAAACTGAATGAGCAAATTCTAATAAAAATAATATTTTTTATTATTTAAAGAAAAAAAAGCCTGTCTGAAGCAGGGAAAACAAAACAAATAGTTACATGATATGGGGATAATAGTCATATGGTGATGGTCAGCTGGGTCTGTCTCTGCAGTTTTGGGCTTCCTCCCCCACCTCCACCTCCCCCACCACCTGGACCAATGGGCTTCAGGGGAAGACCTCCTCCCCCCAGAGGTAGAGGGATGCCGCCATGGCCACCAGGCCGTTTCCCACCTCCAAGCAGGTAAGATTCCTTTCCCACCCCCCTTTTTTGCTCATTTTACTTTACACCTAAAGAATTTTATGTAACAACGTTTAAAACTTAAGGAAGGTTAAGTATTCAGAACAAGGCTTATCACGTAGACTTAAAAAATCAGAACTTATTGTTAGCATAATATTTAACCACATTGGAAGCCTTCTAAATATGCATGTTGGAAGCGTATTTCAAATTGTAATGTAGGATTTTAAGTGTGTTGTTTTTAAAAAGTAACTCTTTTGAGAAGGGGAAAAAACAACAATTATGATTTTATCCTTTTATACAGCTTTCCCAGTGGACCCGGTGCACCAGCCCTTCCGCCACCTGGGCGGGGCCAGAGATGGCCTGGGCCACCAGGTGGCAGTTACTATTAAAGAGGCTTATTTTTTAAATTCAGTAACTGGGATACATCCTTTCTACCTTAAGACCATTTGAAATGGCTGGACTAAGAATTGCCTATAAAGCATTAAAGAAGGCAAAGAAAACTAATAGAGTGCTTGATATTCCATATTTTTCCAGCAGCCCTTATGCACCAAGTTGGTAAAAGCCATATATTTTTAAAAAATATCCTAAAGACCTGTGACTCCTTGGACACTTTCAAGCATATCCTTTTGAAGTCTGTTGTTTGTGGACATTGGCATCTGCACACTAAAAGTGAAAAGAAACTTATATTAAGAATAGGTCAAGCTTTTAACTTAATATTCAATTAAGTTGTGTGCAGCTTTTTTTGGAAATACATCTTGATCTGTTTCAGTAACATGTATTTGTTCTAAATCTTGTGAAGGTTTCAAATGCACTTACATGTGGTAACAATAATTTCATCAAGATGCTTCTTATTTCAAAGGGGCAATTATTCTGTATCATGTGGGGAAATATAAGCAATGCACAAAATGTAATGGATAAAACTGTGGATATTAATTTAAGAAAAAGAGAAAAAAATTATAAATGAACAGAAGTTTATGGACTTTGTTTAATGTTTTAATTACTGTTTCTGTTACTCAGCTTGACCTTGGTGTTTAAATTTCTAGCATGTAATAACTAAGTGTAGTACATGGCTAAACATTTGACCTATTGTATAATTACAACTGGTGATGTTATCAAAAACATAAAATGAAAGGCTATATTAAAATCCGCAGTGTGCATATTGTTTTAAATGACAGATTTCTGTATACAGTATTACATAATCACTTTAGATTTGATTTTGTTGTGCACTAGAAAAACTGAACAAAAAATGGAACATGTAAATCTTCTTTTGCTTGTTAAAATGACAGATAAAATTGTAAAATTCTGAAACAGTGCTGTTTAATGTCAAGGATGATCACAGTCGGTAAAATTTACATTCATTAATACGGTCTGTGTTCTTCTGTGCTGAGGGCTGAATAGAAACTTTTTTTTACCAGTCTGGTGCAGTTTGGGACTTTTTAACTTAAGCAGTTCCTACACTGGGTCCAAAGTCTACAAGCAAAGTAAAAATAAATAAATGAAGAAAAGCAATAAATTGAGGTATGAAAGCCTACCGGTATATAGATGTCTATATTCTACTCTTAACACTTGGCTTCCAGTTAATTGGTATCTGAACAAAATGTATTAACTTTAGCTTTGATAAAACAAAACAAAACCCCGACTTAGATTGATTCTTGATCAGAAACTCAACATTCCCAATAAATCACGAAAGCTAATATTTAGGCTTCACATCTTATTCTTTAAAAGTGAAAAAAATTCAGCTGTGTATAACATATTAGAAAATACTTTATGCTATTCATTTGGTTAAATCATACTGGGACGATGCTTTGTTTTGGCTTTGTGTTGGTTCATTATGTTAGTTTAAAAACACAGTATTGACTGCAACTTTTAAAAAAGTAATCTAATGTTGCCCAATGGTGAAAGAATGATGCTGTTGTTATCTTCTGAAGGGTAACATAGTCACCCTTTGAGGCCAGTGGGAGATGGCATGCAGACCTTTGGGAGAGCTTTCATCAAGGCCTTGAGGTGAGACAGTATTTAAACATTTTCCCCACTCACTTTCTTTTTCTTTGAGTGAAGTGCACATTCATCTGAGTTTGATTCATGTCTGAAGTGGGGCACATGCACAACATACATAGTCTCGATTCTGTTTCACTCGGAACATTAGCAGTCAATATACAGAGTTACCTCCTAGTAGAACCCAGTCATACAAAAGGGATTCATCAGGTTCAGTTGGAGCTGCCGAGCACATGGTGGTGGGTCAACCAGGCGTGTGTCCAATGAAGCTGGGTTTTATGCAGATCTTTACCGAAAAGGTTACAGTCAGAAATTACTAAGCAGTACACAAATTCTGCTACTTGGAATAACATTTGAACATATAAAGCCAAGTTTACACTGAATTGGAACATTCCTCTATCTAGTCCTGGGGTGGGGAATGATCTAGCTACCAGGGTATATCCTTATCTCTGCAACACACAGACACATAATAGATCCACTTTGTGAGGTGGGTGGGGTTGGCCATCTGTCAGTCACCTTACATCATGATGTCAGATGACCCGTTTTTGCCTGTGTGGTTCAAGTGCCATGCTTATTATTGGGGCTTGCAAAAGGTTGGCTGTGCACTGGGCTTTGCAGGCGCTTGCAAACCCACTTTTGGCACAGATGCGTCTTTACCTAACCCACACTTGAGATTGCATATAGGGCAAATTTGTGTGGCTTAGCGCAAAGGGCCTCATAGGTTTCCTGCTGATCCAGCCTAGTAATGTCTGTTCTTATTGACCATGGAGCTCCTAAGATTTTCCACAGCCTTGTTTTCTGAGATAGCTGTAACTTGGTGCTTCCAGAAATTGAAGCTTGCCTTCTGCTTACAAATACCACTGAGTATGGCCCATCTTGTTAAAGGAACCACATGCCCTTGATTTCCCCCTTAAACTGAACTAGTATTTGCTGTTCTCCATTCAATGTGTTTGAAAACGCAAGGAGAAAAGGATTAGTATGTTCAATCTTCTATACCAACTGCTGACAAGAGTAACGAGCAAGCAAAGCAAAGCTGCTTTGGCAATAGTCAGTAAATCAGTACTAGCCTGTACATTTAGTAGCAGGAACATATTGCTGAATTTTATCCGTTGATATGGAGAGAAATGAACCCAAGCATAAGAGAGAACGCAAACACTTTTAGTGCTTTAGTACGGCAATTCACCTACATGATGGGCAGAGCAATCCAAAATGATAAGGTAGCATGGTACGGCATATCTACCACTACATCCCAAGTCCTGCTAGCTTATGGCAACCAGGGTAGGTGGTGTGGGTTTTCTCTGTCAGTCCAGGCTGGCATAGCTGAGGGATGGAAGGGGAATGGAACAGCTTTGATGCTGTTACATAGTCAGCTTGGCTTTGCCCTCTGCTGCAACCCATTTCAGAGGTGTAGTACCTCAGTTGTCTCTTAATCACATTCAGCACTAAAGATCTGGGGCTTGGAATTTCTCTTTTCTTTTTCCTTTCTTTTACTATAAACTGCATGAGATTACTGTTTAGAAATTTAAAATACAGTAGCAGGCTGACTTAACACATACCGTATTTCTGATTTTTAATGTTCATGGAGAAGCAATCAGTTTGGAAGCTTGCAATTGCACAAATGTTTGTATAGACTGAGAAATAATTGTCCTTTCTAGTGTATTAAAGTTGCTGCAGCCATCTGAATTGTGTATAAGCATACTACTCTGCAGGAAGATTTCATGTCTATTGTTAAGGTAACACTTGCTTTCCTTATTGCCCTCTTTAAAAAAAATAATGATGATGCTTTGACAATGAAACTTTTTCTGGCCTTTCTTCTTTATTTCTGTGGGGAACATCCATTGCCGATGTGAACTTAAATTACCAGCCTGCAAAGCAGTGTGTATCAGTTTTCATAGAGTGCAGCTATTTTAACTTTTCAGGAAGATTAGGTTGATGGAAACATGATCCTAATATGAGCAACATATGCCTTCATCATTGGCCAAGCAAGTTCAACCTGTTTGGCTCTACTTCCTTAAGAAGTCCTCAGTGGGAATTGTTTTCTGGTACATGATGGTCAAAGGCTGACATTAGTAAAGACAAAGCAAGGATGAGGGCAAAACATGCTGCTTGAATAATCTTAGGATCATTTGCTGAATCCAGACTTACCTGGGAGTAAGGCCAATTGACAACATTTCGATGTTTGAACACACAATTTATAATCATCCCATTTGCTGTATCACTTTTTTAAAAAAAAAAAATCAGGTATAAGATTATTCAGACTTACTCATTACTAAATTAAGCTAACTAACACTAATCTTACACTTGTTTATTCAGAGGTTAGTCCAACTGGATTTATATAGGATTGCAGAATTAGTCCAGATACAATTCCATAGTTTTATGTTTCTGATACTATACTTGAATTGTATTGTGAGAAAGGCCAATGTATTGTTATTTTAGCCACAATCTGGATGTTTTAAGAACCATAAGCAGAGCATGAATGTGGTAGGTTGCCCCAGGGACCCAGTGTTCAAAGATACTGTTTCTGTTACCAGGAAGAATAATCATTGATAGATCTCTCACCTTTGGTATATTTGCACTGATCCTGTTAATTTCAATGGAGTCTCTGCAGAGGAAATTCTTGCTGAATTATTCCCCTTATCAGTAACTCTGTAAGTACATTTAACTCATTTTTCCCCATAGAGACCATTTCACAGACCTTGAGAGAAACATGGTAGATAAATATTTCACAGTAGCCTGATCTTGATTCAAGCTTGAGCCAAGGGGGATGTGTAATATATTAGGAATGTTTTGTCTATTGCAATATATGGCATCCCAAGATCAACTCATTTTAAAGACGAAAATGTATTTTGTGGTCAATGAATGAGAAACTAATAAAGTATCTAAGCACTGCGATTGTTGTGTGATGGAAGTATTTACAAGGTGTATACAGTACATAAACACTACTCTTCTGTGTAGCATCCTTGGGAGGGAGGAATATATTATTTACTGCATGCTTTCTTCCATGCTGCAACTCACAGTGGTGGATATGAAGTTTCCTGTCTGACCTGAGATTATTCTGTAGACATATTCATCCAATTAATCCTAGTTGTATTTGAATAAAATCCAGCATCTATTCCTACCTTTAAATGAACAACTGCTACTCAAGAGGACATTATGCTCTTGTCTTGTCTATGGCCCTATTCATCTTCTCTTGCACTCAAGCTGCTTATGTCAGATAGTTTGCTTAGGTCCAATGGAGCTCCTGTTAAACTGGCACAAGATACATACCTGGCTTATCTTACCCTGGCACTATTATTGCTGCCGAGAAGATATGTAGCAGTTTTGACTTTCTGGCTAAAATTATCAACATGGGGTGGAGTAACTATTAACTAAACATGACTGGTAATTCAGTCTCCCTGCTGTAGTTTCTTGAGAGCCCTAACCACATGGGGAGCTCTCAATGCCTTTACAGCAGTAGGATCATGTACTGACCAATCCCTGTATCAGGCATCTTTTTGTGATCTGGCAGAGTAGAAATGTTTTCCCCTTTGTATTTGCAGCTTTTCTGTATCCTAGCTACCTTGAGTCTAGTTGCTAAGAGACAGCCTATACCTAGGAAAGTGTTGGCTATTTGTGATTTTCTTTTTCTTGGGAAGACAACTTTATTGAAATACTGTTTCAGTAAACAAATAATACTATTCAAATGTTGCTCAAAGCTATAATGAAAAAAACCCCTTGATTCCCTGGGCTAAATAGAAAAAAGGGAGAGATGCAGTTCTCAAAATTAACCATTTTGCGTATTACGTACCTCTAATAAAAAAAAAATAACTTGAGAGAGACTAACAATGCAATCCTTTATGTAAACTGGTATGTTAAATGAAGCTTGTTCATAGGTTAGTTAGTTCATAGGTTGATGAATATCTTTTCCAGGAATGCCAGTAACTACTATGGGGTTACAGTAGTCTGGGTTTGGTTCCAAGAGATCAAAATGCTTTAGCAAAGTGAGTGATTTCACTGATTTGTAAAACAAGAATATGGTTGCTGGGCAATTGAAATATTTGGGGTGGGGGTGCAGATTAACATATCAAATTATTAAGAGTGTTTATGGGAGAAACAGATTGGCTTGTGCCCCAATTAAAAATATTTCTGTAGGCTTTTGATTGTTTCCTAAACATCCTGTGGTTATTAGTAAGCTCTATGTGGGAGATTAGCATCTGCTCAGGGCTGGCCTAATTAAGACAAGCTCTTTGGCACAGCTTGGTCTTACACTTCCTCTTTAGCAACAACAAAAAAGCTAAGAAGGAAAAATCAGCTTAAGATTACTGTTCCAGCAAGTATGCCCAATTCTCCAAGAACAGCTGACACTATGGATCAGAACTAACATTAATCGAGGAAAGTCATAAATCCTGCAAAATCATCCTTGGCCGTGTGAAATTGAAGCTCTGACTCAAGCAATTAGGCATTTTGCATCTCAAGCTGATTAGCTCTCATCTTGTTCTCAAAAAAGCGGTCACTTTTTAGAAGTAGTTATTACACATTAAGTACTTGGGAATTTGGTGCCTATTAAGTAACAGGTAACAGGGTAATTTTTTTATCCATTACAATTAATGTCCATTTGGTAATAATGAAGATAAAAGAAGCACCTTTGCAGTGAAATAAATTTAGGGGATTTTTTTTCTTCAGTCGAAGCAACTGAACCATCTCTCTATAGGACTGCAACCTTGATTTAATCATCTTAGAGTAAGCCCCATTGAACTCTGTCTTACTTCTGAGTAGACAGGATTTCACTATACATCTACAGTTGCCCAGTGTTTTTTGCAGAGAAGCAGGACATACCGGTATTTCTATGATTGTTTAAACACTAACATGAGGCTGCTTCAGGCTTCTTTCGTGAATCATAGTGCACGTTGACAGCTTATTTCATGTGCTGTAAATGTAGCAGCAAACATCCATACATCAGTGGGGGTAGAGGGGAAGCTGTGGCAAACATGGTCCTTAGCTGTATTTTGCACGAAGAACTATGAATATCTGGCACCACACACTTGCTCCTTCTAGCTGATGTTGCCTTCCATTTCTTATCAGTGGTACACGTAAAAGATTCATATGTAGAACACAGTGACTCTTATAATAAGATCCCTATTGTGAACAAAATACAGTCGTACCTTGGATCCCAAACGCCTTGCGAGTTGAACATTTTGGCTCCTGAATGCCGCAAACCTGGAAGTGAGTGTTCCGGTTAGCGAATGTTCTTTACAACCCAAACGTCCGACGCTGGTTCTGTGGCTTCGAATTGGCTGCAGAAGCTTCCTGCAGCCAATCGGAAGTCGTGCCTTGGTTTCCAAACATTTTGGAAGTCAAACGGACTTCTGGAACGGATTCCGTTCAAGTTCCGAGGTACCATTGTATTCTGTTAATACCTTTTCTAATAGTTATATAGAAAGAAGTACAGGTTATTAATACAGTTGGTTGCAGATGGTTTACAAATTCAGGTACTCTGCTAAGGGCCTCGCCTCTATATTATGCTATTTGTATTGAAGTAAATATTTTGATTATAAGCAAGTGTCAGTAGCATAATTTTAAACCTTTTTTCCATATACAGCAAAACATGATACACAAACAACAGATAACACAACTTCTGTCAAGTGTTTGTTGTCCACAGTCTCTTCCGAAACAGTGTTTTTTTATGTTTTTTGAGAAATAGTATATTTCTCTCTAACAGAATGACATTGTTACATTTAATTTCAACTCTAGGGGGGGATCTTCAGACCAGGCATTTAGGATTTACTTGTTGATTCTTCTACTTGAGGCAGTGTGTCCCAGACAGGTCTCTGGATATGTTCAGGAAGTCTTTCTAGTCTTGTCTAAAAAGAAAGTATCAAAAAATGAGGTTAAAAAAATCATGCATGTGCAACAGCCATTTTTATGCTAGAACAATCCTAGCATGTTTCTGTGATATTTATATAAATCCTATTCCTAAAATTCAACACATGTATGTCACGCAGATAAGGCTACCAAGTGGCAAAAATCCTGTTTTGTCCAATAAATGATAAAACCAAAAGTTTATACTACAGAAGAAAGAACAAAGTTAACTAATACCTTTTTTACTTCCATAGCAACCCCTTCAGGTAGGTTTCGTTGAATGTATTCCAAGTAAACATTGGCTGTGCTGCCGGTTAAATGCTTTAACTGAAACAGAAACAGTATTTTAGTTTTCACATAGCAATTAATACGACATGTGCTAAAGGAAACCAATCTGTAGGCTGTATCTGGCTTACTTTTCCCCAGCTTCCGCAGCCCTACTTGTACCAATATAGATACCACTGTTATGACCATTCTAGATCAAAACATTAGAGGCTTGAATATGGCTCTCAAGCTATTCACCACCTATTATGTTTAATGTTTTACACACAAGTATGTATGTGCATGTGTATGATGAAAGAAAGGGTAGACAGCTGTTATTTCCTGAATAATAATAATAAAAATGTTAATCTGTTTGCTAAGCACGTCTCTTATTTAAATGTACAGCTCTTCACTCACCTCCACGTGGCGGTAATGCGTCCTCATTTCATACTGAACTCTGTGCTTCTTGAATATGTGCACTGATTTTAGAAGTGTGAATCGTTCTATCTTCCTTGGAGGCTCTTCTCTAAGAGATACAGTAGTTTTCATAGAATCATTGGTCATTTTAGTATATTCACTTATTTCTGAAATTACAGCCACTCCACTGGCAGCTTTCAATAATGAAGCTGCCTGGCAAGAAGTGGGGAGCAGGGAGATAAACAACCGAGCCTCCAACTCAACTGATTGGACTTTGTGGCTGTATGCAAAGAGATGCACGTAACCTAAGGTTGGGGGGGGGGGGAATCGTGGAAATGGACATGGGGAAACCTCATTAAACTAAAGCCAGTAGCAAAACTTGCTGACTCCAAGAACTTTTGTCTACAATTTAAATATGACAAAAAAATCTTAACAGTAATACTGCTAGTTGAAATCATACTTTTGAGTAAATATGCATTGACTAAAACACAAGGTTACTTCTACCTTCAGAAACATTGAACTATTGTTCAATATGATAGATTTCATAGCAACAGCAGCCACAAGATGTTGTACAGTGGTACCTTGGGTTAAGAACTTAATTTGTTCTGGAGGTCCGTTCTTAACCTGAAACTGTTCTTAACCTATGGTACCACTTTAGCTAATGGGTCCTCCCGCTGCTGCCGCACTGCCATTTCTGTTCTCATCCTGGGGCAAAGTTCTTAACCCGAGGTACTATTTCTGGGTTAGCAGGGTCTGTAAGCTGAAGCGTCTGTAACCCAAGGTACCACTGTACTTCTGGACTGTAAATTTGCAAGAAAGTGTCTTGCATAATTTACTAGTCCTTAAGCAAATTATCTAATAGTCCCTATTCCAAAGTTAGAATCAATGAGCCCAACTGTCTGTCTATGACTACATTTATATCCCATCTTAACTCCAATGAGTTCAAACTGTCATATGTGGTTCAGCCCTCCATATTTTATCCTCACAACAACCCTGTGATGTAGTTTAAACTGAGAAAGATGATTGGCTGAAGGTCAGCCAGTGAACTTTGTAGCTGAATGAGGATTTTGAACTTTAATCTCGCAGACCCTTGTCTCTAACCACTGCACCACACTTGCCGTCAAAACTATATAAGGGTAGGAATTTGATATCCTGGATTCTCTCTAATCAATAAAATGGTTTTAGTGTGCTTTATGCATTCTCTCGTTTTTCAAATGTCAATAAAACCATTAGATTTGAAAGCATTAAGCTAAGATGCAATTTTGCTAAATCTTTTATCTATAATTATCCAGCTATAGGGCGGTTGGACTAATTAGAAAATGAGATTCTAGAATTACTGAGTAACTACAAAGGATAAATTACTTACACTTTTTCAATGGAGAGACCAAGTTCTTTAGCTGCAAGCACCATGAAATACTCATAACTGTCCAACACCATTCTGTCATGACCTTTTACCAAAACAGCCAGTTTCTTATATAGCACGTCTGGTTCATCTGAAACAGATACCTGGGTGTGAAAGCAATGAGAAATAAACAAAGAAGCACTCATATTTTAAGGCTAGGCAGCCTTAATGCATGGTTCATTAAAGTCTCGTTTTAAATCATTGAGTTCAAATTAAGTTGTTATATACATTTTTTGTGCCCCAACATTGTTTCAAGTATAAAACTCTTATCAATATACAGTGGTACCTTGGTTCTTGAACTTAATCCATTCTGGGAGTCCATTCGACTCCCAAAACCATTTGAAAACCAAGGTGCGGCTTCCGATTGGCTGCAGGAGCTTCCTGCACTCAAGCAGAAGCCGTGTCCGACGTTTGACTTCCAAAAAATGTTTTGAAACCGGAACACTTCCAGGTTTGCGACATTCGGGAGCCAATTTGTTTGGGGGCCCAGCTGTTCGAGTACCAAGGTACCACTGTATAGAGACGACTCTGAACTTACATGGGAGTTACATTCTGGGGATAGTGCAAAAAGCCAAAATTGCACATAGCCAAAACACATAGGAATAAATGGCAGGTGGGAAAACCAATGTATTTTTTTCCAGAATACCCGCCCCCTTTCCATCCCCTTTTTATTTTTTTTAAATTGGCCAAGCACGTAAAGCTGAATGTGCACAAGTTCAATATTCATAAGTTGTAAAGCACCTGTACTCCCAATCTTGAGGTTAATATTTTTCAGAACATTTTATTAGTTACTAGCAAGATACAAGAAGTTCAAAACTCAAGACTTACCAGGGGTTTTTCCTTGGGCTGCTGAATATTGGTGTGCACGCCTGAAAACTGAAACCACATCAAGTGATTGTTGCTGAAATAGGAAAAAGGGTGGGTGGGTGATAGTATCACAACAGGTGCAATATAAGAAAATAAGTGTTTTAAGAATTTAGCTGGAAGTGATAAACTTACTGAAGAAAGCTACATTGCTTTAGTGGAACTCTTCTTGTTAAAAGGCAAGCCTCTGGTCCCTAAGAACATAATATAGGATTGGTATGTTAAGATAGCAATGTTGCTACATTGTTGGTCAGCTACTTCAGCTTTCCAGATTTATTTAGTCAAATAAAATAAATGCCTAGATGCCCACCTCCATCTAAAATACATGAGAAAAAGTGGGCAGTTGGTGAGAAAGGAGACTTTATATATAACACCATTCATACAAAAGGCAGTCCACAATTACAAAGTATCACATCAGTTCTTTCTAGATTCCTCGCGTATTCTGTAACGCTGTCGTAACTGGATCTCCTACACACAATCCCAATTCCCCTTCAAGGCCTTCATGTTTAAATGGGCTGCTGCTCATCCATTGATGCCAAACTTGCTCCCTCATAAGCACAGGATTTCCCTCCTGGCTGCTTTTGGGATTTCTTAGCAGATTCAGAACCTGATGTGAGATACGCACACCAGTCCATAAGCAGCTAACAATAAGGTTTGCCACTGGGATTCTGAGAGTGCTCCTATGCATCTAAAAGCTATGAGAAAATCCAAGCAAAACCACAGCAAATAGATATTTTTCCAGTGTAAAGGTGGTCACTGGGAAAACCTCTTCGAATGTTGCCTGACAGAAGACAGATAAAGGCACTGGAGACTTACTAAGGGAAAAGGGACAATGGCTATTTTTCTCTTGTTGACTGTGTCAACTGAGATGAATGACAAAGCTACTCAAAGGGTTTTAGAGATCACCATATAAGCAACAGAGCGTTGTTTTAGTGTTTACTAATTCCAATAACATAGAGCCAATGTCAGTAAAAGCTTTTAACAATTTTCCATTGCAAAGACTCGAATGCAGCCCTGCAAGGTAGGCTAGGTTGGCAGTGTCTGGGCCAAGATCACTGTGAATTTTGTGGCTCAGTGGGCATTTGAACCCGGGTCTCCTACTTTGCAGAGGGACATGGGTGGCGCTGTAGTCTAAACCACAGAGCCTAGGGCTTGCCAATCAGAAGGTCGGCGGTTCGAATCCCTGCGACAGGGTGAGCTCCCGTTGTTTGGTCCCAGCTCCTGCCAACCTAGCAGTTCGAAAGCACGCCAAAGTGTAAGTAGATAAATAGGTACCGCTCTGGTGGGAAGGTAAACGGCGTTTCCGTGTGCTGCTCTGGTTCGCCAGAAGCGGCTTTGTCATGCTGGCCACAGCTGTACGCCGGCTCTCGGCCAATAAAGCGAGATGAGCGCCGCAACCCCAGAGTCGGACACGACTGGACCTAATGGTCACGGGTACCTTTACCTTTGCCAACCTAGCAGTTCGAAAGCACGTCAAAGTGCAAGTAGATAAATAGGAACCGCTCTGGCGGGAAGGTAAACAGTGTTTCCGTGCGCTGCTCTGGTTTGCTAGAAGCGGCTTAGTCATGCTGGCCACATGACCTGGAAGCTGTACGCCGGCTCTCGGCCAATAAAGCGAGATGAGCACCGCAACCCCAGAGTCGGACACGACTGGACCTAATGGTCACGGGTACCTTTACCTTTACTCCTAGTTTGCAAATACGCATTTACAGCATGTATTACCATTTATTACAGCTGTAGCAACCTCGGAATGCTTATCTTTCCAATGCAGCTTACAAAAAAACAAAAACAAAAAACCACAGCAAACGATACCAACGTATGACCCCTTCTCACAGGGCCCTGTGGTGGGGAAGGGCTCAAACTCTGCGGGAGCAGGTCCATCGCTGAGGTGGTCCTTCCCACAGGAAAGGTGGCGGCGAGACATAAAAGCCCAGCTCTGAGGTGATCATCTTCGCCAGCCTCCCTCTCCTGACGCATCCCTCCCGCTCAGATATATATTATCTAAAGGCAGCTCCGATGTCGGCATTTTAAGAATATCACCCTATATTTAGCGGCTTAGACATTAACTTATACCGCCCCGGGGAGCCTCCTCGCTGCTCAGCCGAACCCTGCCCCTAGGGACGCCACAATCACCTTCCACAGCCGGCACAAGAAGCTCATTCCCCTCCGCGCTGCCATCTTGCCCTTCCCCAAGCAGCTTCCGACAGCCATGATATCATAGAGCTCAACTTCCTGTAGGGCCTCAGCGGCGGCGTCGATCTCTATGGCCTTGGGATACAGCCAACCATAGAGTTTTCTAGCCAAAGAAACCATAGAGGCGTAAACAACAAAAGTTCCTCCTCTGGTCGTGTGACTTTCTCCGCTAGAGCGGCAAAAGCTACAGCTGCTCATAAGAGAGGTTTTTATTGCTGCAGTGCCTTTGGCAGCAATGTAACAAGCAGATCTTCCAGTGTGGGGAAAATTTGATTATTACTATTTTATTTGAAGAAGTGCGGCATTATTATTATTATTATTATTATTATTATTATTATTATTATTATTATCTTAATGGCTTGCAAATTCTCCCTGCTCCAGGAGGAAGGAAAATACAAAACGGTCTAAACTTTCCCTTAATATTGCGGAAGAATGGCTAACGCCCGTATTCTAGAAAGTCTTGAAGATGAAATGCGTTTTGGAACTACAATTCCCATCAACCTCAGCATGCAATGCTGGCTTTCAAGGATGAAGGGAGTTGTAGTCCAACAGCAGATGGGAGAGGAGCTGGTTGCCATCCCTGCTCGCAAAAACCCTGCCGGCATAGTCAGTGGTTCATAAATGAAGTGTAAATGGCATTAGGAGAGCAACCTTGTGCTGCAGTTCTTAGTTCTAGCCACGGGTGTGGGTGTGTGTGAGAGGGTGGTGAAGAAGTTTGTTACTATTATTCATTAATTTTCTATACCACCTTTCATCCGCAGATCACAGGGCTGCTTACTGTATAAACACACAACACACAACACAATAAACAAAACAATAACTCCCCCTCCTGCCAGTTTAAAAGGCCACAGATTTTTAAAATTTAGCTGAAGGACTGAGAGAAGAGGAATGTTTTTGCCTGGCGCCTGAGAATATGTAAAGGTAAAGGTAAAGGGACCCCTGACCATTAGGTCCAGTCGCAGACAACTCTGGGGTTGCGGCGCTCATCTCACTTTATTGGCTGAGGGAGCCGGCGTACAGCTTCCAGGTCATGTGGCAAGCATGAGAATATGTACAGCTATGTAATGTACTCCAGGATTTAACTTCTGTCTGGTTGCAGATCGGGTGGAGTTAAGTTTATTACGGCTTATTATGATCTCCATCTTTCAGAACAGTTGCTACTTAACGCCACTTTGATAAAGGCTTTAATAAAGAAACATTTTCTTTACCAAACAAAACCACCACCACCCCACCCCACCCTTTTGTACAAACAAGCAGGATTGTTAAATAGTACTTTAAAATGCTGCTAAAGACATGAGTTTTGTAGCATCGATTAATGTTGTATGCTTTAGTCACACCCACTGAAATTAACGGATATGACGGAGGCCAGTTAATTTCAGCAGTCTAAGTGCATAGAACCACACTATGGTTTGCAGCTCTTTGCATTTGCATTTGTGTTGTCAACACGATGTTACCTTCAAATAACACAATTATATTTTTGTTTGTTATTATTTTTAAAACAACACTGATCTTGATCCTTCCCCCAAGGTCAAAGACAAAAAGCAACACCTACTTGTATGACTGGTAAGGACTGAAGTTGCTCCACAAATACCTATGGGTGTGGACTACTCTGCTCTAATTCAAATGTGTGCTGGGGTGGGGAGGGAGACGAACAACTAAATAATGCTCAAATGTGGACACAGCGTTAGCTGGATGCAACCGTCAACAAATTTAATATGAACTTCAGGCATCTGATGAAGTGGGCTATAGCCCACAAAACTTCATGCCACAATAAATGTGTCAAATCTTTACAGTGTCACAAGACTCTTGTTTTTGGTACATGAGACAAAAACAGATCCTCCTCTGGAAATTATTGAAATGTTAGCGTGGCAGTTATGCACACGCCTATTCTTTTTCACATATGTAGGGGGGGCACTACCTCTAAGTTTGGGGGCCCATTTTGGTACAGGCAACTCAGATAAACATTCCAACTTTTAAAAAATGCTACATATTTCAAATGAAGATTAATTTATTTAAAAGAATTCTTTTGTCACGTGAACAGGGGGGAAATCGGCAAAGTACATATTATCAAAAGTATAAAATACTGTTCTGTGGCAGCATTACATTGGATCCCTTTGATTTTACAAATACAATATTCTGTCGATTTAAGAAAAAGCTGAAATATTTTTATATAGTACATAGTGCTCTCATGAACTAAATGGGATTCATGCCCCCTCCAAAGAAACAAAAAAGAAAGGGGGAAAAGGAAAGAAAGAACACCATGGCACATCATCATATGAAATTAAACATTTTAGTGCAAACCTGAATAAAATTACACCCTGAAGTTAAACGACATGCAGTTCAGGTGCAATTAAGCCGTAACAGGCAAAGTTTTCTTTACAAAATAAAAAGAACTACATTAAATGTTTATTATTTATTCCCAAAGAACATTCTTTACACTACACTGTAACTCTGAAATTATTTACAGCTTTTCTGTAACAATATAACAGCAGTTAAATATGTCTGAAAATAAGATTTCCCCCCCCATAAAATAGATATTTTCTTTTTCTTTTGTTATGTACAATTTTTCTCTAATTCTCTACTGGAACTATACCACAATAAACATGAAACATTAACAAAAAGGGAAATAGAAGATCAAATTTTCCAGCAAAATGTTGACCACATTTAGATATTGTTTACCGCTCCAATGTTTTAGAAATACAGAACCTATGTATAGAAGTTAAACAAGGATCAATATTTCTTCCAGAAATTATTTTGAGATTCTCTTTGGTTATTTTAAGCCACATCATTTGCTCCACAATACTTTTACAATATGGCAATTTTCCCTGTAACACATTCCAGTGTGATGTAAGACTGCTACTAAAGGACAACTTTGTGGTTATAAATCTGAAGGAAAGGCCTAAACACTGCAATTTCACATTGGAGAAATCACTGCTCGCCAACAAGAATATGCATCACCCCAAACCTCCCATGTTTTAACAAGTCCTTACCTAGAACAGACGTTTGTTACATGGGCTTGCTGATGTAATGCAGCATTGTATAGTCAAATATAAACTCAATGAATCTGTTTGGAAGGAACTATTGTTATATACGCATTAGCCTCATCTCTTTATTTATTGGTTAGAGATCATGCATATGCCATAATAGGCTTCCAAACACTTGCAACCCGATTGCCTAGGACTGGTCAATTGGTTTCAAAGAACAGCTCAGCTGGTCTTTCTTGTGTATTACATTTAGATTCTGGGTCAGCCTGCTAAACTGGAAATGCAAGAAATCTTCATCCATGCAATCGTACTTTAATGGCAAATGGGGAAAGAATTAGTTAAACTGATTGGTCTAGATCTGCACAACAGGAAAGCATATACATTGGTAAGATTTCAGCTGATGCCCTCTGCTGTGTTAGCCAGGCAATACCACAGCATTATTGTGTTTGTGATGAGGAAGCAGTGGAAGACAGTCTGTGGTACCTATTTAGCTTGTTCTTGTTTTATCCTAAAGGTACAACGATTCCTTTGCCTACTGAAGGAGTGTGTCAACTGGTAAAATCAGCAGAAGTAATATTTTTTCCATTGCAAACAGGATAGAGATCTCTGGAACTGTGGCTATGTTTGCCTTGGCTGCTACAAAACTTTTGACAAAAAAAATCTGGATGCTTGTGTAATTAGTTGCCTATAGGCTGGATAGATTTTGTTTTATGATGCTCCTCTATTTATTTATTTTTTTGATGCATTATTTACTGCAACCGCATGTAACTGTTATGGCCAATGGCTAAAACAAATAATCAGCGAGCTGATCAGATACTGACCTACACAACAACACCATTATGCTAGTCCCCTGCCAAGCTTCTGACAACAGAATCTGATTACAGATGGAAAATACACAATCCCTGACTGTTGAGAATTCCTAAGGGTCTGTCCCAGTAGATGCCAGCCAATGAAAACTGGGACATTCCTTTTGAAAATAATACCGAGAGAGAAATATATTCCGCTCAGGCATGCAGGTACCAGCATCTCACTAAGAACACTGCAAATGTCACTTGCCAGCAAACATTTCATAGGAGAGCAAGGGTGCTTATAGGTGTCATGTAACTCCCTACATTAGCTAACCCCTGGAAATGGGTCAACCATGCAAGGCCGTCAGTGATCAGCTGAACATATGAGAAGCATCTCACACAGCATGCAAATTGCCAGTTCTCTCCATCAGTTATGTCGGGCAACAGCGACAGGTGAAGGCAAATCACACCCCTTGACTGATGGTAAAACACACTCAAGAACCATATCCAATTATCCAAAGACAACCTGGGTGACGCTAGCTATTCCCTGACAAGAACAGATTCTCAGGGGGAAAGCTTGGGGAAAAGAGAGGAGTAGCTTGCTTTCAATGATTATTAAATCGGTCCACTCATATTGAAAGCTGGTTCATCTTCTCTGAGATTGTCTCCATGCAGATCCTCAGGGACAGGGCCACACAGAGGATGAGATTCCAATTGGAGATGCAATTGCCTGGAAAACTAGTATCTGACCATGGTTTTTTGGCAGCAATTTAAGTGAACAAAGCAACACATTTCTTTTCAACCCTGAATCACTACTGAGAAGTATTGGATGTAAACTGGGAACGCCCTGGGTCAGGTGCTACTTTTTTTCTGAAATGCTTGGGGGAGGGATGTGCCAAGTGGAGACAATTTCAGTTGTCTAAAGTGGCCCTGGCTTAAGAGGGTCAATCTTCACTTGATTTGGGGGCATCCAAGAGCCACGTCTCACCAGTGTCACCCATGACTGGCGCAACTTTTGAACCCAAGTGGGAGCATGGCCATGAACGGTTTGGCTTTGATTGAGAGAAATAAAGACGTTTCTGGCTATTAACTTTTTCTAGGGCTCTGGTCTGACTCTTAGGTGCATACATAAGATATAGTAACTGTCTATTTCCCCATCATACTTTGCAACTTTTATAAGCAATAGAGGTGATGCAAAAGAAGACCGTGCCTGGGGAATAATCCCACTCCTAGCTCTGGGAAGGAAAAGGGTGCAAGCTGCCTAGCCAAGTCATTCCAAAATTGAACATGTTGACTTACTTGAACAGGAATAAGGAAGCTGTGGCCTGATAAGAATTTCATATAGAAGAGGTGTGTGTGTGTCTATTTATTGCATTTCCATACCTGCCACCCCCTGACCCAAACTGCTGAATGTTTGCTGGGCATTATCGCTTCCAAGAGCAAAACTATAGCTCCCTAAGAGAGTCCTGCCAGGCATAAAACCCTCACTGTTAAGTGTATATTTATGCTAACATTATCAGCCAAGCTATGTAATTTTTATTTACTTCTTACATACATACATAAACGGCCTCTGGCCACGATGAAAACCTTAACGTGCTTAGAAAAAAGGAACGATTTACCTAAAAGTGGAAACCTCCCCCCTCTTCTTTCTGCGAGGAAAAGTCTTGATAAGTACCACTGCCTCTAGGCAGCAAATAATAATAATAATAATAATTAATAATAATAATAAATCCCTGCATACTCTCAAGGATAACCTTTTTAAAACAAAAAAAGTGATAAAACTTTTGCAAATGGAGGTATTTCAGTGCATTCCTACTAGGAATGCACATCCAAGTCCAAGTATCTAAGCCAGTAGTCTCCAGTCAAAGGACTTTTCAGACGTGCCTCAGCAGCATCTCCCATGGTGAAGCCTCCAGACATCTGATTTCACGGACTGTGTCCCTCCCTCAATCCTGTTTAATCGGGAGCTCTGAAGTGCACAACGCGAGTAGAGCCCTTCTCAAAGAAACAGATTGCCTCATAAAAGGGAAAGAAGGAAGTGAATGCAGATTCGAAGAGGGCTAATCTAGCTGTTCTCGCTTGTTTCGGGGCCGCTCGAATTTCTTCTGGGTCAAAGTAAAGCGGAATAGGCCACCGAGCCCATCCATCTGTACAGAGCCAAGTACAAAGCCAGTCTTCTTCTTAAGAAGGAAATCTGAAGGCGCCTTGGAAGCCTCCATCCACCACAGAACATTCTGTGTTATGGGAAAGAGCTTGCCACAGCTACTTGCCTGCCTTAGGTATCCCATCAGCAGAGAGGCCCTATAACAGTTAGAGCAAAACTTTCAGATGCCAACAATCCAAGTCTCGGCTTCTGTTTATTGCAGAGACAGCATTCTTTGTTGTGGCAGATGTTTTGAGGCCAGAGCTGAAGGCACAAAATGAAACACATTTTGAAAAGAAAAAGAAACCAAAGTCTACTCGTATAGGGGGTGTGGTGGGAGGGAAAAGGAAAACCCTGAGGTGTTGCAAATGAATTTGGGGACTTATCACGTAAATGCCTGAAAGGAAACAGTTAAGGAAATAAGACTTGCAAGGTATTTGACAAAAATACCTTTTGAATGAGAGGAAAAAATGAATCTTTTTGCAATCATAGTTGCAAAAAGTAAAATGACCAACAGCAATAACCAGATTTATCCCACCCTCCTCCACCCCAGAGTTACAAAAACAAAAAAACATTCAAACTATTCAGATAGTTTAAAATAAAAGGGAAGTAAACACTTAACCCTCCCAGCTGAAGGAAAATAATTCCAACAGGCATCCATAATTTTACAGAATGGCTTTTTTCTCTCTCTACAGCTCCACATCATCCTGAAGCAAATCTGTGTCTTCTTCATCCAGTAAGAGGTCAGGGTCTATCACTTCAGTGCCGTCCATGACCTCTCCCAATTCCTGGACAACATCGCTGCTGAGGTCATCGGCTTCCTCAACCTGCTTTATCAAGTCCAAATGATCCAAGGGTATCAAGCTATGCCCAGAGGGCCCCGTGGTCCTTGCAATCGTGGCCGCCATTTCAGCTGCAACAGCAGCCTTCTGGGCTTTCTGCCGCTGCTGCTCCTCCTGTTGCCGGTGTGTTTTCATGTGAGCGTTCCGGCTTTTGATTTTGAAAAACATCCTAGCATGGGGGTGGGGGGGGGAGGAAGAGAAAGGAATGCGGGGGGGGGGGGAGAGAGAGAGAGAGAGAGAGAGAGAGAGAGAGAGAGAGCAGATTTCAGAAACTATTATTTTGAGTTATATGAGGACCTGTGTGCTACTGCGAACATCCAAAAAGTGTAGATGTTAGTTGAATATACAGTTAAATGCATTTTCAAGCAGGCAGACTTTGGCAATGTAATAAAATTATTACTATTTATTATTATTATTACTATTTATTATTATTATTATTATTATTATTATTATTATTTATATCCTGCCTATCTGGCTAGTAGTAGTAGTGCTAGTATTACTATTATTATTACTACTATTATTTTGCACCTTGTGAGCTCAGCTGCCTGTTTGGGGTAATTGCCCACACTGCCCTAAATCCAGCACTGTTTCCAAGCATTCACAAGAAGGGAACCAGATGTTAGTTAAGCCTTTGAATGATCATTTCAGGGGTGGGGGGGAAGGTGGCTGCCTTGTTACCAATGGAAGGATACTGGAAGGTGAGGGGAGAACTGGGCTCCAAGGATGGGTGCCCTCTGGTATGTGCCCTCTGCTCTCCCAACACCCATCCCGTCATCAAGGGATGGAGGCAGACCAGGCCCTTTTGCTGCTAAAAGTTCCTTTGTAGAAAAGAACTCTGGGTTGAAATAATGAGCAATAGATGGTATGCATCCTCAGGCACCAATTCCCTCATTCTCCAGGATCCTTGGGGCCAAGCGCTGCTGAAAGGGTGGGTTGTTACAAGAAGTCCCGGTGGGCACTGACAGCAAAGCCTCGCAGGGATCAGCTGCATCAGCAGCAGGGAACCATCAGACCTGCCACGCCTCCCCATTTGGACTGTGAGGCTCTTTCGGCCACACCACACACTCACCTGTCCAACCCTTGACATTATATACGATGCCAAGTGTGGGACAGGTAAAAGATGCGGCTGGGTCAAAGGCATAACTCGCCAGCCGATCAGCAGTACCTGCAAAACACAGCTGCTCTATACAGATTCAGACCACTAGTCCACCTAGCTCAGGACTGTCTACACTAGCTGGAAGCAGCTCTCCGGGATTTCAGGCAGGGAATGTTTCCAGCCCCCCCTGGAGATGCCGGGTTTTGAACCTGGGATGTCCTGCAAGCACAGCAAAGTTTCTGCCGCTGTGATGCAGACCACCCATGGATTCATAGTCCAGTGGTACACCATACAAAGTACTTCACAAACAACAACAATCACCAGCTTGTCAGCTCCTGCGAAAAGGCCTGCATGCCGCGCATTACTTTGAAGCAGCCGGTTGATTGATGAAGCTTGCATAGCTCTGTGCACATTTCAAGCCCCAGGTGGCTCCATCCACCTCTCAAACTCAGTGTACAGCGAGTGGGGGAGATGGGGATCCAGTCCAGTGGCCAGATCTAGTTCCCCACCCTGGACTACACTGGAGACATAGAACTTCCTGGTGCAGCCAAGGGGTCTTGCTGTCAGTGCCTATCCGCTGATTGTTGCTGGCAGCGAACTACCCTGGGATTGGCTACATCAAGAAGTTTCCCATCCTCTGTTTAGGCGTCAAAACACTGCAGGTAACCCAAGGAAGGATCACAGCAGGACCCGCCAGGGGTGTGGCCTCAGGCACATCCCAAGGGCCAGACAGGTGGGGCACATTTTGAACCTGGGCCAAAGGTTCCCTGCCCCTGGTTTATACTATTCTAGGGAGCCCCACTCCTAACATCTCAGCTTATTCCCCCGTGATGAAACAACTACGTTCTCTCTGTGTTTTTCACATCTACTCACTTGCCACATTCTTTACAAGGGAAAAGTGTAGTTGGGTCTGTCTCGCCACTTGTCGTACTGTGAGCTGGGGAGCTTTTGGCAGGGCCGTAATCATTCTGGGAGCTGGATTTCTGCTTCGCACCGTGGCTCCCGCCGCGGGGTTTCGTCACAGGGTTTGTACCGCCATGAATGCGGACGTGGCCATTCAGAGCTGGTCTGGAGTTGAACATCTAGGGGGCAAAAGGATAGCTCAGTTGGTGGAGCCTGAGGCTCTTGATCTCAGGGTCGTGGGTTCAAGGCCCATGTTGGGCAAAAGAATCATGCATTGCGGGGGGTTGGGCGAGATGGCCCTCGTGGTCCCTTGCAACTCGACAGTTCTAAGTCACGAAAGTGAAGTGCAATCAAGAGTTTCCCATAGGCATCTGCTTGGCCACCGTGAGAACTGGATGCTGCACTAAGAGAGGCCTCTGGCTTGATCCAACAGGCTCTTCATATGTAATATCAAAGCAGTTCTAAACAGGAACTTCTTTTGCTCTCATTCTGGTTGCTTGCTTAAAAACAAAAACTTCCACCTAGCCCAACTTTGTTTTTCTTGACCACCGTATTAAACAGAAAGGAGAAGGGGGGGAAAGGGAAGAGACCTCTAGGCACCTAGGAAGAGACTTCTCGGGCCTCGTGTGTTTTGGAATACAGTGGACCCTCGACTTACGAAGGTAATCCGTTCCTCGTAAGTCGAAAAAATCGTAACTCGAGTCCCCATAGGAATGCGTTGGAGAACGCATTCGTATGTCGAAAAAACCTTCGGAACTCGAGAAAGCCGCATTTAAAACGGCTGCGGCTTCCGATCGGAAGTCGAAAAAATTCGGAAGCGGCGGCCGCTTTGATCCCTCGTAACTCGAAAAACTCATAAGTCGGGTCTTTCGTAAGTCGAGGGATCACTGTAAATCCTTCTTCAGGGGGACTCTTGAATGACAGTTTGTGACCCAGTCTGTAAAGCACAGCTGCAGCTTGGTTCCTAGAGAGCTCAACGAGGAGGATTTTCTCCAAAATGTGTTGGGCTTAATAAACCTTTTCTTGTGTATTCGGGAGATCTCCAACCTTTTCCTTCCTATGATGGCGGCCAGCCAATTCAACAAGCCCTCCCCAAATGTCTTACCCTTTCATCATGGGCGAGTTGATCCATCTCCCTGACGGCTTCGGGTTGCCCTCTTCTGACCTTTTTCCAGCTCTACAATATCCCTTTCTGAGGTGGGGCAACCCAAACTGGACGCAACATTCCAAGCACAGCTGTACCATAGAATTAAAATGTTTCCAAGTCCACTTACCGCTCCGCAGTCCGGCATTTCACATGTAAATGAGGTCGCTGGGAGTGTGGGGCTTTGCAAGGCAGGCAGGTTAATAGGTTCATCAGCAATAATTGAAGGCGGCTCAGGAGAATTCTGAATTTCGGCTTCCTCTTTGACTGACTTCTTGTCCTCCTCTGCCTGCTCCTCTTCCTCCAATTCATCATCTTCGCCGCTGGTCTGAAATTCAAAAGGGATTTTAGGGGCAGTGGGGTGGAGAGCAAGCATGCCTTAAATAAATGGAAAATAAAAAAATTAAAAAATCCCTTCCTGAAGAAGTATGCATGCACACGAAAGCTCATACCAAGAACAAACTTATTGGTCTCTAAGGTGCTACTGGAAGGATTTTTTTTTATTTTTTGTTTTGTTTTGACTATGGCAGACCAACACGGCTACCTACCTGTAACTTAAATAAATGGAGACAGGGAAGCTCTTCTCTCAGCTCTGAAGGAGGGAGGGGTCTTTCCCCAAGCTGGCTGACCTCCTCCCAGCTCAAAAAAATAAAGTTGAACGGCTGGTAAAAGCTGCTTTCACCAACCTGGAGCACTCTGGCTAGCAGTGGCTCTCCAGGTAAGAGGTCTTTCGTATTCCTTGCTATCTGATCCTTTAAACTGGAGATGCCAGGGAATTTCTGAACCTTGGAACAATGTCAGAAATAAATATCTGGAGAGCACAAACTAGAAAAATAAAAAGGAGGGTGGCTCTTACCAGGCATTCATTTTTCACTTCTGCTAAGCGTGTTCTGTGCTTTCGTCCTAAATGCATGATTTTCTTCCAGGTATAATAGTATTCCACACACTGGGCCACCGTCTTCGACTTCACCTACAGTCAAACAATAATCCAGATGTTGCAACGTTGATCTATGGGTTGTGCAGCGTTCAGCACAACACCAAAAAGATCACTCATTCGTGTCTTGATCACAAAGAGCGGAGGAAGGCTTGAAAGCATGAATTGGGCTACGCGTCTTATGGAAGAATTTTTACCCATGCTCCCAGTCACAAGCTCGTTTTTATCCTGCCAGTCCATTATGGAGCACTGGGTGACTGTCCTGTTTAGACTGGGAGAGGGGCTGGGCTCTATGTCACCCAATGAGATTCATTTACCGAGTAGGGAATATGAACTTGGGTCTCCCCACTTCAACGCAGATGCTCTCTGCCCCAACCACCTACCCTTCAACATTCCCTCTCCCCCAATTCCCTCTAATTTCAGCAACAAATTCTTGCTCGGTATCACAGACACAGCAAAATAAACCAAATGCTTAGAGGTGTCTCTCATAAGCTAAAATGTATGAATGACTCCCAGCCTGAATGAATGAGCACTGCTTGGTGGGAGAGTGTGGAAGGAAAGTTAATGTCCACCATGTGGGTAAAAGTACATGATAATGGTGAGCATAAGAGCCAGGGAGATGGGGTCTGGGTGAGAGCCAGGGAGATGGGGTCTGCGTGGGGAACGGAGACTGAGTTTCGGAACCAAACAATTAGATACAGGTGCACTGCGTGAAACAGGGCGATGTTTTGCATCCTACTATTCTATTTGTGCGTTGACGTTATTGCTTAAATGGAAATACTAAATCTGTTTCACTTTTTTGTATTGTTTTATGCATTGTTGCGTGCTTTTTCTTTTTAAATTCATTGATACTCATATTTTCCAGTTGTTATATTTATTGTTCATTTGTTATGTTGTGAATCACTTTGGGCCTGGTTTTTGCGGGAAAGTGGCAAAGAAAAGCAACAGGGGATGGTGATGATGTTGATAATGTTATACTTTCATATGATGAAACTAACTTAGCAGCTGAAAAGCACAAGATCAGGAATGTCAGAACAAAGCACGAACAAGGACAAAAAGCCTTACCATTTTCTGTACCAAAATAAAATCTTTGCTGTATGTGTGTAATGCTTTGCTGAACAGCTTTCTTTCAACGGGTGTCCACTGGTCTGAACCTGAAAGAAACAAACGGATAATAATCGAGGGTGGGGGTGTGCCTGCACCATGGTACAAAAATAAAACTGCTATCACATTTGCGAAGCTAAGCAGGTTCCTGTATGGTTTCAAATTGGATGGGGAACCGCATGTTGAGATTCCTGCATTGCAGGGGGTTGGACTAGATGACCCTTGGAGGTCACTTCCAACTCTACAGTTCGAAGATTCTATGATTTCTGTAAGTGGGTGTGTATGTATACTGTCAATGGAATAACTATTTTCTCTGAACTTCATCAATGACACTAGGCAGCTGCATTCCTTCCACGAGCAAAGGACCCATACACACAACTAGCCTTTATTAGGTAATCCTTTTAACTCATCCATTCAGGAACTTACCAGCATAGTGATAACTTGCCAGAGGATGCGATTTTGCTCTTGCCGGCTTCAACAAAAGCAGCATCTCCAGAGCGACCTGCAGGACAAAGAGAGGCAAGCAGAATTGTATACAACCTGTTCTTAATTATGATGACTCTACCTTCTTTTAAGACTCTATGACTCTTAATTATTATGACTCTTTTGCTTCTTTTAATAATGTAATAAAATAATATTTACATACCATTTGTACTATGTGCACTAAGAGCTCATACATTCTCTCAGCAATCCCTTTTCTCAAAATTTATTTATGCTTTTCAGATTTATACATTTCATTATAATTTTACAATCATTTTAACATTTCAAAACTTGACTTCCTTCCCCCTCTTTCTGCAGTTCCTTAAATTTTTAATATCTTCTGTATACCCAAATTAACTTAATTTGCTCATTTATTCATCTACGTTAAGTATATACTCTTATAAAGCTGCAAGTTATTGCAACAATCCTGCCAATGTTCTTATCTGTTTACAATTTATCTGTAAATATTCAATAAAGCATCTCCATTCTTTTATAAAACATCTGTTGCCTTGATTTCTTATTTTTCCGGTAAGTTTCACCATTTCTGCATATTCCGTAAGTTTCTGTATCCATTCTTCCTTTGCTGGGACTTCTCAGCAATCCTTAAAACAGCCCTGTGAGCAGGCCAGTCTTATTATCCCCATGTTATGGACGGAATAATAAAATAAAAGGTTTCTTTTGAGAGAGGAAAGTGGTGGGTGCCAAAGTGAGGCTAAATTCTCCCAATTAGTCACTGGAAAAAGCTTGCTTTGTGCCCGGTTTCCTCATGAAGCCTGTTACACATATTTTAACACATATATAGGAGAGGATAAACAAACTGCTCTTACCATAACGTCTCCTCTAGCCTCAAAGAGAGAATGCAAGCCATATTCAAGGTTCGTTCCCCCACCAGTCAATACACTTGAACAACACAGATTTAAAAGGCTGGTCACTGTAAGAAAACAATTCAAAACTGTATTGTCAAACCCGTCCAATATTCAGCCTGTAAGCGAAAACATAAATCTGAAAGGGTCATAAAGTCAGCACAAATCTAATTCTTACAAGCTCAGATACTCATTTTGAGAAAGTTGGAACAGAAAACCAGTGGCACCTTGATTCTCGAACTTAATCCGTTCCGGGAGTCTGTTCGACTCCCAAAACAGTTCGAAAACCAAGGTGCGGCTTCCAATTGGCTGCAGGGGCTTCCTGCACTCAAGAGGAAGCTGCGTCAGATGTTCGGCTTCTGAAAAATGTTCACAAACAGGAACACTTCTGGGTTTGCGCCGTTCGGGAACCAAAACGTGTGAGTACCAAGGCGTTTGAGAACCAAGATACGACTGTACCAGACAAGTCTTTCGGAGGGATTGGCCGAACGCATATATGGGTTGAAATGCACCTACCAGCATTATTTTAAACACTGGGGGAAATAATATTGCTTTTACCTGTTTTACGGGTTTTTATATTGTATTTTGTACAGCACTTAGACACTCTTAAATATTAATTAAGCTATTTAGAACAGCTAATAAAAATAAAAAATAAAATAAAATAAAATAAAATAAAATAAAAACAGGTAGCAACCGTTTTGCGTGGGGGTTCCATTCTGAGTCCCCCCCCCCCACCGTGCTGGCGGTCACGTGTTGCTTGGACCCATGTAAAATGATCTCGCTGCCTGTAATAGTAATAATTTTTATCAGATTTATATGTTGCCCTTCAACCCGCAAGGTTCTCAGGGTCTTACGCAACAAAATAAATGTTCAAATAAATATGAAAACTATGTAAACCAGGCATAAGGAAAACAGAAGCATTAAAATAATACCCAACTAAAATTATGAACAGTCCAGCAGCCAGGCGAAAAACTCCCAAGGCTTGAGGAAAAAGGCACGTTCTGAGCTGACATTATAAGAGTGTCAAAGTGGTGATCAGGTTAAAGGACAGCAAGAGATGTTATTCTGCACAGATACATGGCAAGTCATGTGAAGGTCAGTACCCATTTAATGAAGCGATGACTTTTACGCCATAAGACACAGAGGTGGAACGATAAACCAGGACAGGACACTTGGCAGAGATGCTTAGATCAGTTGCAAAGGGGGTTAGAAAACACAGTACCTCTTTGCTGGATATCTTTATCTTCCAGTTCTGGCTCCGGTTTCCAAACTAAAGTTGCCTTGTGATCCTCTTCCCCCACCAATGCTCTGTCTTCAAGTTCAGGAATATTGGCTTGGAATCTCGATCCAATATTGATATGCCTGAAAGCATATAAAGAAACTTCATCTCCTTCCCATTTCACTCAACTCACCAAAATTTGACGTCGAGGTTTGGTGGGCAAAGTACTGTGGTTAAAGCGCCGGGCTACGGCTTGGAAGACCAGGGCTCAAATCCTCACTCAGCCAGGAAACTCACTGGGTGACCTTGGGCCAGTCACTAACTCTCAACCAAACCTACCTCACAGGGTTGTTGTGAGGATAAAGAGGAGGAGGGAGAACCACGTACATCACTGTGAGCTCCTTGGGGGAAAGATGGAATATACCTATGCCATACTGGTTTGAAAACAGGATATACTCCGCCCTGCTCAACCTGACTTGTATAAAACCTGAGTGGGGTCTATTGTTGCACTCTTAAAAGTACCATGATTTTAAAAATCTGCTTTTAGCGGTGTGGCCTATATTTGGAGGTGGCTTACATTCAGGCCAATACAGCAATAAGCAAACAAGCCCAGACATAGCACAAAATGCACAATCTGTGAGGGAAAGCATCAAAATGAAACTTCATATTAACCTGAGTATAGTCATACCTTGGGTTACAAACGCTGCAGGTTGCGTGTTTTCGGGTTGCGCACCACGCCGAACCCGGAAGTACCGGAATGGGTTACTTCCGGGTTTCGGCGCTCGCGCAGAAGCACTAAATCACACTTTGCGCATGCGCAGAAGCACCGAATTGCGACCCGCGCGTACGCAGATGTGGCGCTGCGGGTTGCGAATGTGCCTGCCGCACGGATCACATTCGCAACCCGAGCGTCCACTGTATTTAAAACTGTGCCCTTGCCCCAACAGAACTGGGTGATTAAAAAGTCATGGAATTCAACGGCAAAACTCTGTCTTGAGAGAAGAGTTAAGGAACAGAGTTAGGGCAATTCAAATGCTAGCAAACAAGGAAGCTTTAAAAACTGAGCTGTTCCAGTTCTTCACTCTCCAGCCCCCACGTGGACTTTTTAAACAGATATAATTGTAATGAAAAACAATATGAATAAAATGCAATTGTGAGGCGGAAAGGAATTCCCATCTTGGCTATTATCTGCCAAGCAACCAGTTGAAAATGGTTATGTATGCTTAGTTTAGCTGAATGTCATTCCATTAATAGTTAAGCTGGGTGAGGCAGGGATTTTATTAATGGTTTGAAAAGCTTAAACATGATGCCCAATGAGTGCAAGGTTTTAGGAGCCACCAAGGAGAAACCTGGGTCTTTGACTACATCAGTTTGCCACACAAAGGTATAGGAAGTGCAAGGGTCACTGAACATAGGAAAGAATACATTCCTTCGGGGTATTTAAAGTGTCAATTCCATATGCTTCATTTTGCACTTAAAGATACCTCCTCCCCCGTCACCTCTGATTGAGCTATTTATATTGGTTGAAGAATCCAAAGCATTGCACGGGGGTTCTTTTACACGAAAAGTACCACTTCAGAGATCACCCTATGTGCATGAACAGGGCACCACACCAGATATACTTGTTCTTGAAACTCAGGGGTCCTTTTGAAGCAGCGTGAGAATCTGCAGTTGTTGTTGTTTTTAAAAAATAATTGTCAAGGCAAACCACTGGCAGCGTTCACATGTCACACTAAGCCATGCTTAACGGTTTTTACCAAGAACAGGAGATGGCTTCTGTTTTCCACCTCGCCCAGCAACAAACCCCAATCCCTGGCTTAGTGTTGCATCTGAGAAAGGGGTCGTGGTTAGTTTCACTCCCAAACACAGCACAATGTTAAGTGTTCAATCCAAACCAGAAACCAGGGGTCGTGGAAGAAGTGAGGCAGAAGCAGCCTCTGCATTCATGGCAAACCATTAACTATGGCTTACTGTGAACATGTAAACTACAGTTGTACCTTGGTTCTCAAACGCCGAAAACCCGGAACTAAGTGTTCCAGTTTTCGAACATTCTTTGGAACCTGAGCGTCCGACGTGGCTTCTGATTTGAGTGGAGAAAGCTCCTGCGGCCAATCGGAAGCTGCGTCTCGGTTTTTGAACGTTTTCGGAAGTCGAACGGACTTCTGGAACGGATTATGCTTCAGAACCAAGGTACGACTGTACTAGACCCAAGATGCAAACGCAGTCCTGTTTTGGATCGCATTCAGTTTATAAAACTACAGTGGATACTGAGTGATGTCTGAATACATGAGACTAGTTCTTACGGTTGTACGTCAATGGTCTGTTCTCCAGGTCCTGGGGTGATCGGGACACTGGCTCCATCAACGCTATCTGTAAGAAAAACAAGAATATGTCATTCTGTGTGCAGGCAGGCACTCCCTTCACTAGTACAGATTTGCATCTTTCTGGGAAAGCCTAACAGAAAACAAAACAAAACTTAATCGGGACAAAGGGTTGTATCCAACAAAGCAGTACTCAGAGTAGAAACACTGAAATTAATTGACCCGAGTTAGTCAGAGCCATTAATTTCAATTGGTCTACTCTGAGTAGGACTAGCACTGGATACAACCCACTGACTGCCTGAGCCATAGCTCAAGGATAAGAATACGCATTTTCGTACAGATAGTTCTAGGTTCAATCTCTGGCCTTTCCAATTAAACAGATAAAGATAGCAGGGGATGGGGAAAAGCCTCTCCCTAAGATCCATCAACGGGACGCAGGTGGCGCTGTGGGTTAAACCACAGAGCCTAGAGCTTGCCGATCAGAAGGTCGGCGGTTCGAATCCCTGCGACGGGGTGAGCTCCCGTTGCCCAGTCCCTGCTCCTGCCAACCTAGCAGTTCGAAAGCACGTCAAAGTGCAAGTAGATAAATAGGTACTGCTCCAGCAGGAATGTAAACGGCGTTTCCGTGCACTGCTCTGGTTCGCCAGAAGTGGCTTTGTCATGCTGGCCACATGACCCAGAAGCTGTACGCTGGTTCCCTCGGCCAATAAAGTGAGATGAGCACCGCAACCCCAGAGTTGGACACGACTGGACCTACTGGTTAGGAGTCCCTTTAACTTTACCTTTAAGATCCATCAAAGTAGACAGGGATGGCAAACCTGTGACCTTCAAGAAGTTACTGGACTAAAACTCCCATTATCCCTGGCTATTGGCCATGCTAGCAGCGGCCGATGGGAGTTGGAGTCCAACAAGATCTGGATGGCCACAGGTTCTTAAGACAGATTCGTATGTTCGGCGGCATCTGCATATATGAATGTGACTAGTATGAACTACACACTTGAGACTATCTTGTAAAAATATTACGAGTTAAAACTGTTAAAGAGATTATTCAAGGCCACAAGCAAGTAAAATTCTGCACTGATGAAATCGGGTGGTGGGGGTGGGGATTGTTAAACCATGGTGAAAACTGTCCCACTGCAAACTAGCGGAGGCTCTACAAATGGAACAATGTATGTTTGCCCCCTATGAACGTTATCTGCTATCTTCTTCCCTTGATGGTGCTCCAGAACCCGAGGTCTGAGACCAGACACCTTTTTTTGCACACACCTTTCAGCCAGACAGTTCTCATGACAAGAACCTAAGTGGAAATGACATCATGGCCCCCATGCTCAAGAAGCCCCACCTGGTCCAAAGGGCTGATAAGAGACCAGTGCAAAACCAGACCAGGATGGGGAGTTTTAAGATGCCAAATAGAACGATCAATGATTGTATACAATGCATCTTTGTTGCTGAACTATACCACATGAGGTTGCGGGTGAAGGGGCTGGGGTTCAAAAGTTTGAAGGCTGCTTTGTGCAAAAACCTCCCTAGCAGGTCAGTTAGAAGACAAGGCTAGAACCCTTTTTTCTAGAAAAATAGGTGCCCGTACACATCATGAAGTGCCACACCTTTTAACAACAACAACAAGAGGTGCTGGTGCTGGGTAGCCTTGAGTGCCCCCTGGGGGGGAAAGCACTGGCTTTGACTAGAAATTCTAGTTTTGTGCATGCAAGCTATTTGCTGCTGTTGCTTTTAACGCGAGTGACCATTTAGATTTTCTACCTCCCACCTGCAGCCTCAAGTGGTACTGTTCATCAACAGATTTATTATGTGGGGCAAGTGATCATGTAGCTCGATCCTAAGATGGGTTGCATGGATTCCAGGGGCAAATGAAGGGAGTCTTTCAGGGTGGCATCTTCCTGGGGATATTCTACAATCCCTCCTCTTCGGACACGTGTGAGCAAGAGAGAAACTGCTATCTGAGTGACCCCAAAATAAAATGCCGTGTGATGTAAAAACCAGCACTGTGCTATACAGAAGTGAGGCAAGTCGTCAGCATGGACACTGGATAAGTTTACAGCAGTGGTTCCTAAACTTTCTCCCCCGTGGACCACTTGAAAATTGCTGGACCACTTGAAAAAAATGGCCTTGGCAGAACACTTAATTTCTGCCTGTTGTAGCAACTGTAATGCACTGGGGCTAGATACCGTATGATTTTTAATTGTACTTCAATGGCTTCTTTTACGGCTTGGGTTGCATTTTATTGCATCCCATAGAATCTGCATTGCGATACAGTAAAATGCAATGCAAGAAATAACAGGCACGATAAAACACAACTATAATAATAATAATAATAATAATAATAATAATAATAATAATAATTTATTATTTATACCCCACCCATCTGGCTGGGTTTCCCCAGCCACTCTGGGCGGCTTCCAACAGAACATTAAAATGCAGTAATCTATTAAACATTAAAAGCCTCCCTAAACAGGGCTGCCTTCAGATGTCTTCTAAAAGTCTGGTAGTTGTTCTCTTTGACATCTGGTGGGAGGGCGTTCCACAGGGCGGGTGCCACTACCGAGAAGGCCCTCTGCCTGGTTCCCTGTAACTTGGCTAAAAATCAATATGTGTATTGCATGTGGACATGTCATGGACCACCTGTACAAAGCTGGTGGTAAATGGGCCGCAGTTTGGGACCCCCTGGTTTACAGAGCATCATCATACTTACTAGATCGACAGAGAAGTATCCGGGGAGTAGGTGTCAAAGGTGTGAGCGGCAGCTGGGGGTGAGATGCACCGTGAGCGGATGTGATGACGCTGCTGAAGAGGCCAGATCCATGACGTACCGGGCTGAGCATCGGAGGTGGGGTGTAAGGAGGAGGGTCGTGAATGCTGTCAAGCAGGTGGTCTCCTAGGATGCGGGGAGAGCGTAGCTGGCTTTGGTACAGCGTCGCGCCCAGGTGGGATGCGGCGAGGTTGTAAGAAGGTGGCGGTATGAACAGAGGCTCAGGTCTGTGGCGGTATTTTTTCTTGTCTTGAAACGGCTTGAAGCTTTCTTCAGAGTTGGCAGTGCTTTGGTGCTGTTTTCTGTTGAGGTCCTGAACGGAAGGTTTTCAGCATTCAGACAACTTAAGACATAACATGGGCAAACTGCATCATGTACTTGGGAGTCTCAGGCGGACATGAAAAAACCCTGAACCAACTCATGAGCCTCTATGAACCAGCCTATATTTTGATATCAACGAGGTGACACCCCAAAACAACCTCCACCATTCTTTTCCTTGGGTTGATAGCTAAGAAGTGGGCTTCCACCCACCTTCCCTCAGTTCTTCAATGGTCTGGCAGAGTGTGGGATTTTCCCAGTGGTGAAATGATTAGAAAATTAAAGTTAAAATGGGCCAAGCTAAACCAGAGACCTCCTTATGTACATTGGCAGCCTGACAGGGATCTTGACAGATCCGCAGAACAGCCCCAAAATATAGAGCTAGGTATGTATATTCAAAGTCTTGCAATTTCAGCCGCCAACTTATCTTTGATATTTATTTCCACTATCAAATGTGTTCATGAAACCATGCTTCAGCTCATCATTAGTCTTTAACTTGCTTTATTGGCATGCACGACACTGATTTTATGACCTGTGCTGCTGACCTCGTTTGCTGCTTATTTTACGTATAGGCTCCAGTTGCTTTAATTGATACCATCCTCATTTATTTGCACATATTTCATTATTTAGAGAGAGAAAAACGATGAACTACTAAACCAAAGAGCTCTCTAAGCAGCGTACAAATAAAACAACTGACCAAAGCATATCTAAAATCCACAAAAAACTGAAACACAAATATACACACAATAATTATCTTTAAAACATGGATAAAAAGAATCAATTTTAAAGTAAATAAATACAGGAAACTAAATTGCATTTGGCTGGCTTGTTGATATGAAAAAGCTTTCAGCAAGCACCAAAGTGGTACAGTGCTTATGCTATAAGTTTGCTTTCCTGTATGTGGGGTGTTGTTGTTTTTTGTTAAAACTTCCCATTTTCAGGAAAAAAAGTAAGAATGGAATCCTAACCTCCGCCTGGCCCTAAAACCAATGGAGTTTGGATGGTGTCCTGGTGCATCTCTGCTGAACTCCACATGTGGAGAGAAGCATCAGCAGCTAAGAATCCCCCAGCTATGCAGAGACCCCAGCCATGCCCAGGCAGGCAGAAATCTATGGCCAGTGGTTTTCCTGCTGGTTTCTGCAGGCAGAAAGCTTCACAGGATTGTTCTGAGGGTGAAATATAGAGGGTGGGAGAACCATCTATGCCTCTTTGAGCTCTTTTCGAGGAAAGGAGGGATAAAAATGTGAAAAATTAATGAATCCCTCCCCCAAGAAGCATTACGCAGGGCAAAATGGGGACGAGAACACTAAGCTCCGTACCCCTCAACTGCTGCCCCCCTCCACGAGTTGGAGGTCAAACATTTGAAGCAGGGAGCTTCCAGGACTCAGGGGGGCTCCCTGTGCGATTCAGACAATGCCACAAACTCACAGAGGTTGACAGGCATGGCAACTGAGGGGGACTGAGCTTAGCACACTCATCCCTGCTCCCCTCCACACACACATTCGCACAGGGGAGTCTACTCCCCGAAGGTGGTTTGTGTCCTTGAGAATTCACACAAAAATATCTATAATCTGCTTTTGGCGGGGGGAAGTGATTGTATGTATAGGGAGGAAAGGAAGGAGGAGACTTAATTAAGTCCTTCACAATACCTGCCAAAGTATATTATTCTTACAATAATAATTAGGCGATAAAGGCTATTTATCCGCAGGAGACAGTATAAGGCAAAATCCCACTCAGCCCTGATCCCACATTATTAAAAAAGAAAATGGTTTCGAGCAACATTAAAAACAAACAAGCACAAATAACACTGATAGGCAATAAATCCCTCTGCCTTTTTTTGGAGCGGGGAAACTTCCCGTTTAGGAATATTGGGACAATCCAGAAAGAAAAGGCTGCTTCTGCCTGAACTGGAAGAGACCAGGGTACCTGTTAGGGCTGGGCGATTTATCAATATATCATCCAAAACCAAAGTCCATATTGTGATACTGGTTTCATAATTTTTGACCTGGCAATATATCGCGAATCATGGTGTGTGTGTGTGTGTGTGTGTGTGTGTGTGTGTGTGTGTGTCTAAGAGATGAGTAATTATATCAGGCATGGGCAAACTGGGCCCTCCAGATGTTTTGGGACTACAATTCCCATCATCCCTGACCACTGGTCCTGTTAGCTAGGGATGATGGGAGTTGCAGTCCCAAAACATCTGGAGGGTTGAGTTTGCCTATGCCTGAATTTTATATATATTAGGAGACATCTGAAAGCAGCCCTGTATAAGGAAGCTCTTTACGGTTTGATGTTTTTCTATATTTTAATATATGCTGGAAGCCGCCCAGAGTGGCTGGGGCAACCCAGTTGGATGGGCAGGGTACAAATAATTATATTATTATTATTATTGATGATGATGAACATCGTCATCATCATCATAAATCACAATGTGGGAAAAACTGTGAAACCAACCAATACCTCTACATAACTCCATACTTATTTTCAGACACTGCAATATATCGGTATATCGCGGCGTTTAGCTGGTGATATATCACGATGTCGAAATCCAGGCATCGCCCAGTCCTAGTACCCAGTACTGCTTATGTCCAAACAGGGATGATGTTTAACAGGAAGGACTTAAAAAAAAATGCAGAGGGATTCACGAGGCACCCCTAGCACAGTTAGTAGCAAGAGAACACTCACAGAGGACGGGCAGGGGCTGGCCACGTTAGGGGAGCATGGCGGAGAGCAAGTCATCCTCACAAGAACGGGCATCTCATCGTCTGAGACAGGCTTATCTTTAAGCACGGCGCTGCTGTCAGCGGCCTGCTTGCCGGGATCGGGTGACGGCAGCTTAACGGGCACCGACACAGGCATGACGATGGGGACGAAGCTCTCCGCCTCGGAGGGCAGCTGCTCCCGCTGGTGCTGGCGCTGGGGCTGCGGCAGGCTCTCCCCTTCGTCCTGTGCAGACAACCAAAGGCATTCAGCCTCAACCGTGGACTGCTCCCAACTAGAACACTAAAAGGCAGCACAGACAACAAATAAAAGAGTCTTCTGGTACTCTCAAGGTTAGCCAGCTTGTGGAGGCATTGGCCACTGTGGGCTGGAGCCCACTATGGAGCGGATCTGTCAAGTCTCAGTAGGGGGTCAACACGGCTACTTCTCTGGAAAACACAGCATGAAATGTGGCACGTGTGCATCCCAGGCAGAAGAAACGCCTCAGGACAGAACAGAAAGTTGACTTAGGTGAGGTGAGTGGACAAAATCCCTGTTTCGGGGGCAGGGATTATTGGTTTGTCGTTGTTCTTATTTTTGTTACGTATTTTGTGGGTTTTACATTGTAATTTTATGTTGTGAGATCCACAGATGAAGGGTGGTATACAAATTTAATAAGAATAATGGTATCATAAGGAGGCGTGGCAGTGTGTTCACAGCTAGGAGCCCCTTTCACTTGGAGGCTAGCCAAACCTTGCGCCTCAGAATAGCTCCCAGGTTTACATGACATAAGACATTGACAGATCTCCATCGATGGAGAATGAACATACTAGGAAACGAAACTGGAGAAAGACACATTTCTTTGACAATAGCAGGATCAGATTGAGAATCGTTGTATTAAAAAGAAAAATTGCAAAGCAAAGCAAGCAGCGAACTTTAGTCAAAAAGGGTGAAGGCCATACAGCAAAACACCACAGTGTTACCTGTCTGAAGACAGGAGATGCCCGTATCCCTCCATGAGACCTCATGTGGCCATTTAGGGCTGGCAAACTCTTAAATTCCTTCAAGCATACGGTGCACGTGAGTTTGCTCTTTGTTTCAGATCTCTCACTATGAGTTTCTTTATCGTGAATGCTGCTGAAGAAAGGAAGGAGAGACATGTTTTGATTAGGAATGTTCCCAAATACATTTTAATCCAGCCACAAACATGTACTCTTAAAAAATAATATCCACAGATTCTCTCTCTGACAGGGCCAGCTCGAGACATTTTGCTGCCTGAAGTGAAGGACCAGGTCTACTCTAGAGCAGGGGCAGGCAGAAAGTAGATGGGGATCTGCTGGCAGATCTTCAGTAGACTGGCATGGGGTTCTGACTCTCAAATGTCTAACAGAAACCTTCCCTGCTGAGTCCTGACCATAAGTTAGGCTGCTAAGAAAAAGAGAGATTGGTGGGGGAACAGCTGTACATTTATTAACCTGGGCTGAGGATGTGCTTGTGTTTAATTCTTACTGTGCATCCACCCTTCAGAACCATTATTTTGCATGTAGCTTTGAACAGTTCTAGTAAACAAAAAAAAAGCAGATCCTGCTAGTCTGCCCACCCCTGATCTAAGGAGATCATGAGCCATTTTTCCTCAGAAAAACATCCACTGTCAAGAATCAATTCTGCGAGCAAGTGCTTTTTTTCTTTTTTTTAAGCAAACTTCTCACAACTAAACTATTTTTGAGTGAGGATTAATGAAATTTCTCCTTCAAATGCTGAAAGTGCTTGCCGTTTATTACTGTTGTGAGGTTTTAACAGGTTGGCCCTGATCCAATTCATGGCTAGTGAAAAGGTAGAGAGCAGACAAGCGTTAACTCAAGAGTCGCTTTTATGCAGAAGGTTCCACCCAGTGCTATTTCCCTAGAAAAAGAGGCTCCACAATTTACAATGAACACCTCCGCTGTTCTCTTAGAATGGCAATGGCGCCCACCTGAGAGGTGCCGGAAATGAGCTCTGGAGAGTTCTGGCTGAAAAAGATCCCTGTGGTTCCATCACTAAATTAGTCCCATGGGCCACAGACCGAGGAAGAAACGGGCACCAAAACCATTAAGTCAAAGATTGGTAGAATAAGTACCTGATGCTTCAAAGCTCTAGAAGATTCTACTACACGGCCAATAAACACACAGGTGGACTTGCACAGAGGCCACTATTTGAGGACTTTTGAAAAAACGAAAGTTAAGAATACATATGTAGCTATATCACAAATATACCTTTGCTCGGGGGAAACTGACTGGAGTCTTCCATCAGGCAGATGGACCTGCTGCTAAAGGAAGAGATGAAAATACTGGTATATATCAGCATGCTGAAGAATCATCTATCTAGACTCACACACATGTAATGACTCGTTCAAATAATCATTTAAAGAGTTTCACGCAACCTCCCCTGCCCATTCACAGATGTGTGAAGGTGAAACGATGCAGTTACGCTAACTGGTCTTGTCTAGGGAGATCAGAAGATCCCAACAGCTATGGAAGTGGAAGGTGCCATTGTGTTTCCATATTTGCCCCATGTCCAATGGAAATCAGCCTAGGATCAGTATTCACTGTTGCTGTTGCTTTCAGCCCACGAATTACACATAAATGATCACACTTCCATTGTGTTTCCTTTGCGCTGAAATATATGGGCTGAAATAACTCAAGATATTCCCAAACTCAGATACAGGAAAGGAAGTATTACATACCTGAGGCCACATTGGACCAGGGGACAATGGCTGTGGCCCTTTGCTATCCACGTGGATACTTTCTGAGGGTATCAGAGGTTGCTGAGGGACGCCACCAGCGACAGAATTCATGTCCTGCTGAGCTGGACCCTCCGTCCCTTCAGCCAAGGGGAATCCAAGGTGTGAATCCATCAGTGCCTGAGTCTTGTTGTTGCTCTGGAAATGGTTTGGCTGACTGGCATCTCCTGGTGGCGCCTGCTGCTGCAATAAGCTTTGTGAATACAAATGCCTGAAGGGTTGCTGCTGATCTTGATAGAAGTACTGAGGCACTGCTCCCAGCTGAATGAGTTGCACAGAATGACCCCGATCCTGAGAGTACTGATGAGTCTCATGCAGAGGCTTCTGGTCAGGATCTCTGTGAAAGGCAGGAAGTTGCATTTGCATCTGCTGCTGCTGCAACTGTTGCATCATAGGCTGTATTGAATAATACTGAGCTGTTTGCACAGGGCATTGCCTCTGCTGCTGTTGCTGTTGCTGTTGCTGCAACTCGTGTATTAAAAGCCTATGTTGTCCTTGGTGGGACTGCTGCTGCTGCTGCTGCTGCTGCTGCAGATAGTATTGATCTTGCTGTAGCTGCTGCGGCAGCAGATGCTGAGAGTGCATTTGCTGGAAGTGGGCCTGCCCCTGATGCATCGCAGGGTGCATCTGCAGATGGGCTAAATGCTGCTGTTCGTCGTAATAGAGGGGTTGTTGGTGCGCCATCATGTGCATGTGCTGCTTCTGCGGCGTGCCAACAAAACCCTGGTGGACTTGCTGCGGCACCTGCTGGTATCTCTGCACGGCGGGCTGCTGCTCCACCGCAGGCTTCTGGGACAGCAGTTGCCGAAGGGCGCTGTCGCCAGTGCCGCCCATCGCTGATGGCTGGATGACCTGAGATACGTTGTTGACTTGGATCCTTAAGTTCTGGTTTGCAAACACTTGGGCGAAGGAGTCCAGCTTATGCAAAACGCCACTCGTCATTTTCTGTGGCCTGACCTCACTGGCTTGGGAACACAGATGCTCGTACCCGTCGGTTACTTCGCCTTGCCCCGCTGAGCCCCACATGACGTTTTGGTTGTTCCTCACTGGGGTGTGGTTCCCAGAACCCAAATGGGCCCAACTGGATTGCCTAGGAGAATCCATCAACCCAAGGGTTTTGGACCCAGCATTCAAAGCTATGTTTTCCCTAGTGTCTTGAGGGAACGATGGGGAGAGTGGAGATTCCTGAGTTGCATCCATGGCTGATGTTCCATAGCTGTGGTTTAACGGTGCAAGGGAATTTAGGTGTTGTTGTTGCTGCTGCTGCTGCTGCTGCTGGTAGTACAAGCTTTCGTTGTTGTTGACAACATGGCTTGTTTTGTACATTTGCTGATCTCCCATCTTCTCTCAACAAAAACCATTTAATT
This sequence comes from Darevskia mixta, assembly GCA_034641385.1. Classification (NCBI taxonomy): domain Eukaryota; kingdom Metazoa; phylum Chordata; class Lepidosauria; order Squamata; family Lacertidae; genus Darevskia; species Darevskia mixta. The sequence goes on along the minus strand of JAWWNH010000054.1, from coordinate 3,390,617 downwards.
TTTTAATTTATTTTTTTAAGAAACCACACACCAAGATCTGTAATCCCTGAGAAATCGTCCGTGAAGTTATTTATTTTTTTGGCTCTTCCATTTGCACTACGGAACTAAATTCTTTCTGAATGACTTTCCCCTTTCAGGCAGAGAACGTTTCATTCCTTCATTTAACGGGCCGGAAAAGCATCAGACTTCATTCTAAGAAGACAATATACTCGGAGTACTCTGGACACCTGGGAAGGGAAAGGAAAAAGATGTAATTGGTTTTCCCCCCCTGTTCTGCATACCCTTATCAACTTTCCTTGGGACAAGAGTGCACCTAAGCATAGTTAAAACAGAAAAAAGGAAGGAAAGAAAGAACACTGACCCTACTCAAAAGTGCAGGTTGGTTTTTGGGTTTTTTTAAGGTAATTAAATCTGTTATCATTGAGGAGGAAAAAAAGCACTTTGGGGAGGCAACCTAGAATGACTCTGGAAAGGGGGGGGTGCTTAAACATTTTTCTGCTCTTCATTTCTATGCTCTAAATACTACTTCAATGTCACACCCTTGGGATTTCAAATACAATGAATTAGTGGGGTGAGTAGCTGGAATGCAGATGAAGAATTCCACTCTCCAAAAGGAAATGTCAGGTAATAATCATTGCTCCACCCACTAGCCTTCCCCGCCAAAGAATCCCTATGGAATCCCCCAAGAAGCAAGCTGTCTGGCTAACAGAATGGAGAGTGCTTCTCCACCTCTTTTCCACAGGGTGTGTCTCAACCCAGAGTTAAGAAAAGCAAACTGCACCCAGCCATCACACTCTCTCCTGCTCCCTCCAGTCTGCCCCAGATTCTGGCTTCCTTCTTCCACCCATCCCCCCCCCCCCAATTGTATATGAAGGTCAGAGTAGAGGAGTCTAACATTGCTAAGGCAGTAAGAATGCAAAGACAGAGTGAGTTACTGGGGGGATGTAACAAAAAACCTAGAGGTGGCTACAAACATCAGAAGCTGTCTCATACGGAGTGCATCTAGTTGGTTATCATCTACACTGATTTGCAGTGGCTCTCCTGGGTTTCAGACTGGGGTCTCTCCCAGTCCTACCTGGAGATGACAGTGATTCACATTCTGCATGCTGGAGAAGAAAACACATCGAAGGTCTACTGGTTAGCTACAGTGTGTAATCTCCAAGAAACCCTTCTGGAGGTTTCTTTTTCAAAGAACATTTGGTCTAACATTTGGTCTACCAACTATCAGACCTCCTTCTGTTGCCCCTGGAAGGTATCCAGAGCAGACACCAGGTCTATCAGCTGGTCACATGGATAGACTTGGTGTCTAAGAAGACCTTACTAAAGTCTGAGTCCAGCTTAGAAACCACACCTACCAATGTGCCCAAGGCTGACAAAGTAGGCTTTTGGGAAAACCTCTAGATGCTGTCTTGAGCAGACAACAAGTCTCTCAAATTTTACTGGGCTTACCCTTCTCTTCTTTGAGACGTTCTCCATTGCTGCTGAAGGCCAGAGCTGACACCAACCTATTTGCTGGCAAAAGTGAGTAAAGAATGACCTACAAGAAGTTTTCCAGATGGGAGACCCACTGAGCCTTATTCTGTAAGCATCAAAGAGTGATGTGTTGAGTCTCTTTCCCTTGTGCCCCAACACCACCACATTTTAACAGGCCTCAGCCTGGGATGATCTAGTGAAGTCTCCATCACTACCAGGGCCACAGCCCTCTTCTGAAGATACACCCCTCACACAGTGAGGTGGAGAGCAGGAATGAGGCCTTTGGTCCTAACTCTCTCTTGCCACACACACCAAGGGGGTTCAACTCCTGCAGTTCTCTACTTGTGAAGATTCCTTGCTGCGGGTGTTCAGCTCTCACTTTGCAGAGGATGATGGGGACTGGTGATGAGAGAGTAACAGAGTGGGAGGGGTCAATGGGCTTCTTCTGCTAATGCATATCTAATCCTGTGTGTGTGGAAGACTGCAGAGGGCTTGAATGACTCACCATCACAAACACATTTATTTATCTTGTTTATATATCCTGTTTCCCTCCAGGAAAGCAGCACACATTGTTCTCCCTCTCCCCATTTTACCCTCACAATAACCCTGAGAGGTAGGTTAGGCTAAGAGGGTGTGACTGGCCCACGGCCACTCAGTGAGCTTCATGGTTAAGGTAGGATTTGAACCCTGGCCTCCCAGTTCCCAGCCCATAACAGAACCACTACACCACACTGGCTTACTTAGCAAATCTCCATGTCAAATTTCAGACCTGAAGCTGGGGTTTTTGGGGGGGGGGATTAAATTTAATGTCAGAAGTATTTCCTCTCTTTTAAAGGACCATAGACTACTTCTGACATCTTCCTTGAAATTAGACAGAGAGGAAGATGGAAAAGCACAGAGGCTCAGATATTTTCTTGTCTAAGGAATGCTCACTGCAAGAATCTTGAAAACATTTGATTTAGAACAGTTGCAGCACTGCAAATGTGATTAAGCTGACGGTCTGAGAAAGGAGGGGAGGAAAAAATGCAGTTCTTAATATCTTCTTTATTAAAATTCTTGGGGGAAATATTGTTCATCTTCTTTAAGGAACCGTTGTGGAAACCACAATAAAAGCCCCTCCCTCTACATAAAGGGGCTGTTTGCAACCCACAGGTTCCCTGACACTCTCGTCTCAGACAACGGAACCGCATTTACGTCAGAAGAATTCCAGACCTTCACAGCGCAGAACGCCATCCGCCACATCCGCTCGGCGCCATTCCACCCTGCCACCAATGGCCAAGCAGAGCGCATGGTGCGGACCACCAAGGACACCCTCCGCCGCATGACGTAAGGGGACTGGGTGTACCGCCTTGCCACATTCCTTCTAGCACAGCACAGCACCCCCAGCTCAACGACTGGCCGGAGCCCTGCTGAACTACTAATGGGCCGGTGCCTTGCAATCAGACTGGACCACCTTCACCCCGACAGAGCTCAGGATGTGGTAGTGGTGGAGGAAGGCAGGAACCCCCGGACCTTCGTGGCCCAGGACCCAGTGTACGCAAAGAATTTTGGGGCAGGCCCGGCATGGGTACCCGCCACAGTCACCAGGGTGACTGGCTCCGTGTCGTACGAGGTGCTAACGGGGAAGGGGGCAATGCTGGCACCGCCACTGCGACCAGCTATGGCGATGATTCCAGGGAGAAAACCAGGAGGAGGACAGGTCAGAGGAGTCCCAAGGGAACAGTGGGGCAGCGAGGCCCGTAGAGCAGGAGGGGCTGGAAGGGGAGGCAGAATCAGTAAATACAAAGGGGACCCACGAGGCCGAAAGGACACCGGAACTAGAGCCACAACTGAGCGAGCCGGTTGCACCAGACCAAATGACCCCATCAGAGCCAGCAGCCTCGGAACACGAGCCAGAACCCGAACCCCTGACCAGGGAACACCCCAGGCTGCAACGCATACGTAGGTGGCCGGCGTACCTTGAGGACTATGAATGCAACCTCCCGGGCAGGACTGGAACTTAGAGGGGAGGGGTGTTATGTACTGAGTTGAATAGGATCCAAAATGCAGCAGTCTGATTGGTCCTAGAACCATAGGATCCAGAATGCAGCAGTCTGATTGGTCCACAGGAGCCACCCAATCCAGCTCCAGGTGGAAGTGAATCCATAACCTGATTGTCCTACAGGAGTATCCCGGAATTAGCCAATCACGTGGGGCCCACTGTGTAAATAATGTATATAAAGCAGACGTTCTGAGGGAACTTTCATTCCTCGCTACTATGAGCTGAATAAAGAGCATGAAATCCACACTCGACTCCGAGTATATTTCACATATATTTAAAAAACAAAAATCCAATGCCATCATTATTCTGAAATGGGAGGACTATATTAACTTCTCATTAATTGCATTTATTCAATTTAATACAAAAGAGATAATTTCTTATGGACACAATTATTCCCAAAGCAGCCAAGCAATTCTCTACCATAAATGTCAGCTATTATCTTTTGGCTAAATTGCTTTATTATTTCCCCCCCCCCCCAAGATACTTCAAATATTTCTCACTGCTGGGAGTCATGCATTAGAGGGGAGAGAAAACTCGGCACCTGCTTCAAAATGCAAAATGGATTTCGAAAAACGAGGCAAGGTTCAAATTTTAATAGATGCGCAAGATATCAAACATATCGAAAAGCGTATCACAGAGCTGGGAAAGGTGCAGCAATGGGTCACCAAAAGTTATTAAGGAGTTGCAATACCTTCCCTATTAATACTAATAGAGAATACTAATGGGAAGGTTAATACTACTAGCAGCAGTAGTATTTGAATTTCTATAGCCAATCACCAAATAAATATTCCCTGGCAGCCTACAAACACAACAATGCTGTGTGTGTGTGTGTGTGTGTGTGTGTGTTAGAGCGAAAGAGCGCTTGTCAGACTAAACAGTTTCCCTTGTCGTCGTCCCAAGCCAGTTTTGGGGGCTTGCAGGGGGAAGAGAAGTGGGGACAGCCCTGTTAGGCAAGCAGAAGTCCTAAACACAAGCTTCTGCTAATAGGACTCATTAGCTGAATCCTGCTCAATAAAAGACAGCCAAGGGTTTGTTTGTTTTTTAATGCTGTTTCTGTTGTAATGAAAAAACAGGCTAGATCTCAAAGAAAAGAAAAGAAAAGAAAAGAAAAGAAAAGAAAAGAAAAGAAAAGAAAAGAAAAGAAAAGAAGAACAAATTAAAAAGACAAAGTGATCAAAAAGGTCGTCACCTGGTCCTGAAAAGACATTAGTGAAAGTAGATCATTCCACATACCACTACTGAAACCATCCTCTCCTTGGCTGGCCTCAGGAGCAGGAATTTTGCAGAGGAGCCTAAGCATAATACGCGGGTGGCGCTGTGGGTTAAACCACAGAGCCTAGGGCTTGCTGATCAGAAGGTTGGCAGTTCGAATCCCCGCGACGGGGTGAGCTCCCGTTGCTCGGTCCCAACTCCTGCCCACCTAGCAGTTCGAAAGCACATCAAAGTGCAAGTAGATAAATAGGTACCACTCCGGCGGGAAGGTAAACGACGTTTCCGTGCGCTGCTCTGGTTCACCAGAAGCGGATTTGTCATGCTGGCCACATGACCTGGAAGCTGTATGCCGGCTCCCTCGGCCAGTAATGCGAGATGAGCGCCGCAACCCCAGAGTCGGACACGACTGGACCTAATGGTCAGGGATCCCTTTACCTTTACCTAAGACCTACATGGGAGGAGGCAATGTTTCAAGTAACCTGGTCCCAACCTACTTAGGGCTTTATGGGTTAAAACCAGAAAAACCACGGCTTCAAGTCTTGTTATGGCGGAACAAACCACCTGGTTCAGGCATAGTGGAAAGCCAGTGTTTCTTGGTTTGCTTATCCCGCTTGTGCCATGGAAGGAGCACATTGGGCAGCGTGCACAAGCATGCTGCTCGTTCTCAACAAACCACAATAAGCCAGAAAGTGTGGCTCATCGTAACGTGTGAGCAGAAGAGGTATGCCACTAAATACCAGTTTTTGAAGGAAACAGCGGGACAGGCCACCGCCTTCGTGCCTGTGGCTTGTGGGCTTCCTGAACGCATTTGGTTAGCCCACATGAGAAGCAGGAGGCTAACCAAGATGGGTCTTCAGCAAGGCTATTCCTATGGATGAAAAAGTTTGGCATGTTTGATAAAGTGCTTAAAGGGTGGGTAGGGAGAGCCTGGCTGTTTTTGTTTGTTTGTTTGTTTTTTTAAATGTACTCTGTTAGCTGATTTTCATTTAACAAATACAGATGAGTTCAGATTGTCTTTTGGCTTATGTGCCACCTTCCCCTCCATAATATCTAGGCCAATCTCATTACATAGTGTGATTCCCCACCACTACCATCAACATTAGTGATATGGAGCAAAATCCCCACCATTGTGTGTTCTGGACACAGAGGAATGGCAAAACCAAGCAGGATGCTAAATACTGTCTTTGAATTCAACATGGGTGTTTTTTAAATGTAAAACAGCAGGTGCCGCGAGGAACTGATAGTTATTGGAACTGCAGCAGATGAGAATGGTGTTGTTGTTTTTAACAAAATCAAAAAATCTCCCCCTGCCCCACGTCCTGACAAACTGCTCATCAAAAGTTGCCATTTGCCACTGACAATGGTGATGGATTTCCTCCCAATGCAAATAGCTGCTTCAAATGAGAGATTTTCGTCGGGACCATAGCTGGGGTTGAAAGGCTTAAACTCCACCATCATTGTCAGGTGAGATCCCAATAATCACCAGCCCCATCCCTTCCAAGTGGCTGGTTGTGAGCTTCCGGGGGGAACTGACTGACCATAGCTGGAAAGTAAGGTCATTGTTGTTTCTTTGTCCATGTAGTCCTGGGTGCATCTTGCAATCTGTTTTACAGCTGGTGAGGCTAATCTAATTGTGTCCGCATAACTTTCTGCATTCTGTAGATTGTTGTATAAACTGTCGGCTTTGAGCTAAAATCATCACACCTACAGTACTTTCTTCTCCCCTGATGGAAGAGTTCTGGTCAAATCAAAAGCTTGCTTGTGATTGAGACATTTTGGCTGGTCCTAATAAAGCTATGTGGTTTTTGGATTCTACATCCACTTCCTGTAGACCAACAATGCCACCTACATTTTTTGTAGACTAAGGCTGCAATCATAATCACACTTATTAGGGAATAAGCCTCACTGAATACTGCAGAGCTTACTTCTGAGCGAACTGGTACTTGTCCTTTTGCTCTAATCCAGTAAGTCCGTTTTGATGTTCTTATAATTCTATTGTTATTTCTAACCATACGGTGAGAGAACATACCATATTGTCAATCGAACATTTGCTTAATAGACTCCTTAAACGTGCCATGCTTCATAGTCCAATTATAAATCTGATAAACAACACATAAATCTGTGAAGCAACTCCTGTTTTCAGAAATCTCAATTACTCTGAGGCAATTTGTTCTTTGTAGCATTTTATGTTGTATTCATATGCCCCAAAATGATTCATCTAAGGCACACACAAAAAGCAATTGAATTAAGGTCATGAGCCTAAGTACATATCGTAAGGAAATAAGGACACCAAATAGGACTTATTGAAAAGAATGACATCAATTGACCTTATTCCCAAGTAGATGCCTTAAAGAATGGTATATAAAATAAATAAATGGTAGTTTCACACATTCAAAGGGTAATGCAACCACTCTCCAGACTTACCAGTTCCAAAGAATCTTAATAATATATGTTCCTTTACTGTGATGGAAATACATGAACACTGAGGCAAAGCACTGTTATATTTCATTGTATTTCCAGGTTCACACATTACTTTAAATTAAAGTACACCATGGGTAGGCAAACTAAGGCCCGGGGGCCGAATCCGGCCCAATCGCCTTCTAAATCTGGCCTGCAGACAAGTCTGGGAATCAGCGTGTTTTTACATGAGTAGAATGTGTGCTTTTATTTAAAATGCATCTCTGGGTTATTTGTGGGGCATAGGAATTCATTCATATATTTTTTTCAACATACAGTCCAGCCCCCCCCACAAGGTCTGAGGGACAGTGGACCGGCCCCCTGCTGAAAAAGTTTGCTGACTCCTGCTTTAAACCATACTTAAACTAATGTCTGTAGGCGAATGCACAATGTGCCGGTTCACACAGCTGAAATCACATGCACTGCCCCTCCCTTGTTCCTATTGCTCTGCTACAAGGCCTTATTACATCCCCAGCTGTAACCAAAAAAATGGGCTACAGTCCCCAAAAGGTTATGCCGTAATAAATTTGTTAGTCTTAAAAGTGCCACAAGGGCTCAGTATTGTTTCTGCTGCAAGAAACTAAACCAGCCATCCCTCTGGAAAGTTTTGTAACTAGATTCCAATATCCAAAAACCACACACAAACACACATCCATCAGATATCACAGATGCAATATGTAAGCATCTGCAACAGTCCTGTTTAAAATACATGCCTCTGGGAAAGAACTGGATCTCTGTTTATGCATACTTTATAAAGGAAATGCCCAAATAAAACCAGGAGTGTTTCCTATAGGAAAAGGGGCTTTATCAGCCTTCTCAAATTGCGGCATAGTGGTTAAACTAAGCATCACATTTCCTACAGGCAAGACCCAGATTTGAATCTCAATTATGAAGCTCACTGGGTGACTTTGGGACAAACTCTCAGCATATTCTACCTTGCAGGTTTGCTGTGAGAAGGGGAAAACAATGCACACTAACTACCTCGAGTTCCATGGGAGGAAAGAGTACTTATAAAATGTAACAAATGAAAACAAATAAATTAATAAACGTAATAAAACTGCTGCCACTAAAGTTCTCTCATCCAATCCAATGGGCCCTTTGTCATCCAGGGCAGAAAGTAAATATTGCTTAAGTTAGTATACTACCATCACTAAGAATTTAGAGAGAGCTTTTTCTATATAGTTAAAGACCTGGAAGTATTAAAAGAAATAACTTATTCTGGCCACAAGTGATTCAAGTACATACCATATCTGGTTCAGACTAGGTCCCCTGAAAACCCAACTGCACGCTTTCGTACACAGAGTTCATTGCTATGTTTTGTTCTGTTTTGAAAGGCATTCTATTGGAGGAGTTAGTGGGCAGACAAAGGGCATTTCTGCCTATGTCCCAGTTTTCAGAGTTTGAAATTGCATCTGTCATAAAAAAAATAGCTTCATTATCAGATCTGCAGGCATCCTAGCACAGAAGCGGAGAAGGCCATTTAAAAATAACAATCCCGATGCACAATTCTTAAGGTCTAAAGCCAAACAATTTCTATAATGTTTTCCTGGAAAGAAGGCACACTGAGAGGGCATCCACATTTTCCCCACCATCAGTTTAATGCTGCAATTAGAAAATGTCTATACTGCTGATATCTGGAAGACTGCCTTCTTCATTACAAACCTGCCTAGGTTTTAAGATCTTCACAAGATGCCCTTCTTTATATCCTGCCAACATGCGAGGCACATTGTGGACAGACAAGAGGAAGTGCCTTCCTAGTAGATCACGGGTGTCAAACACAAGGCCCGGGGGCCAAATCCGGCCCGCCAGACCTCGTCATGTGGCCCGTGTAGCCTCCGCCGGCCGCCAGCCTTGTGTTTGACACCCGTGCCCTAAAGCTCTGCCAGGTGCTGGTCCATCCTTCCAGGGAGTGAAGGAGACCATCCGCTAACCTCTCTGCGAGAAGCTGCAGCGGAGGCCGCCCTTGCAAGACGCCCACCCCCCGTCTGGCGGAGGAGGCGGAGCCGACCGGCGAGCGCCCCCTCCCCGACCTCCAGCTCTCGGTTGGGGCTGCCGGGCTGGCCGAGCGCTCGCCGCCGCCGAGGAGCCCTACCCATGGCGCAGCGCCTCGCCCCCGCCGCGCCGCCTCGCGCTCTCCCGGCAGCGGCGCTGGGAGGCGGCGCAGAGTGAGCGGCCAGCGGGCGAGCGGGCGGGCGGGCGAGGCGAGGCAGCACTGCTCTTTGCCCGCGCCCAGCCAGCCAGCCAGGCAGGCAGTCGCGCTCCTCGCCGGCGCTCCGTGTCGGGCCGAGATGCTGCTGCCGAGCAAGAGCCCCGCTCGCCGGCGGAGGAAGGAGTGGCTGGCGGGCCAGCTGGGGCTCGTGGCCTCGCTGCTGCTGCTGCTGCTGCTGCTGCTGCTGCTGCTGTTGGCGGGCGCCCTGGCAGGCCAGCGGGCGCCAAGAGCGGGAGCTTCGCCCGCCAGGGACTGGCGCGCGCGGGGATGGCGAGTCCTCCCTGCGAGAGGCTCCCCCTGGAGAAACGCCCCCGATCTCGCCTTGCCCTTCGGGGAGCCCTTGGCTTGCCTTCCCTGGGCTCGGGGCTTCTGCCCGGATTTGTCCTTCCGCCGGAGAGATTGCGGCGGTCCCCTTCCGGCTGCGCCTTAAGTTTCCCTGCGCCTCCATTCCCAGAGTGCTCGGAGCGGAGTCCTTGCCCCACGGCTCGGCACAAGGGGGGCTTCTTCCTTTGCCAGCCAAGAAGGGGGGCTGTGGAGGGACAGCCTTCTCTGTGGGGCTGGGCAGGCTAGAGGGAGACACGACCCCCACACCCCGCCGTCCAAGAGGCAACCTTAGGGGGACAGATTTGGGGCAGATCGGACCCATGCAGGGCAAAAGCCTCCCCTCCCCAGAGGTTTTTCCTGCGGAAGCCCCATTGAAGTGGGTGGCAGTAGTGCAACAACCCCCATTCCTTGCCCCATGTGGATGATACTCTTTGAAAGGAGAGTGTCCATTGGGGTTTCCACCTCCTGAACTGAAACCTCTTGAGCTGGTCCTGCCAAGTCTACCTTTCTTCTCACTAGCAGAGAACGAGCTCTAGCAGGGGTGCCAAATTGAGTAAAATAGGAGGGGGGGGCGGCTCAGGTAAACCCCACCCTGCATAATCACAAGATGCGGCTCGCACACACCAACCATTGATTTTAATGGCAATGCCCATCCATTTTGCAGGGGCCCAGCCCCCTCAATATTTTGTTATTACTTACATTATTACAAAAAACAGTAATAATTGAATGCAGTGACAATCATTTATGATAATAAAGAGTGGACACATAGTCCTACAGATACAACCGGCCCTTTGAGGGTGACCAAACTGCTGATGCGGCCCCCGATGAATTTGAGTTTGACACCCCTGTAGTAGATGAAAACCGCAGGAGGGGACAGTGCTTTTCTGGTCGAATCCTGCTGGCTGGGCTGACCACAGGCAACTTGTTCAGCCACTGTGAGAAGAGGATGCTGGACTAGATGGGCCACCGGTCTGATCCAGCAGGCTCTTGTTATGCTCTTACATTCCCCAGGCTCTAAAACGGGGATGAGGAACCTCTCCATTCTGAAGTGAATTCCCTTGGGAGTCTTGTTCCTCAGGGCACAGCGAAGGAGCCATGCTGAGGAAAGGGAGCCCATTTCTTGGCACACGGATCCTGCATTGCCAGCTCAGTGAGAAAGCCAAGAGATCCAGCAGTGCAGGAAGGGAGCAACTTCTTCCTGCTCAGCCCCTCATCTTCCACTGCCCTGGGTCTCTCAGTATTTTCAATGCCATGTAAGTGGCCATTGATGCTGGGATGATCACGAAGGGAGCGCAACACGGCCAGTGTGTCAGAAAGGAGCAAAGGGCTGTGGCCTGCGGATTCGGCCTACAGGCAGAAGGTTCCTAATTCATGCTCCAGAACAGGCTTCCTCAAACTCGGCCCTCCAGATGTTTTTGGCCTACAACTCCCATGAACCCTAGCTAGCAGGACCAGTGGTCAGGGATGATGGGATTTGTAGTCTCAAAACATCTGGAGGGCAGAGTTTGAGGAAGCCTGCTCTAGAACCTGCTCACTAGGGAAGTCCATCTAGACTGTCTTCCATTGTCAGACTTCCTGTTCCAAACTTCCTGTATGGAAAGGCTTTTTGGCTATTAAGCAATTTGTTTCCTCTGTTGCTCATTTTCAGTTGACTGTTTTTTTAAAAAAAATGCTCTGTTTATTTTCATCTGTTCTTGTTTTCCAAATGTGATTTTATTCCGCAGCTATTTAGCTTTGTTGTTTGCCATCTTGGATGTTTAATATGAAAAGGCAAGGCTCAAAGCTAACACAACAAACAAACAAACAAACAAACAAACAAATATTTATAGGGTTGATATAACCAGTTGTTCATGTAAAGCAGGTTGTTCTGTTTGCACCATGGGACAAATGAGGGTAGTATAACAAATTTGCCATCAGCCCATGCTCAGCTTGCACCAACCTGACACTCTCACCAGTCGGTCTTGCCTTGATAACCAAATTGCTATTTCACCCTTCCAGCCACAGAGAAGCAACAAGTGGGTTATATCCACTCAACAAGTCTGTGAGGTAGGTGGCACGAGTGTGATGTCAAAGGTCACCAGGAAAGTTTGTACCCAAGTAGGAATTTCATACTTGATCTCAATATGCAACCTACCAAGCTGCTACTGTTTAAGCTGTCTGTTGGGATTGCAAAAAAAAAAAAAAAAAAAAAAAGGATGATTGGTGAGCATTGCTAAGTCATAATATAGCGTTTGGGAACCTATTGCCCTTCAGAAGTTGCTGGACTCCCAACTCCCAGCAGCCCCAGTCAGCATGGCCAGCAGTCAGGAATGGTGGGAGCTGCTACTCAACCAGAAAAAAATATTATTCACAGAGTTCTTAATGGCCTTTTCTGGCAATAGTCAAATTCGGTAGGCTGCTGTTATCCCCATTTTACAAATGGGGAACTGAGGCTGATAAAATTATGACCCTTTGAAGAGCGAGTGCCAGGGCCATGTCCACATACAACATTATATCCCACCTGCATCACCTTGTCCAGGTGCTGAATTGCTGGCAGGCATAGGTTATATGGAGGTGTGTCTCCCCATGGGGGGTTCATATTTGGCCACTGCATGTTATGCAAGCATGGAAGGCCTTTTAAAGATGCTCCAATGAGACAAATCCCAAGAGGCATGACAAGAGGCCGCTACATGCAACTCCGCAATATCCCAGCCAGATTTAAAGCCCAATTTTGGGACGGCGGGGTGGGGAGAAGCATCTGAACCACTATAACGGCTTTTCTTCATGTAACCACACACACATGGAAGCCACTCCAAATTGCTCCTTCCAATGGATGCCTTCACACATCAGACGGTTCACGTGCAGCTGTTCATCACACTAATTGGGCTATTTTCTCCATGTTGTGAGATTGGGGGTGCGGGAATGTGGTGTGGAGAAAATAATCAGATCCACATGGTGCTTCAATTGCAATTAGCTATGAACAGGCTTAAAGTCTTAATTAATGAATTAATCAGATTGAAAATGTGTATTTTTAGTTGAGGCTGTACCCTGCCAAATGCTCCATGATTAGAGTACAGGCATAAACAATCTGTGTGCATCCTGTGATCTTGGCAACATCTTTTTAAATGCTGTTCCAAGTGATAAATTATTTGTCTGAATTGTTTAGCAAAAGAACTGATGTTGCCATCATTACATATCCTCAAAATGGCCCCTGCCATAATTTGTCTGTGTTGTTTAAGCTAAGAGGCTGTTGCTGTCATTAAATATGCTCAAAATGGCCCACATCAGAAAGGGATCATAGTATCTCTTCTACATTTTTATTATTATTATTCAAACATGGAGGTCACGCCCTTAGGTTATGATCCAGCAGAGAGTTCTGGAGTGTTTAAGCACCAATGATTTCAGTGGGATATATTGGATTCTGGCACATGGATTAATTCAGGCTTGTGAAGTGTCTATTTACCTGGTAAGTAAGGGAAGCTTTACAAAAACTGCTTCAAGGCCACAATTGACTAACATGATTAATTTGTTTGCACAGTTGAGTTGAAAACCAGAGCTTCTTGCTCGCTTACTCAAAGATGTTCATCAAAAAGACAATAATTCCATGTGGAAGACCCACTCAAGTAACACTGGCCTTGGCTTCAATTACTGCACCCTAAGGTACTTCACAACTGTTCTGATGCAGCAACATGAAACATAAGCTCATGACTAAAAATGAGAATTGCAATTCTGTATGCATCTACTCAGAACTATGTCCACTAGTTTCAGTGGAACTTGGTACCAGCAAAACAGGTATAGAATTGTACCTCCAAACAGCAAAACAGACACCAGCTTGTTTCTTCTCCTGCAAGCCTTGTGGACTGATCTCTAGCCTTCGAAGATGCCACCTAGGCTGTAGTACGTGTGTGCCTCTGCATCAAGTCATACTGAGCGCACAATGCAAGCTGTTGCTGTCTGCTTAGGACTAGTGAAACAGTTTCCTAGCAAGCCATCAAACATGGCTGGTGGCCTCTGGGTGGTTAGCAGGTCACAAATTTCACAGGCACGGTCTACTTCAATCCTACAACAAGTTCTTATCCGATAAGGACCCACTTTGTGCAGTGATCTGACATGGCCCCTCTGGGTAGGAACAAATAAATACTCTTAAATTAAATAAATAAAATTACCAAGGCACAAATGCCAATTAATACAAGAGAAAATCGGTTCTCTGGTGCCATGGCAACCATAACAACATTGTGAATGCACCTGCATACGCGCGCACACGCGCACACACACACACACACAGTCCTTGCGTATGGATTATAAACTCACTATGAGTTGTTAATGCATTATGGACTTTATCAACCCATGAAAAAGAACATCTTCAGTAGCATGAACAAAACCAGTGCAACCGATGTGAGGAGCTGCCACACACAAAATGGCACATCTCATGGAGGTATATTCATATGAAGGTATGAGAAGCAGCTACCATCATACATAAGTAGCTGAAGATTACCCATTGCTGCTAGTTAAGTACCAAAGGGATGAGGAAGGTATGGCCCTGCAGATGTTGGGAGTACAATTCACATCATCCCTGACACCCTGGTCATGGTGGCTTGAAGCTGATGGGAGTTACAGTCCGTAACATCTGGAGGACCACAGGTTCCCCATCCCTAACTTAAGATCTTTACTGGAGACCCGACTCTGCATGCTCCCAACTTCATAGACATTTGGGTTAGAGACTCTTCTGTGGTAGTGCCACACAGGGCCCAGCCCAAGATGCTTTGATGCTGGAGGCAGCAAATCCACACTAACACCCAAGTCATGGGTCAAATGAAAAAAAAAAACCAAATTTGCTAAACCCTTATGGGTCACTGAAAGTCTCTGCAGCTGACAGATTCTACAGTGGTACCTTGGTTCTCAAACTTAATCCATTCTGGAAGTCCGTTCCAAAACTAAAGTGTTCCAAAACTAAGGCGCGCTTTCCCATAGAAAGTAATGCAAAATGGATCAATCCATTCCAGACTTTTAAAAACAACCCCTAAAAAAGCAATTAACATGAATTTTACAATCTATCGAGACCACTGATCAATAAAATGAAAGCAATAAACAATGTACTGCAGCCACACAATCAATGAATCAGTAGCTGAACTGGGTTCCACACAGTCACAAAAACAAAACAAAAATAGCCGCAAAACCAAAAACACAAAATAAATAGTAAAAACAGACAGACCTCAGCGTAACACTCAAAACAGAAGTGTGGCACTCAAATCGTCAGTGTAACATTCAAAATAGAAGTGTGGCACTCAAATCGGAAGCGTAACACTCAAATTGGAGCACATTCAGCTTCCAAAAAAAGTTTGCAAACCAGAACACTTACTTCCGGGTCTTCAGTGTTTGGGTTCCAAGTTGTTTGAGTTCCAAGGCATTTGAGAACCAAGGTACCACTGTATTCCTCTACGGCTGTTTTCATCCTTTGCCATCAAGCACTCAATAAAAAAAAACGGGAAATAACCACTATGATTGTGAGTCCAGTATTTTAAGAGAGTAAAGGGTAACTTAGGGAAGATGTTTCTTCAGATCACTCTAAGTTCTCTCTTTATTTCACTTTATTTGACAGAGTGCTAGGTGCACCACCCACAAAACAGCTGCTATGGTGGGGGTCATGACATAACACAAAACGACTGCCGTGGGAAGCACGGCATAACATAGAATTAGAGAGACAACCACCCCTTGACACCCTTATTCTTACCATAGGAAGTCAGCAATGTCCTGCTGGTCCTGATTGTGGAAATCACACAATCATGTTACACACACACACACACACACACACACACACACACAACCATTGATGTTCCTGCTTTCTAACTTGAAGCTTTCCCCAGTACCAGGAAAAATATACAAAATACAAAATACCTTACTCTCATTTCACAGAAAACATTTATAAAGTACCTATACATGTTGCCCCATAACTTTCTCACTAGGAAGTCTAGGGATCTACTTTTTAAAAAGAAAGGAAGTTCAGAGTCTGTTTTACAACCCCTGGGCTTAAGTAACTGCAGAGTGATTGTGATCATGAAAAATCCACCCTCAGTCAGGGAAAAGTCTTGAGTAAGCAGACTTGGGGGGCTCTTCCAGATGAGACTTCTGAGACCTTGCCTGAATTTTTTAGAGGGTCCTATTCTTAAATTTCTTCTGTGCTTAAAACAAGCTGTTATTCTGTAAATTGAGGCTGCCATAGGCTGTCATGCCACAAATTAAGACAACTTTCCGAAAATTCTGGAGAGACAGATGGATGAAGCACAAATCTAGGGGGGTTGTGCACCCCTTTGCCCTACTCTGGCTACAAAGCTGCCATCCTGGTGCCTTACGTTTCTGTCTCTTAGATAGAAGGCAATCTCATTCTGCCACCTTTCCACCTAGCTGGAATTTCTTTCTGCTGCCACTGCTTTCTGGTGTGAATTGGTTTGTTTTTCCTTGTTTGAATTTAATCATGGTTTGAATTATTCTTTTTGTTGGTTTTTAACAACGTTGTTATGACCAGGTGCACGAAAAGCATGACTGCTTTTAAAAGAAATAAATAATTAACACACACATATCTGAACACAAACACCACTAAAAATGTTTTGGTACACATCTAAGTACCTTAGATCTGAACCTGAGCAACAAACCTACTGAGGCCATCTGCAAGTCTTTAATTAAAAAAATGCAGTTCTGTAATCTCTGGAAAGCTGCAGGAGCAAACGTCTTGTAAATCAGAAACTGTAAATCAGAAAGTGAAATCTAGTATTTTTTTTTTTTTGTAAGCATAAAGAACATTCAGAAGTTACACCTACAGAAAATCACCTCCAGTAAATCACTAGCAATATACTTAGAATCCTGGTTCTAAAAGTTGTAATAAGCATGCTTTGTAAGTAGTAAAAGAGTAAAGAACATAATAACACAGCTACCCCACTGGAAATTGGTGCAGTTCAGAACTTTTCCTCGGTAAGAAAATATTGGATGGTCAAAGAGCAGAGTTTTATGACTTGATGTGTCACCTTAAATCTCATTAATGATTAAATGGACATAAATAATGGTTGTGGTTCCTGACAGTAAGCAATTTACAGCAGGCTACTTATAGCCCACAGAAGGTCATCGATTGTATAAAAACATTTCCACCAATCCACCTAGATCCTGATTACGGTATTTTACAGTACAATGGGGAAGGGACTTACACAACTTTGCCCACCAGCAGCCATACAATCAGGTACTTGGAAATCCCTCTGTTTTTGTCGACCCTGGCAGACAGTAAAACAGCCTCTGCCAGTCCAGATGTGGTTGTAATCCAATCCCCATTATCTCTAGCTAGCATGATCATTGGTCAGGGATGATGGGAGTTGCAGTCCCGCAAGATTTGAGAGACCACCATACATGGGCTGGTGAACTGCACTCTGCTCAGCTCACAAATTTAGCAGGCTTTATTTTATAAACCAACATTTTTAGGGGGAAAAGCTGTTTCTGCTTGTACAGCAATCACATAATTTCCTTCCCTCATCTTTTATCTCCAGTTATCCTCCCGGGCAACTCAGCAACACACAATAGGCTGAGACTGGAATAACTAGTAACAAGCCATGTCGCATTCCAGGATCTGATCCTTGCTTCATATCCTAGTTTGGAGGGAGCTCTTAAACCAGTTTCCCAATTCAGACATCTCAGGAAACTGATTTCAGAAACCAAGACAGCCATTGCTAAAGGTGGGTGCATGAGGAGGGAATGGAGTAAAACACACAAGGAGGAAGTATGTGGGCGCCAGCTCACTGCTGGTCCGGTAAACCATGGTTTATCAGGCTGGGATTATTACATCTGGAAACAATGGTTTGCTCATAGCCCAACCATGAAATTTCATTGCTATGGAGAGATCTAAATAGCCGGGGGGGGGGGGGAGTTGGGTTTTCTTTGCAGGGAATTGGGGTGGGGGTGGGGGTGGAAGGAAACAACTGCCCTGAGACCTGCAGGCAAAGGGCAGTATACAAATTTAATAAACAATAAGAATTAGAGTGACAGAAAAGAACGTGGGGCAGGGCACACTTTTCCACCATTCCCACTCCCCAGGACTTTACATCTCTGAATTGAAAGCAGGGGTGTCCCTATCCAATACTGCTCCAAAACTCTGGAAAGAGGTTTTTAAAAGGCAAGGAAGAACAGAAATATTTTTGCACTGAGATCAGGTTTAAAGGCTGAAAAATATTGGGGGCAAATACCACTACACCGCCAGCCGATTCTCTAAACCAATGTTTTGCTCTGCTCTGAACATACAAAGAAGAGCAGGAGCATATAAGAGTTCCAGAAAGTCTAGCTATATCCCCGACCCCGCCAAGACATATTCATTTTGCCTCAGCTTTCTGGCATCAGTTTACACAGCCAGCCTTCATTTCAATCAGCAGAGCCTGGTCACAATCCAATGATTCCATGGCCTGTCCATCTCCTTCTGTCTATGCTAGAAGCAGGGTGCATGCATGTTCTGTACTGCACATAAGACAACATGCATGCTTTGCTTCCTCAGACGTTCTGGACGTCCAAGGAGCTCTACACGTCTACTCTGTCAACAAAGCAATACAGGTGTAATGCGAGCCCATGAAGGCATACAGATTATCTTTTAAAGCATTGTCATTGCTGGCTTGCATAATACATTTAAATGTATGCAAATTTTTTAATTGTCTTCTGCCTAGCATTAAAGTCGAGCTAAAAATAGAGGTATTCAATTAAAGGAAGGAAAATAATGTCAGGGCAGTCATGTTCTAGTGATATTTCAATTTTCCAAGTGCCAATAATTTTAGGGTGCTTCCACATTAGATTGTTACTGCGGAATTTTTGTGAAACCCCTTTTTGCAGGGCCTCTTATACAATGTTGTTGTTGTCCTTATTGTTATTTTATTTTTACTCCGCCCACCTGACTCGGTTGCCCCAGCCACTCGGGGGGGGGGGGGGCTTCCAACAAATATAAAAGCATAATAAAACATCAAATTGTCATTATCAAATTAGGGAGGTTGGGAGTGGAGGCTCTACTTGGCCATTTCCCCAGCGCAACAGCTAAGAGGAATGGGAGACACAAGATGGCAACTGCAGTAGAGATCAGATCCGTTAGCACCGCACAGGTGCATAGCTACTGATTAGGACTCAAATCCGATCATATTGTGCATTACCCTCTGACAATCATTTTGGGATCTCATATTATCTTTCCTTTCTCGGGTTAAATATTGACTACCAGGAAGAACATAAAACATGCCAAGGAGTTATTGTAAACAAGTTTGTTTCATTTCAGTAAAAATATGGCTGCAATTTTGAAAAAAACTAATCCCAATTTGTAACCCTCAGAGGACAGTCCTTGAAACACAAATTTAAACATTTCAAAGTCATGCATTTAGACTATTCACATGCTTTTAGTTCCAGGGAACACCCTCAATTTATAGTCTGATTCAGCAAATTGCACTGAACAAACAAAGCAGCTGGTAGACAAATATTTGGGCAAAATGCTTGAAGGTATAGCTGATTCGTGTTAAGGAGTCAATCACTGTAATGTGAGAAAATAAATGAAAACGTAAATATAAAAAACAAAGGAGCACAACCTATATTTGGTTTAAAAACAAAAAGTTAATGAGACATGGGAAAGTATGATGACAGAATATTAAAGATATGCAGTCCCTCTAAAGCCTTTGGATTTTATTTTATTTTATTTTAAAAATACAGCAACGGGTTCCAAGACAAATTAACCCTTTCTTCCTTTCACCATGAACCTATCTGTGTACCTTAAGGCGCTATGGAAGTTCAGTGACGCCCCCCCTCCCAACATAGGATGGGTAGGGAGGGGATTTTCTCCTGTGAGCATCGTTAAGTTACCTTAAGTTGAGATTCAAGCCTGATTTTGGAAGAATCCTCCACCCTTTCTATATTCACATACCACCCATGGTTTTGTCAGTCACCAGTACATTATAAAGAATACCAATCTAGAATATCCAAACCTTTCAGGAGCAAATGCCAGTTTCCGCAAATAGAACCCGCTCTCTATGCCTGGCCTAACATAAACCATCAAAACACACAGGATTAATATTTCAAGATTCACGTTTTATAAAACGAAAGGCTGCTGAGTCAGCAGGCGAGTTGATCTGAAAATGCAGAAAGAGTCGCCGGAGAGGAGGTATTGTTTGGTAACGAATAAAAATGAAGAGCGTAGCAGCTTCAGTCGAAGGCTCGAAGAACATCACGCGAAGCTAGAGAATCGGGACTTGACTCCATTCAACTAAAGCTTCGGAAAATAGTTCTCATTGAAAGCAATGTTGTTTTCAATATGACAGCCGTTTTATGGCAGCTTCTCCTAACTTGACACTATCTACGGTAGTATACTTTACTTTCCTTTATTCGACCGATAGTCAGAAAAACATTTCTCAATAAAAACATCAAAAAGATACACAAGTAAAAACAAAACACGGGCAGCATTATTAACATTATGCAGGTAAACCCACATCGAGGCATTCGATTTTACGCTTCCGACACATAAGCGCCAGGAAGAGGAATTTAGCCAGATCTACGGTAGTTGTTGCTGGACTACAACTCCCATCAGCCCCGCCCTTTGCGCAGCCAGTGGTAAGGGAGGACAGGAGGCACAGGGCAACAACAGCTGGACAATACCAGAGTCGCACTGTATATAAAACCATTGCTTCCTGGGTTCTCTCTCACTGCCACACACTAGGAACCTCAAGTAAGGGGGCTAAATGCCTCTATGTGGCTCCTGAGAATCTCCCTCACCCGTCACAGGCTTCTTGAGTGCTTATGCCTAGCTGCAATGTGACCTTGAACTCTTGATGATTACTCTTGCTTGCCCAGATGGAGCTAGACAGGAGTGTTTAAGGGTCTTGTCTATAAACTAGCCCACTGTACTGGTGTAAAATCTAAATTCACGGTTCCGTCCACTTTTGCCTCATGCCTTGTTCACAAGTGGTGTGTCGCCCCGGCCCTGGAAGGTTGCCTCTGAGGCCCTGATATATAACCTTGGGCTGAAAAATGTCCGCCCCACGTGTTCTAGTGTAACTAAGAAAGGGAACCCAGGGTAGGCTATATGGCTGCTGATGTCGGTGAGGACTTAGTTCTTAGTGGCTGCCACTGGAGACGCTAAATTCGGCGGGTATTTCATAGCTGAAATACCGTCCCCTTGCTCTCAGACATTGCTGATGTTCAGGCTCTTTCTAATTTTGCTTCTCTTCAAGCCCAGCATAGCGACAGGCATTTTGCTAGTATTTACAGGATGAAAAGGATTTGTGGTATTCACATTGACCTGTTTTAACAACTTAATGACTTAATTTGCTTTGCCTCTGTAACTACACAGACCTCACATTTTTCATGTTAAAAACATGCATAATTCTATAAATACAGACAGATGGAAAACAGGCTTTAAGCCAGATACCCACTTCTGATTTGTTTTTTTAACAAGGCCCAGTAAAATTTGTAGCCTATTAAATTATAAGGCAGTTTGAATGATATGTAAAATGAGATTTATGCCTTGCTGAATAAATATTGCCGCATCCTAATTTAGAACTTGGCAAATCTAGATTCATGGGCTAAAATAAGAAGTGGGCACTTTGTCATTTCAAAGGAATAGTTGGAATTATTATATTCCTTAATTTCCCCGCACCCCTTTTTATTTACTCTGACAGCATTAGTTTACACAAGATTTCATCCTAAAACTCCTTTTTCCAGTAGCTTATGAGCCAAAAGAAACTTGTCAATGATACTAGCTAGAATGGATGATAGTTATATATGACACTCTGATTCTCCAGCGGTTTGACTTCACCCCCGGAGGCACACTCCATTGTCTTTTGAGACAGATGGATGCCAACAAAATAACTCACACACAGGCAACACTGAATACAACCCATAAAGCAGAAAATTAAGACTGGTCCAGTGCCCCAGTTTAAAAAGGGGGGGGGAGGTAAAGGACCCCTGACAGTTAAGTCCAGTCGCGAACAACTCTGGGGTTGCGGAGCTCATCTTGCTTTACTGGCCGAGGCAGCCGACGTTTGTCCGCAGACAATTTTTCCGGGTCATGTGGCCACCATGACTAAGCCACTTCTGGCAAAACCAGCGCAGCTCACAGAAACGCCGTTTACCTTCCCGCCAGAGCAGTACCTATTTATCCCGATAGGCAAGCCCAGGGCTCAGTGGTTTAGACCACAGCACCACCCGCGTCCCCTTTAAAAGGGTGAAGATTATGTACATGAAGCTCCTTGAATATTTAAAAGCGTGAAGATTACGCCAAATATTCAAGGAGCTTCATGTACATAAATATTGTCAGTACCCCTATAATAAAATGAACTAATATTAGTCCTGTCTTGTGGATGGAAGAATATGTATTGAGAAAGAGAGAAGGGGGGGGGGGCTTTCCTAAAGTCACCTAGTTAATTCATTGTAAAATTTTATCTGGTGCCTGCCCAGTGCATGCCCTTAGGATTGCTTTAAATGTGACACTGGTCATGTTAAAAACCAAACACACCTGCCAAGCACATGGAATCAGCACAGATGCCATGCACGAACCAGGTTGCTAGCACTCACACATGCAATATGAGTACACCAACAACATCTTATTAAAAATATTATAACTCACTTTCCGTTCAGCATAGAGTGCAACTAATAAAATGACCATGCCGGAGGCGGGGGGAATCTAACACAACAAATTAAGGCAGCAAAAGCAATCAATAGCAGAGCGGATTCAACAATCAAGAATACAGTACAGTTCATAAAAATGCCTGGGCATCGTGTACTCCTAGGCTACAGCCTCTTGACATGCTAATGTTATATGTTCATGCCCCCCTGCCAGGTTCATGTGTGACGCAATGCACACTCAGCCCTAAGTTTTGTTCCTTTCAAACATGCCCAGCATCACCCTGCAACCAGACATCACCCACTACACTAAATTAGCCATCTTTTTCACAATATACTACGGTAATCATAGAGAAACCAAGTTGGTGAGTAAGCAATTTGGTGTGTTTGCTGGTGTACACTGCTGCAAACGAGAGAGAGAGAGAGAGAGGGGAGAGATTATGTAGAACAAAATGGCTCTTTGGAACCGAGAGTAAAACAGAGAGTCTTTCACCTTCAACATGCTGATACAAATCTGGATAGCTGTAGGTGGAGACTAGGCTGCGAGCACATTCAGTTTCATCACTTCTCGTTTTCCTCACTGGCCTCAGAATAATCTTTTTACATTGCTTTTAACTCTACATTTAATAGCATACTTAATGTATTTTATTGTTTCATGTGCTCTGTATTCTTCTTCTCTTCTCTACTAGTTACTGACAGATTTTATTTATTTATTTACACACACACACACACACACACACACACACAATTTGTAATTTCCATAACCTTTTATGTCATGGTGAGAAATGGGATTGTACAGGGGCCAGAACAGGAAACAGCACGCAAAAGCCACAGGTCACACATGCCTCCACATGTGAACGTCAACGGCAGAATGCATTAAAAAAAGAGGACAGGAGCTTCAGGCCTGGTAGCCAAACAAAAAACTCCAGGCCTCTCTAACCAGCGCTCAGAAATATTCGCATGTAACAACTCTCACTGACCCCTGCCCATCTAACTGGGTGACGCCAGCCACTCTAGAATTACAGAGGGAAAGGGGGGGGAAATCAAATATTAAATGCTTCCCAAAACAGGAAACATCTTCAAATATTTGAAGGACGGTTGTAAATTTGGTTTGTGTTGCTCCAGAGGGTACTTACCTGAACCAAAGTGTTCAAACTACAAGGGGGAGAAGGACTCAGTCTAAACATTAGGAGGAACTTCCTAGTGGTAATGGACAGAGAAACAGACTGCCTCATAAGGCAGTGGACTGTCCCTCATTTGAAGTTTTGAAGTGGAGACTGGATGGCTACCTATCAGCAATGCCGTAGTAGCTGATGTCCTGAATCACTAGGTTACTTTTGAGACACCTTCCAGCATTTATTCCACCATGCTTCCACTGTGAGCTAGGCCCTCTCACCCTAATGAGAGTTGGGGAACTTGAAAGAGAGTGCCAAGTTCATTCATGTTTCCACCTCTCCCCTTCCATGTTTTCCCCTCCCTTTGATTCCCAATAGCCTCTTTGGACATGGAAGGAAGCATTATTTTTTGGTGCAGTGCTGTTACACACAGTAGCAGTACTTCCTCTTATTTTCCTTGGGGTGCTGCAAGCTACAAGCCTTACTAAATTCAGCCTTACTTCTCCTATTCCTTTCCAGAGAAAGTATATACACACATTTAGAATTACTGTGTAGAACAACAACAACAAAAATGACAAATCTTTATCATAACAGAAGCCAAATAGGTGCATCACAAAAAGCTTCCTGGAGTACCAGTCTTTTTTTCTTTTAATTCATCCAATCACACAAAAAGAATTATCCTGTGTTTGTGTTTTCTTCATTTAGAGTTTGTATTAAACCAGTCTCTCTTTTTAATATTTGATCAACCATTGTATTTTAATATTCTGCTGGAAGCCACCCAGAGTGGCTGGGGAGTCCCAGCCAGATGGGCAGGGTATAGGCCTAAATAATAAATTTGTTGTTGTTGTTGTTGTTGTTGTTGTTGTTGTTGTTGTTGTTTTTATTATTGTTTTTATTATATTCTACCCTTATTTATACAGAGCCCAGGGCAGCTAACAACTTACAGTGTTAAGAAACTCAAGATATATGCTAGGTGCCAAATGGCTCTGTAAACCAGGTTTATAGTTGACACAACGAAAAATCTACAGTAGTTGCCATTTCCGCAGGCCAGACGGCTCCAAAGTCGTAAAAGTGCACTTTTAGTTCCATACACAAATAAGTACCTGAACTGCCCAGGCCACAGAACAGGTAAATGGAGAGAACCAATTGTAACAGGTGGGGGCCGCGTTCAACCCCACCCCCAGACCTAAGGTTCCCCACCTCTACCTTATAAATGACCCAATAAGCAACCGATTTTGATCTGGGGTTTTCATATGCTGTTTTCAAAGTGTTACGAAACAGATTTCGCACAGAAAACCAGGCACCTATTCCCTGCCTGTGCTCTCAAGCTTAGATATGTGTGGCCAAGTCAAAGAACCCAAATAGTACTTTCTATATTGCAGCTATGCAGAGGTTAAACAAACAGTAGCGCTACACGACCGCCTTGACTTTTCTTCTGCTCTCTTTTGTCTTCAAAATCTGTACATCTCAAAGCACTTCCAATTTTGAGTCACTGTGGAGACAACACTTACAGTAAATTACTTCCCAGCATGCATCACTGTGTAGCTCAATCAAGCCGTATGTCTGCCAAGCATCGTGAAGATTTACAGTAACTGATGACCAATATTTACATCATTCGTTGTGAATATGCCAGAGGCTAAGACAAAAAAAAAGTGTACTTCATTCACACCAACCTTAAGCGTGTCATCAACAAGCCCAGCTCCAAACTTCTGCCTTTTTGCATCAAAACCAAAACTGTGCTCATTTCAGTAACTTACATAAAATTAAAGACTTGAAAAACAGAAGTCCATCCAATCTACTAGAAAATGTTACTGATTTTTAGTCCTTGTTCCACTGAAAAACAGGAGGTCTTATGGTCCATCAGGACCATATAACACCAGTCCTAAAAGATCTCCACTGGTTCCCAGTATGTTTCCGAGCACAATTCAAAGTGTTGGTGCTGACCTTTAAAGCCGTAAATGGCCCTGGCCCAGTATTCCTGAAGGAGCGTCTCCACCCCCTTTGTTCAGCCCGGACACTGAGGTCCTCTCCTCCGAGAGTCTTCTGGCAGGTCCTTCACTGCGAGAAGTGAAGTTACAGGGAACCAGGCAGAGGGCCTTCTCGGTAGTGGCGCCCACCCTATGGAATGCCCTATTATCAGATGTCAAGGAGATAAATATCTATACAACTTTTAGAAGGTATCTGAAGGCAGCCTGACCCTTGTGTTATAATATAACATTGTATTATAAGATTCTCCCCTATGTGTTATAAATTCATGGGCTGTTGCATTAAGGCGGTTTTTTAAATCTTTTAATTTTTTTAATCTGTATTCTAATTGTTTTTTCTTTTATGTTTCATGTTTTATTGTGATTTTGGTGGTGTGAGCCGCCCTGAGCCCGGCTTTGCCGGGGAGGGCGGGGTACAAATAAAAATTATTATTATTATTATTATCTGAAGGCAGCCAAGTATAGGAAAGTTTTCAATAGTGTTTTATTATGCTTTTATATTTGTTGGAATCTGCCCAGAGTGGCTGGGGCAACCCAATGAGATGGGTGGGGTACAGATAATAAAAGGCACCCTCTTGAGCACATGCTCAGTGGAAAACCTAGGACAGGAATATAAGAAACTGCCTTATACTGAGTCAGACCACTGTACCATTTACAGGCTCTCTCCCAGTCCTAACTGGAGATTGAAGTTGAGACCTTTAGCATGGAAGGCTTGTGATCTACCACCGAACAGTGGCCTGCTTGAGTTTCCCTGAACAGGTTCATTGCTGCGTAATGCATGAACTTGCCTTACGTTTCACGCCTCCTTTGAAAGTTCTGCAAGGCTCACACAGCCCCGCGAGCTCCCATACTGACACCCGTCACATCCACTTCAACTGTTCTATAATATTGGGAGCTCATAAGCCATGCGTTATGCCATGAGTCTGCACTCACAGATATTCCTGCTGTTCAAGAAAGGTCAGGTCATTTCACATTCTTTGTTACACGAGGTTAAGAGTTTAGAGGATTGCTCAACATTTGTCAGGCACAAGAATGCTGCCCATGACAGAGAAGGTTTGGTTCTCCTCTTCTATGCGGAGCTTTGCTTTACAGCTAACCCAGGGCTTCTAATAGAAATAGTCTATGGCAAATGAATTAGCAGCTATTAAAGCATGCAGATACAGATTTGCATTCCACATTGCCTAAAATAAATTGCATGTGTTCTTTTGTTCTGTTTTTCATTTCTCTTGACTTAAAGGATTAGAACTGGAAGGCTCCCCAAAAGAATATAGAAATTTAATTTGACACGCAACAAAAGCTACTATGGTTAAGTGAGGCAAGAGGCTTACCGCTGACAATTGTACTTTTGCAAATTACAATGTGTGCGCATGCATAATTACAAAGCGGGCGATTTTTTCTCCAGATAAAGAAACCACAATTGTAATTATTTTCTTACATAACGGCAGATATAGAATACGAGGACCATCCTGAAACATTTTAGCCTGTGTCCACGGAGCATCTTCTTCCCACACGCTGACTTAGCACTGCGGTACTGTACTAAACCGAGAGTGGTAGAAAAGGGTACATTAAGGAAGGCACACAAACTACAGTATGTTCCTGTTTTGAATCATGCAGGTAGCACCTGCCCTGCGCATGCTAGTCCCATGGCTGCAACTCAATTTAGTAGAAGTTCACATGCGGCTTGCATCCAATACGGTACACTGAAACAGAACACCCAATGTTCAAAAACGCCCTCCATCTGAAATTAACATCCCTAAGCCGGCAAGAATCATATCCAATGAATAACATTTTCCAGAAATAAAAATATGATTTTGCAAAACTTTTAATCTTCTGAAGCTAGGAGAAGCAATTTCAAGAATGTAGAACAATATTCACAAGCACACACACACACACGTTTTTAATATTGCCAGATTAGAGCACAAAACCATACATTTTCTACTATGCACCAAGTTAAAAGATATGGTCCTTATATAAATGAAGCATAGGAACAAACCAAGACACAATAAAATTGATAAAACGTTTTAACAAACGTTTCACTTGTGCTTTGTCAAATGCAAGGAATAAGTTAAATATGTTCCCTGTACCTATCTTCAACGCACAAGTAATCCAAAAGCAAAATATCTACTTGAAAATCGTAGTTGCTTTTAATAAATCCTCAATAGATTTTGTTCCTACTAATTTCCTGTCTAGCCATCAACACAACTCCCACTCCTACCTTCTAGAAAACACAGCTTCTTCACAGCTCCTAATATTAAGGTTCCAAAAGCATAAGGTTTTTTAAAAAACCCACTAGCCACACAAAGAGAAAGCACTGCTGTTGTTGTTTTTTATTATTTAAAAAAGTCCACAAGCAGAATCATAGTTTTGTTCGATTGGGAACTAGGGAACAGAGAATTTGCATCACAATAAACAATAAAGAGTTTTGTCATTTGCGGCACAGCTGAAAATCTTTTTCCAGTGACAAAATATTGCATTGTGAATGGTAAGAAAATGTGCTACCCTGCAATGGAGCTGGGTGTGGGTGTGGGTGAGGGGGCTAGCTCTGCAGACAGATTACAGTGCATTTATCATACAGGGAGGAAATGCCTGGAAAGACTGAAATTAATCCTTCCTTTGCCCATACAGTCAACCTGCAGATTTAAGAACAACTTCTCAAATCCAGGTGTCCCCATTGCCCCAAATTCACAATGCTTACCGGTATGTGTTTTCACTTCGTGCAACTGAATCTCTGACTTACTGAACTGGTTTGGATATCCTTATCTCAGCTTAATAAATCGACATCTTGCTCAAAAAAAATTGCTCTTTGTTCTCCCCTTTATGAGAGCCATAACTATACCAAGAAGCCTCTAATTAATTATAGTTTCCTGTTTCATCAACCAGGAAACCATGGTTATCAGTTTCAGAACAAGCCAGGATATCAAACCAACTTTAAACCAAGCCTGGTAACTATAGCTTAAAATTTCAGACAGAACAAGAAACTGGTGAATTCAGAGTTCCAGCTTCTGGGTTTCCTTGCAGCAAAAGTAAAATCAAAATGGTCATGTGAATGGGCAGAAGTTTTCCACTTAGTAAGTCATTACTTAATATGGTCCCTACATAGCACTTGAAAAGGAACATGAATGAATGCTTTGGTAGACATGAAAGGAAGGAGGTGGAGAAAAGCAAATCATAGCAGAGAGTCACTCAAGTTAAAGCTACTTTAGATAGAGAACCCAAATGAGTAATAAATAATAATAATAATAATAATAATAATAATAATAATAATAATAATAATAATAATATATTATTTATACCCCGCCCATCTGGCTGGGTTTCCCCAGCCACTCTGGGCGGCTTCCAACAGAACATTAAAATACAATAATCTATTAAACATTAAAAGCCTCCCTAAACAGGGCTGCCTTCAGATGTCTTCTAAAAGTCTGATAGTTGTTGTTCTTTTTGACATCTGAGTAAGGACTGCTTCACACATTATGCAGTTGCAAACCCACATTTGACACCAAATACACACACAAAAGTGAGACACAGCTAATTCTAGCTCCTTGGAAGTGTGCCTGAATGATACACATTTGAAATCGTATAAAACTAAGTTACAAAACATTTTAACCCTTATAGAATTCATTTGCATTATAAATGTATTAAAAGTATTCACCCTAAGCTACCAGGACAGAAACACAGAAACCAGGTTGATGACTTTGCACAAAAGAAATCAATACCTCTGAAGCGGCTTTAACTCAGACCTTTAAAAACCAACCTGATGTAATAGATCTAAAATGAACACAGGCATTAAAAAAAGAAAAAGTTATAAAGCAGGAAAGTGTTTTTAAAAAAAAGGAAGGAAGGAAGAAGAAAAAGAATATTGTATAATGTTTGTATAAAAGTTTCATTTTGTTCAAAGTTTTCACATAAAGATCCTAAAATGAAAAGGTAAATAAAAGCTTAGTAAGAAGTTATGGACAAAATAAGATATAATTTTACACTTTAAAAAAGTTTTTAGATTCTATTTAGATAATAGCCAAGTATAATAAACATATAAAAAGGCTAAGAAATAATAATAAGTTTTTAAAGGTTATGTTATTAATAAGCTGAAGAAAAAAAAGAATGTATATCCTAATAAAAGTTTAAAAGCAACATTTACAATAAAAATATTGCTTTCTTTGGGTGGGGGAAATTAACGTGAAAGAATTAAACAAAAAGCACTTCACACCATAATAAGCCTTGAAATACTTTCACAAGCCTCGCTTGATTTATCTATTTTCAGAGTACGTAACAGAGGGCTTTGATCTAACCCAACACCAAAAAGCAAAATGAAACAACTGAAATCTTAAAATAGGTAGACTATAGATATAAACTTGAAAGGATAGCACAAGTAGCATGACATGCTGAGATACTAAGCTTCTCCAGAAGCATAGAAAAGGACAGAAAATAAATTCTCAACATTTCCCAATACCTATTCAATGACGGAGAAAGGTCGGCCTTCCTAGGGAGCACTCCTTATTTTCCTCATCCCTGTACAGCAATTAGGCTTGCTTAGATTCTAAACGCGGGTGGCGCTGTGCGTTGAAACTACAGAGCCTAGGGCTTGCCGATCAGAAGGTTGGTGGTTCGAATCCCCGCGACGGGGTGAGCTACTGTTGCTCAGTCCCTGCTCCTGCCAACCTAGCAGTTCGAAAGCATGTCAAGTGCAAATAGATAAATACGTACTGCTCCGGCGGGAAGGTCAACGGCGTTTGTATGCACTGCTCTGGTTCGCCAGAAGCGGCTTAGTCATGCTGGCCACAGGACCCAGAAGCTGTACACCGGCTCCCTCGGCCTGTAAAGCGAGATGAGCGCCGCAACCCCAGAGTCGTCCGCGACTAGACCTAACGGTCAGGGGTCCCTTTACCTTTACCTAGATTCTAAACCAGGGATGGAGGCCTAACTCCAATGGTTGCTGCGCTATTAAGTCCCATCAACCTTGTCCATTAATCTTGATGGATGAGACTGATGAAACCTGGGGTCCAACAACATACAGAGGGCCACAGAATCCCCACTGCTGTTCTGCACTGTCTGGTCTGGGTACTCAGTCTTAGACTAATTAAAAAAGGGGGGCGAGTGCTGAAAAGGAAGGAGGGCAAAATAAACGAGGCAATCACAGGATTATTATGTCTGCTAGCTGGGCTGAGTGCAGCAACCCCAGAGTCGGACACGACTGAACCTAATGGTCAGGGGTCCCTTTACCTTTACGTAGCTGGGCTAAATTCCAGACGGGGGAGACAAGGGATGACCTTCAAGTGAAGATTGCAGGCCAGCCCTGCAGCGGAGTTCCTTTAGGCATGAAATCAGCCGCGGTTGCTTTGTGGGCAACTGTCTTTTTACGACAAGAGATGGGGAACTGTTTTCAGGGCAAGGGACCACATGCCAGTGCAGAGTGAAGCAAAAGTGGATGGAGCATCAAATGTCAAGGTTACCTTTGTATCGTACGTAGGCCAGTGTCTACACACACTCACACCCCCTCTGTTTCCACCACCCAGCCAAGCAAGAGGTATTAAGAGAGTTCAAGGTTACAGAGTGGAAGAGTGCCCTATTTGCTCTCTGTTTTACACACAATACGGGAGACTCACCCAACTAAACCCGCTGCAGCTTGGGATTATGGTGCCTGTCCATAAAAGCAGTATACATTTATTAGTAATTTGTATTAACCTTTTTAATGTGTGTGTGTTTTTGGTAACATTTCTGGTTGCTGTATTAGATTTCTGTGCTCTGCTCTCTCTCTCTCTAGCAGTACAGTAGTGGTCTAAATAAATTAATAAACATAGATTCCAGTCAGACAAGAACAACAGTGACAGTGCAGGGTTTGGCCTGGGGAGAGTTCTGAAGGGTGCCACCCAGTTCGAATGGCCTCTCTTACTTGACTTACTTTATAATGACTTACTTGTGTGTTAAATGCACAGTAGTTACTGAAGAACTTAAAAGGAAGGCACCAACACTCACATTTAAAATTATAGCATTTTACCAACGGGAAAATGCAATTTCTCCCAAAAAACATATCCACATACAATCAGAAGTTAGTCAGTTGATGTTGGCATGCTGCACTGGGACCTGGGAGGTCGGGATTCAAATCTGCACTCTGGCATGAAGCTCCCTGGGTGACGTTGGCCCAGTCACTGGTCTCTTAGCCTAACCTACCTCACAGGGCTGTTGCTATTGTTTTTGTAAGTATATTACAAAACAATATAGATGCAGAAATTGAAAAGAGAAGTGACTAATTTAACCCTCACCCTCCCCAAGAGATTAAGTCTGCATCCAAATCTGAAGTCCACACAAGTCCACATCATAATCCTTATTTCACAGGTTCCTTGAAGGATAATCCCAAAAAATGATCACAGCAACCTAGAATGCTGATATGATGAAGTCCTGTACTGTATAGTCGTTCTTCACTGTGTGCTTAATGAAGCAATGTCATTCTACCGCAAATAAGTCCTTTTGCTTTAAACCTTGTGCCCTTCTAAGTTTATTGGTGAGCTTCTAAACAAGTGCCGATTTCCAGACTTTATTATAACAATTGGTCAGAGCTCCTTCCATATATCTCCAATACCTAGTTGCAATAAGTCTTGCTGTGAATAATACCCAACAATTGGATTAAAGCATACACTTGCATCTTGATCACATCTTTTAAAAAAGCCAATTCCAGGCATTTAACAAACCTTCATCCAGTAATTTAGTGCATTTTCATCAAACACTTCATCCCAAGGAGGCCAGTTGGGGAAGTGGTAGGAGTGCTGGACTAGGACCTGGGACTAATTCCTTTTGTTTATGCCATGAGGACGAAGACATGCTAGTGCCTGTGCTGAATGCAACTCCCCCTTCCAACACCATTTTGTGAATTTGATGGTTTGTTCTTTTAACCAAGCTCTCACAAATCTCTTTGGAGAAATCTCAAAAGCTGCTCAGGTACTGGGGTTACTTTAGGCTTCTTTGATCTCCTTTGATATTTTCTGGAACCCCAATATTTACCAACAGGAGCCAGGAGCTGAATACTGTACACAGAAAGATTCAAAAACAAGGGTCCTTCTGAGCATATTCTGAGCCTAAGTTATGCTTTCAGTACCAGAACTGAAGGGATGCGGGTGGTGCAGTGGTCTAAACCACAGAGCCTAGGGCTTGCAGATCAGAAGGTCGGCGGTTCGAATCCCTGTGACGGGGTGAGCTCCCGTTGCTCTGTCCCTGCTCCTGCCAACCTAGCAGTTCGAAAGCACGTCAAAGTGCAAGTAGATAAAAAGGTACCACTCCAGTGGGAAGGTAAACGTGCACTGCTCTGATTCGCCAGAAGCGGCTTAGTCATGCTGGCCACATGACCCGGAAAAACTGTCTGCGGACAAACGCCGGCTCCCTCGGCCAGTAAAGCGAGATGAGCACGCAACCCCAGAGTCGTCCGCGACTGGACCTAATGGTCAGGGGTACCTTTACCTTTACCAGAACTGAAGTCAGTTCACAGTCCTCCTGTAGCACCTCCGTTTAGCTCTTGTCATTTAAGCAGCAGCATTTAGCTGAGGGAAACGTTTTATTCCCATTTGTGAGTCAGAAATCAGAAACCCTTACTGGTCTACCAAGATCCCTGTCTACCTTCTGCTTGACACTGCAAGTGTCAGACAAGCATTACGGAGACCAAAGTTCAAATCCTCATTCAGCCACAAAGCCCCCCCCCCCGGGTGACCTGGGACCAGTCACACAATCTCACAGCCTAACTCACCTCACAGGGATGTTGTGAGAGGATAGAATAGTGTGCGGGGGGTGGGGGCACCTGCCGAAGAACCATGAACATCCCCTCAAGTTCCTTGGAGGAAAGGTGAACGATTGGTTGGTTTGCTACATTTATACCGGTATCTCGCCGTTTCAATTTCCACCCCACTTGCATCCTTTGCAACGAATTCTTGGATGTTATGTCTGCTCTGTTTCCATAGCAGACATGTACCACCTACCCCTTTCAAGGTTAAAAGCTCTTATTCCACAGAAATTTATTCCTCTACTTTACACGGTGGATAAGATATCATATCACTGGCACTGGTTATTCAACACTAAGAATAATACAGGCTTTAAGACCAACACAAGAAAGGTCAGAGATCAGGTAATATTTAAAGCTTTGGCCCTATCCACACTTACGTATCTAGGAACAAGCCCCTTGGGATTCTGTAAGTGCTGACTTCTCAGTAAACATGCTTAGGACTTGACTGCACATCATTTCTGTAGTATTTTAGCCTATAATCGAGTCTAGCAGTTGTAAGTTTTAATAAAAAACGATTAAGTAGTTTAAGCTGCATAGCTAACACTTTGGGTTGTTTTCAGCTTGTGTGCATGCACTTTGCCTCTGCATTATTTTAACGATGCCAACCGCCAAAATTGCGCAAGTCCCAACCTGATATTCTGCAAGCACATTTCAAGCCCTGAACCATATTTGACTTCAAATTGCTACATTAAAGGTATAAAAAGAAATAACATCATTTGGATTTGGCATTTCAATTAGCTCTCGTTGCATTGTTTATGTTTTGAACCAACGTGTGAATTTGAAAGGAGCCTAGAAATTTAACCTAACAGACAAATCCCCCCCCTTTTTTTAAATTACAATGTAGCTGGAAATCTTAGATCCTTTCTGGAGGGATTTTGCATATCCAGTTAAATTTGAAGCAAAACCAAGCCAACCATTTTTAAAACCTTCATCGCTCAAAAACAACTTTTTAGAGGTAGCGCTGCTTTTGTACTTTTCTTGTATACATTTGGTATTCAGCCAAAACATGGGATGTCAACACTTCAGAGGTGACAAAATAGAACAGTGCTTTCTTTTCTGTCATTAGCAGCTGCCTTTTGGAATATGTACCACAATATTTATTTTTCTCCCCTATCTTTTCTTCAGTTTGAAGTAAACTTTTACACCCAGCTCCAGAAGGGAGAGCTGCGTGGTATGAACTTGGGACTCCAACTCCCATCAGCCCCAGTTAAAATCGCCTACCAAAAAATCCTATTAAGAGAAACTGCTTGCAGAAATGTGTACATCAGTCAAAACTACATACAGAAATGCATATGATAATTTGCATGTGGATTTTTTAAAAAGAAAATGCACAAATTGCTGCAGAATTGTGAAAAAATTAGTTTAATGTTGGCAGGATGACAGATCCTTCCATCCCTACTCAGTATAAAGGCAGCTTCTTAAGTTAATCACATTTCATTTTTACCTGCAACACTCAAAGCATGCCTCACTTTTCTTAAGACAACATTTCACACCTACTCTACTAAGCTGTCCTACTCTAGTTCTGTGTTGCCAAGGACAGATGCCCTTATTTTACCAAAATAAAACTCTGGTGCAAGTAAAAGCCTATGAGTTCATTTCTCCTTTCCCGAAAACAACCTTTGGAATTCCTTCCCTTCCAAGCTATAATACTGATTATTTTTTATGAGTTGATTTGAATCTAAATAGCAAATCATTAATCAGCTTGGGGAGTCTTAGTCAATAGTAGCTTACGATGCCACAACTGTACAGGGTAACTTCCTAACTTTCATTTTAGTTATTAGCCATTGGAATTACAAACTGAACACTTTGGCTAAACAACAAACCACCAAATTTATCTTATATGCCCACTCACCCATTTCAAAAAGGGTGTTCAATCTTGCCAGTAATTATTGCAAGGGAAATGTACGCTCTATATAGAGAAAAACATCAGATCAATCAGAAGTAAACCAAAGTGGAATATATGCAGTAAAAGTCAGTGTCTAATCGTGTAACTGGCTTTACTTTTACAGCCAACAGTCAATATACATGTAGAGACTGGCAAAATCCCAGCCTCTGTTCAACGAGAATGGAGCACCGAGCTGTTGTCCACGCACATTTTAAGTTTTTGTGTTCCACCACAAAAAAACTGCCTCTCATCATACGTAACTTTCAATAAACAGAAACCTCCCTCAGTTAAAACACTGCATAATGAAAATTCCCAACCGCACCAGGGTGAAAAACAAGATTGTAGCAGCAGAACTGCACATCATCTGCAGCATAATCTTTAACATTCAAACAGACACTTCAAATGCTCACCGGAACACTGAAGTTTTCACCTCGCTCCTGATATCCAGTCAAGAGTAGGGCCTGACAAACTTCCCTCAGGAGGTAGTTTCACAACTTCTCTCAAGATTTGCATTCACTTATGCCAAACAGCCTGACAACACACAGCCCTAGTAATACAAGTTAGTGTATTAAGTAGAGGGTGCACCTGCAACTTTAAAACCTTTTTGTGTGAATGTCAGCTGAGGTGTTTCAAGGTCCCACAGCAGACAAAGCAATAAGGAAGCCAGCAAGAATTTTGAAAATAACTACCCTAAGGGGACCATCAATCGCATATGTTATCTCAGTTTGGAGCCTTCTGACAACCTCTTGTGTATCACTGTGTTTAATACCCATTGCCTCACAATCCGCCACCAACAATGTGTGGTGGAATTTTTCCCCCAGTGATTTATTTTTCCCCATGGAAAAATCTTCTGTTTCCTAAGTTCATTAGTAATCATGAACGGATGCCAAATACAACACTAGGCAAGCTTAGCAGTTTCAAAGTTTTTAGGTTTGATTACTAAATGCAAGTAAAAAAGAAATGCTAACGTCTTTGTTGAAGACAAACCAGTCAGTGAACACTCAACATAAACATAAAACATACCTATAACCATCTGCATTACAGAGCAAGTACATCATAAAGATGCTAAATTAAATCCATCTCTAAGACATCACAAAATTTTCTGAGGCAAAATGATTTTTTCCCAAGGCAGCTTACCCTAACATACAGAGGGAAATTTTCCAATTCAAAATTTTCCAGAAAAACCCGCAATACTTCGAATCGCCAAGAGTTGCTGCCAAGCTCTTGGAGTTTTCATATCAGTACAAGCTAATTTTGTTCATTTAATTTATAAATTACTTCCTATAAAACATCCCAAAGTGTGTGTGTTCATAAAACACACAATTTCTAATCCAATGTAGATGAAAAAGAACAAAAATCTTCACAGGTTTGCTGGAAAAGGACAATATTCAATATGCACCAAAAGACAACAGAGATGGCACCTCACTGGTACACAATTGGAGGGAATTCCAAGAGGTAGATGCCACAACACAACACTAAAGGTCCAATTTCTGCATCAAATGGAATGGACCTCCTGATGAAATGGTATCTGTAGAAGTCCCTCTATCTGCAGAGCATAGTGATTGACTAGGTATATAAGGGGTGAGATGATTGTTTAGGTATCCTGTTCCCAAGCTGCATTGGGTGTTGTACACCAAAATCAGCACCTTCAACTTAGTCCAGTAGAGGACTGAAAGCCAATACAAGTCTCTCAGTACTGTGTACCATGGAGGTGATATTTAGCCCTTGCACTGAGCAGTTGAGCCACTGAATTTTGCACTTGGTGCATCTTCCAGACCAACCTCAGGGGTATCCCCACACAAAGCACATTTCAGTAGATCAAGATGGAAGTTACCAGGGCATGGAACAACAGTACACACATTCAGCTATGAGTCAATGTGATAAATCAAGTAACATATGCACACCTTTCCAATGTGGCCACACGTAGCGTAGAAACAGGGGTGGGTCATTCCACATCAAATCAACACAAAAAACAAGGGTTTCATTATGGATTGTAGGAAAGTTGTACCCAGTAGCCAGTTTTTCCCAAGATGTCCAAAAAATGTACAATTTTCGTTATAAGGAATAAAAAACCCATAAATTTCATTCTTTGTCAAGAAAGAGCATGTCTTTGCAATAATTTTCAACATCATAAACTTTGGATTCCATCATACCCATACACTGAAAATTGAGGTCTACTAAATCTACCGTATGTTTTTCACCCAAAAAAGTACATTTATAATTTTTTTTTAGGCATTTATAAAATCTTTTGAGTGCTGCTGTATTTTTTCCTGAAATCCTCATCCTCCTATTGAGCTCTGTGTAAAATTTCAAAGAGATCTGATCATTGGTTATGGAGGGGGGGGAATGTACATTTGCCAAGGGTCTCAAGAGGGACAGACAACGCAGATTTCACGAAACTTTGAAGTGCTATAAAATTAAAACCGTTTGAGATAGAGGGGGGAAATTTAATGGAGTTTCTTTCAACCATAAGGGAAGGGTGTACACCAAGTTTCATCAAAATCTGAGACGGTGGGTGACATGACCGCATTCACATGACATGGAATGGCCCGGGTGGAAAACGCGAACAGCAGGTAAGAACATATGAACTGCCCATGGTACCTTAGTCTAAGGGTCCATGCAGAGAAGGGTTGGCAAACCAAATGTGGCCCTCTGGAATTCTCTATTTGGCCCTTGGCACTTTCTCCAAACCACACCTCCACACCCCTCTCTGGCCTTGATTGTTTTTCCCTGCCTGGATTGTGTCCTTCAACTCTTGGTGTTTGCCTCATGCTTGCCTGAATGGAGACTGGAGATAGGAGTGCCCACTACATGAAAGCAAAATTTAGAGTCACTGCTCTGCATGCTTTGCCTCCGGCTCCACCTACAATTGGAATGTTGCCCTGAGAAGGTTGCTCAGAATGGGGGGGGAAGGTTCCCCACCTGATGCAGAGCACTGATCCAGCATGAACGATCCATATATTCTTGCCTGCCTGCATTCTTCTACATTCCACATTGCAGACTTCCTCAAATGCACACGTTGTCGCATTCTCAAGTGCTTAGCATGCTACAACAGCAGCAAATGTTTAACTTGTGACGCTACATGACATGCCCCTAGCTTGCATGTTCCCTGACTTCCAGTTTTGTGGCAATTATAGGTTGCCATTACATCTGAACTAAGCAAAAACTATGGGTTTGGGTTTTTTTTAATCATCATCACCATCACATTTAGATTCCACCTTTCCTCCACAAAGTTCAAGGTGAAGTACATGATTCTTCCTCTTCCCATCCAAGATGGTGGCCAGGCCATCACAACATCTTTGAAGCAGACAAAAATACTGGAATTTTTACAAGACATACAAGTTCATAAAATTGTATAGTTTGAAGGCACCGTGAGGATCATCTAGTATTACAGCTGTCAATGCAGCTGTCAAATATGGGGATTGATCTTGCACATGCCAATGCGAACTCCACAAATATAGTTCTTTAAAGACTCTCTCTCTCGAATTATATATAGATAAAATCGTTTTTATTAAGGCTGCAATCCTAACCCCACTTCTCGAATTCAATAGCGCTTGTTTCTGAGTATACATTTTTGGATTCCACTACAAACTTTTTCCTCATCTAATTAGCTACCTTTACTATTGAATTTTCTTAGTATAATGAGGTCTCTTGGGCAAATGTATGTTAAATGTCATAACATGGTGTAAAATATATTTTATTTCTTATATATTTCTAAAGCGCGCAACACTATGGCACAATGAAGGAATACTGTAGAGCTAGCCTGAGAAGCAACCGCATCATGCAAGACTTTGTAGGCCAGGGAATCTGTAGGCCTCTTGATGTTGCTGGACTAAAACGCCCATCATCCTTGGCCACTGCCCATGCTGACTAGGGCCGATGGGAGCTGGGAGTCTCACAACATCAGGAGGGCTACTGCTGCCCTCAGTGAACTCATTCCAATTGGTCAACACCAGTGGTTCCTAAAGTGAATGATACCAACCCTAGAAAAGGGCGGTGGGATTACCTAGAGGTGTAAATGACTCTCAGACTTTTGAAAGCTGGTATCACTGGACCAAGCTCATCACTTTTGCTGAATTGATTATGCTAAATAGTTTTAATTGGATTTTGAATAAATGTTCAATTAATTGAATTTTATTTTGTCACTATCTTCCTTAGTGGGTCCCGCAAACCTGAATAATGCCTTTTTACGGGGTAAGGTGGGGGGCACTGGAGATGCGTTTATGGAACCAATGGGGTGGTGGCCCCCCAAATTTGGGAATCACTGATCTACACCTGGATGTGGGGCCCAGAACTGAACACAGGACTCACAATGAGGTCTTCTAATCTTTTCAGCTACAGAACAAGTGAATGTGGAAGCCGCCCACAACCTGCCTTATTTCAAAGTGAATTAAAATTGCAGAGATGTGCTGAAAAACTACAGTGAACGATTCATTTTGTCAGACACACATGGATCTCACAAAATCAAGCGCATCATTCAGTTTTGCTTTAAATGCAAAACTGAGGGTTTACAAGCAAATGCCTTTGAAATGTGCAGTGTCGTTGCTATTATTTTATGTATAAGCTTTTCTTATCATAAACCAGAGACGTGTGCTGGGAAAAGACAAAACAACGTACAGATAATTCTTCATGAAAACAACACAAACACGGAAAATAAAAAAGCACTAACTTTTGCACAGGAAAAGGTTTCTCCAAAAAAGGGGGAAATCTAGTTTTGCATACCGTATATAGGACCTGCATGTGTCGCAAGGAGGCTAGGGAATGAAGCAGCCACATCCTTTGCTTACAGTGTGGTTGTGTGCAATGCACAGCAAATACAGTGCCAATGAGACCCCATCCACCATCTTTATCTGCCCAGAGGCATATCTGAGCACACTAAGCAGTGCTGTGGGTTAAACCACTGAGCATAGGGCTTGCTGATCAGAAGGTCGGCTGTTCGAATCCCCGCGACGGGGTGAGCTCCCGTTGCTCGGTCCCAGCTCCTGCCCACCTAGCAGTTCGAAAGCACCTCAAAGTGCAAGTAGATAAATAGGAACCGCTCTGGCGGGAAGGTAAACGGCGTTTCCGTGCGCTGCTCTGATTCGCCAGAAGCGGCTTTGTCATGCTGGCCACATGACCCGGAAGCTTACGCCGGCTCTCGGCCAATAAAGCGAGATGAGCGCCGCAACCCAGAGTCGGACACGACTGGACCTAATGGTCAGGGGTCCCTTTACCTTTACCCTGCAGTGCTCCTAATTCCGACGCTAATACAACACAATGCCTGAGATTAAAGTTGGGTGTATTACTGAAAACGTTTTCCCCTGAAAACTCAACAATTACCGGTAAATGAATTTCAAACCAACCAAGTGGCTGGCAATCCATTCCCACACGAGTAAGTGTGTCAAACTTTCAGGTCCTTCAAAGTCTTGGAAGCTTGAGAGATGCGACTTGGCGGTACCTCCCACATATTTCACCATACCTGCACGTGTTTTTCTTAAATCTTTACAGAACTTAGAAAGAGGTACACAACTTGAGGTGGTTTCCAATATGGATACCACCTACAGTCAAATAAACAGTTTGTTTAATCAGCTAAGCAACATTTAATAAACTTAAAAGGTATCACAGATCAATCACGCAAAACGTATTCTTTTAGCAAGCATTGATTATTGTTGCTAGAAGTACTTATGCAAAGGAGAAAGTGCCACTTTTAATCTATTAAAAACTCAACTGATTTATCGACTTCCTTTGATCAGATAAGCGCCCTAGATTCCAGTGGTTCAATTCCAAAGAGACAGCTGCAGAAACAGATAGTTCTAGAAGCAATGCTCTGTCTCCTAAACTCAAGTCTGTGAGACACTGCACATGCTCAGGGAAAGAAAGCTTTTAAGGGTTCACAGTGCTTCAAGCGCACATTCTCAATAACTATCTCAATATTATGAGTGCTTATGAAGTATTATTATCACTGTATTGCAAACGTGGAGACGAAGCAGAAAAACAGCAGCTTACCCAACGGGGTGGCTGAGAGATAGGGACTTAGCTTAGGCCATACAACAAGTTTGTGGGTAAGCTACCACTTGAACCAAAAACTTCCTGCTCATAACTCACTCTTTGCTATCAGTGGTACAGCAGCTCTCATCATTGTTATTTAATTTATTTTTACATTTACAACCCCACATTTCCTCTAAAGACGTTAAGGTGGCATACATGATTCTCCTCATTTTATGTTCGCCTTTCATAGTGGACGGGGGATTTGAACCTTGGTCTCCCAAGTCCTAGTCCAACACTCTAACCACTACACCACACCACCACACTGGGTCATGCACTTATTACTTCTCACACTCGTACATACACACTCTTTCCAAAGAGGAGGAGTACTCAGGTCAAAGCATGGTGAAGCCTGGCAATTTTCTTACATCCACCCACGCACACAAAAGCAGATCCCCCCAAAAATGTGTAGTTGGGCTCATGCCTCAGCTGTTGACATCAACACCTTACATTTAAAACAAACTTATACCCCTCTTTGACACTAAAAGAAAGTTGGGGACTGTACATCCTTAACAAACTATAGTTCCCAGGACACTTTTCGGGTCTCTGATTTATATAGCAACCCTGAACATGTTCAGAACATATACCTTCACCGACTTCCAAATCGCTTCCCAGCCTGATTCAAAATGCTGGTTTTGACACAGAAAACCTTAAAATGGCTTGGGACATGAAGAACTGTATGCACCTATACCCATGGCCCCAAGGTCCTCTACAAAGACCTTTCTCCAAGCACCCTCTCAAAGAGGGGCTACAAAGTGGCTGGACCACTGTGTCTGGCGGCGATACAGAAAATTGGAGACCAAAGAAGAGACACATTGCATCTGAACTAATGCTTACCATACGTTATGTGAACAAACCTTGCAATTCCTCTGCAACAAAACAGTCAGAGCCTGTACTTTTTGCATTTATTATTAATTATCATTATCATTATTATTAGTTAAATCTGTATACCACTCTATACCCACCGTTCTAAGGGCAGTTACAACATAAAATCACAATAGGTAAAGGTAAAGGGACCCATGACCATTAGGTCCAGTCGTGACCAACTCTGGGGTTGCGGCGCTCATCTCGCTTTATTGGCCGAGGGAGCCGGCGTACAGCTTCCAGGTCATGTGGCCAGCATGACAAAGCCGCTTCTGGCGAACCGGAGCAGCGCACGGAAACGCTGTTTACCTTCCCGCTGCAGCGGTACCTATTTATCTACTTGCACTTTGACGTGCTTCCGAACTGCTAGGTTGGTAGGAGCAGGGACCGAGCGATGGGAGCTCACCCCGTCACGGGGATTCGAACCGCCGACCTTCTGATCAGCAAGCCCTAGGCTCAGTGGTTTAACCCACAGCACCACCTGCATCCCAATACAAAATCACAAAATACATAATAAAAATAAAAGCAACCCAATAAACAACCTACTTCCCACCACCTTTTAAAAGGGTATTGGATATCAATCAGCCAAAGGCCTTCTTAAAGAGAACTGTTTACATCTGGCACCTAAAGGTGTATAACGAAAGCGCCAGCTGAACCTCCCTGGGAAGAACATTCTTTAAACGGGGAGCCACTGCAGAAAAGGCCTGTTCTTGTGTTGTCACCCTTCGGACCTAGAGACATAGAGAAGGCGCACGACG
Organism: Darevskia mixta; assembly: GCA_034641385.1. Classification (NCBI taxonomy): domain Eukaryota; kingdom Metazoa; phylum Chordata; class Lepidosauria; order Squamata; family Lacertidae; genus Darevskia; species Darevskia mixta. The sequence continues at coordinate 3,347,917 of JAWWNH010000054.1, read as the reverse complement.
AAGGGCCTCAGAAGATGATCTCAGGGTCTGGGTAGGTTCATATGGAAAGCATTTCGTTTCCCTCTAAAACTCGATGCTTAAAATGTCACACCCTTAAAAAAAATGCCCCACCCCAATCACTGGTACACATGTCTGCTAACTTACCCTGACGATTCATGCAGCTGATGGAAGAAGAAGAAGAAGAGTTTGGATTTGATATCCCGCTTTATCACTACCCGAAGGAGTCTCAAAGCGGCTCACATTCTCCTTTCCCTTCCTCCCCCACAACAAACACTCTGTGAGGTGAGTGGGGCTGAGAGACTTCAAAGAAGTGTGACTAGCCCAAGGTCACCCAGCAGCTGCATGTGGCGGAGCGGGGAAGCGAACCCGGTTCACCAGATTACAAGTCTACTGCTCTTAACCCCTACACCACACTGGATGGAGAAAATTCCCTTCCAGGCTTCCTTTCAGTAGTCCAGAAGCAAAAATGGAAGGGGCAACAAACACAAGTTCTACCTTCATACAAGTAGGCTAGTTTCTCTACACCCAAATCTAGCTTCCATTCAGCCCAGTATGAGGCAGGAGTTGAAGGACACAATTTTCCAGCCATGCAAAAATACCTTGGTTTCCGACCTCTGGCTCAGGCCATAATAAATATGTTAGTCTTTAAGGTTAGTCTTGAAGGTGCCACAAGAGAGTGGTCTCTTGGTCTTCTAAAAGTGGGGATCTAGCTCCACGCTCCAATCCTAAACACACTAAGCAGTTAAGTCCTATTGATCACAGTGGGACTAACTTCTGAGCAGGGAGGCAGCGGATTGCTGTTGACCACAATGCTCCACCAGCTTTTTAGTAAACACTGCAGATTATATCACATTAAAAACTACTAGACAGCTGGCAAGTGGTTCCAAACCAATTAGGCACATGATGGTTTCCCCCAAATTAATACACTTTAATCTCATAGCCAAGAACCACATTCGCACTATACATCTGGAAACCTACAAACTGTCTCTGAAGTATTTTAAACCAGGGTTGACATATGATTAAAGACACCTTAGACGATTAATTGAGTTAATTAAAAAAAACTGCTTATGAATTAAAACTAAAGAAAAACAGGCATATTTTGCTTTTAAGCTTAATGCTCATAGGCACAATTCAGGGATGAATATGCAAGAAAAGAACAAGTGTCTATTCTAACATGGAGCCCAGTTGCCCACAATTTCGTACATATTTGTATTAAAAATAATTGAACATTTTATTTAAAATAAACTGCTACCAGGTTAACCCGGACAACTTTTGTGGGGGATCAAAATGTATTTTTTTAAAACTGACTAATCAATGAAAAGTTGCAGATCTAATTTTAACCTTTTGGGCGAAGCATGTGCATCCTGTATTAACCCAAATTACACAAGCAGATATGGATTCTGTTCATGCAACGCTCTCTGAGTCAGACTCTGGAAACAAGGAAAATATATACAGTATACAGTAGTCTCAGTACCGGCCTTGCATATTATTCCCCTTCTCCGGTTGCTATATTTTTATATGAAACACAACCGCAACACATAACCGTATTCTTTTCTGGGTTTTTTCAGGGACTGACTCATCTCTGTTGTTTTTTTTAAAAAAATTGCATCCATCTTACTTTAAGTGCCTCTTTCCTTTTGATGAATGTTAAGCCAACGCTACGGGGAAAGCAAGCATGGGTGTACGGGCTTAGGGAGTGGCCAAGATGCAAATCTCTCGCTTTCTAATTTCCCACCGACTGGGAGCAGGTAGGTAAGGCAGCGTGTGCGATCGTTCGTTGCCAGATCCACGCATACGCACCCGATTTAAAAGATCACGCTGCCCTCTTCCCGCCCCACCCCCCGCAGTGCGAGGACTCGCCTCGATTCGATTTTTAAAAAAACACTCACGGCCTTGCACCTTACTTAAGGAAGCACGCAGCCAGGGGGGACATTTATTTATAATAAAATAATAATCATAATACTAGCCAGGTTTAATGCTTTCCTTTTCTCTCTCTCCTCCTGCTGGGATATCTTGCAGCAAGGAGCAGGAGGCAGGGAGGGCCTCGCCCACTCAGTCCTACATACCGAAAGTGAGTGAACTTACAAACTTAAAAAAAAAAAAGTTGGGTTTGCAAGCTCCGTGCAAGAATGGAAGTTGTTAAGCGTTTTGCCTACCTGGCGCAAGTCTGCAACAAGTGCATGCAGGGTCCGTGTGGGCGCAGTTTTTTAACACATATAATGGATCTACATTGTGCAGCGACGGGGCAATTGCAATTTAAATTTATTACTGGGCTGCTATTTACTCGGGTCCTACTTTGCTTACAGTACAAGCTCTTGCTGTAAACAAATATCGCTCCGCCAGGAAACATATACTTGCATATCTACACGCAACCCTGCCGCCTCCGCCCCCTCTTCTCCCCCCCCCACCCACTCTCCTCCAGCCCCTGTGCAATGCGCCCTCCTCCCCTCCGCGACTGTACAGGGGGGAGACGGAGAGGAGAGAGGTGGAAATAACTAATCTTCGCTCTTTCCCAAGCCCACGCCAGGAGGAGAAGCTCAAGGGAGCTGGACTTACCTTGTGCATGAAATTCCTTGCATGCCACTTTAGGGTGGGGGCTCTGCCCCCCTCTCTCTTAATCTCTGGTGCAAAATCCCCGTGTCAGCAAAACGCTGTCAAATTATTTTCGTGCAAAAGAAGGGGGGGAGAGAAAGCAGAAGCAAAAAGGGGAGGAGGCTAGGAGAGAAAATCGAATCCCTCCGCCGAGATGGGTCTGGTCCTGAGTTTGCAAACCAGGAAGTAAGGTGTCAGTGGCGGCAGTTAGTAGCAGAGCTCGGAGCCCTTCGCCGGGGTCTCCTGTCTTAGGAGTGACTTGCGGGCTGGGAGCAAACTCCGGCAATTTAGCGGCGTGTCTCTTCCTGGGGTTTGCAGAATGGAGGGTGTTTTCTCTCTCTCTCTTTGCATTGCCCCACTCGTTTTCCTTTTCTAAGGGCTGCAATTCCCATGCAGCAGGTACGGAGGACAAACCCACCTCCCCATGCGCTGCTGCCTGTCCGAGCTGTCGGCGGCGCCCCGGGCCAGATTCCTGGGTGGCGAGCAAAAAATTGCACTCGGGGGCGAGGAGATCCCCCGTGACGCTCCAGGCTCGGGGTGTGCAAGCACACGCGCACACACCCTGCGTTCATGGCGCGCCGTTTCCTCGTTCGCTGCTTCGTAACTCGGATCTTTCTTGAATCCGAGCAGAGTTGGGCGGAGGGCGGGTTCCATTTCTGCAAAGGAGCCGAGGAGGAGGAGAAGGGTGCGTTTTAAACACACCCTGGAGGAGGCACGCGGCCCGATCCGACGCGTGTTTGCTCGGGAAGGAAGCCTGCAGTATTTATTGGGGCTTATAAGACTGTGCCCCCCCCCAAACACACCCGAAGCCCTATATATGGATGTCTTGAGACTGTAATCCTGGCAGCAAGCCCCATTCACACGGGGACTCGCGAGGGAGCGTCCACAGGATCGCGCTGCAAGAAAGCGCCCTGGGGAGTTTGGCTTTGTGCCCGCGCCCTCCCTTGTCGGGGAGACGCAGGAAGACAGTGCCGCTTCGCAGCAGGGTGTGGGCTCCTCGTACTGTACGCTTCCCCGCCGCCCTCCCACCACTAACGCCATGACTGCAAAACGTGGGGAGGTGGGTGGGGGGACTCCTCCTGGGAGCGCCCCCGACTGGCTTGTGATTGGCGCAGCGCTCCGACGTGAGCCCGCGGGCGGTGCTCTCTCCCCGCCTCCCTTCCCGAGCACTTCTCAGAAAAGAAACTTGCAGTATTCGTCGTCGCAGTCAGATGCCTCTCCATTTTCATTTTTGTTCGTGTTTTTTTTTTGGCAAGCCGTCGCGGGTTAGAAAGAGCCCTTGTATGCGCAAGATTGTACTTGACGTTCATTACTGCCTAAGGTTGCCAGCGTCTTCTTTCTCCCTTGCTTAAGGCTCCTGTGCCTTTTGCAGCAGAGTGGCAAACAGCGTGTGGTTTTTTTTAAGTGGGGGAGGGGGAGCTTTGCCTATACAGTATGTATTGACATCAGTATGCTGGGGAAGGCTGAGTTCTTGGTTGTCAAGCCTGCCGTTAACGACACAGGAGCCAAGCTGCGAGGGGAAGTTGGCAACCTTGCGGTGTGTTTGCATGACTTAGCCGCCGTTGGATGTGCTTCTGACTAGTAACTTGGATCTGAGTTCCATATATGCGTGTCCATTACTTAATGATCTTCCTGTTTGAATGAACTTTTGCAGGTATAAGCTCAGATAGCATCAAATGCAATAGGTTGCAGTGGACTTGATTTGCTACATCCAGCACATTCATAAAACGTCCACTATTAAACTGTAAACGTGGCACTAGTAGTATATTTGTGATGAAAGATCCAACAAAGCATTTGAATCCTTTTCCCGCTACTGGTAGCACACGCCTGAAGGAGTCAGATCCGGAATGAGTTGTGTGACCAGTTTTGATGCAAGGAAGGAGGAGTTTGGTAGAGGGAGCTAAGCAAATGCAATGTCACTGTTTTGTGGCAGGAGTGGGATCCATCACTAAACATTGCAGGGTGACGGGTCCTCTCTCCCTAAATAGGCGCACTCATGTTCAGCCAGCCATTTCCTCCAAGCAGAGTAAGGCCATCCCCCCCCCCAACTGATACTCAGCTTTCCAGGGCTACTTAGATTGGACAATCTGGTGGAGGGCTTGTCTCATTAGGCTTCTTCCTTACATTTTTCATTGTACGTAACTTCTGAAAACTTCTGATGCTTTCCTCTTGTGGGCTCATTTTGGCTCCCCTTCAGTCAGCAACCCAGTGAAAGGGAGGGTTGTTTTGTATCCCAAACCTTGCTCTGGATAATCATCTCAGGAATAGCTGTTATTATTGATCTAAAACATTTTTAACTTCGCTCTTGAGCCAAAAAAGCTCCTGGAGTGTTTACACAAAAGAAAGAGATATGGAATCAAGGCCTACTGAGTTAATTAGGGCTTTCTCCCAGGTAGGTAGGTAGAAGATTGTAACCTTAGTCTCACAGCAGTCCTGTGAAATAGGTCAGTCTGACATGCTCAAAACCACAACATCTCATTTGAAGGATATTTCACTCATGCAAAAACTAAGCGGGGTTTTGTCATCAAGCAGACTCTGGTTGGTGTACCCGTGTGATCTACACATTTGCCGCATTCGCACTACAGGGGGGGCCAAGTGGGAATTCGAACCCGGCTTCCTTGTATCCAGAGCCAACATGGAAGCTATTCTGGTGTTATCCATCCAGCCTGGTCCACCCCTAGCATCCCTGCCTGCTCAGTCCCAGGCCTTCCCAGGGGGGCTTCTACCTGTGTTTGCTTGAACACAAGTAGAAGCTTCATAAGGCTCCCTGCCTAGCACTGCAACATCTGCAACCGAGAGGGCAGGGCCGGCATGCAGCTGCTGGGGCTTGGGGCTTGAAACATGTGAGGGAAAATCTTATTTAGGCACTGAGGGCTGTGACCTTCATTCCCTACTATCAGGTTCCCAGAAGCAGCTGGCTGGTTACTATTGGAAACAGGAAAGTGGATTAAGTAGATCTCGAACTGAAAAGCTAGTATCTCTTGATCAAGTTCTCAATTTTGTTGAATTAATGAACCTAAGTAGTTTGGGTTGGATCGTGAATGAATGCGCATTTAATTGTTAATGTTTTGGATTTTATTGTGCATTATCTTCTTTAGTGGGCTGTGCAAACAGCTATTCTGTGCAAACCAGATGGACAGGGTATAAATAATAGATTACAGTCGTACCTTGGAAGTCAAACGCCTTGCGAGTCGAACGTTTTGGCTCCTGAACACCGCAAACCTGGAAGTGAGCGTTCTGGTTTGCGAACGTTCTTTGGAACCCGAACATCTGACGCGGGTTCCGTGGCTTCCGATTGGCTGCAGGAGCTTCCTGCAGCCAATCGGAAGCCGCGCCTTGGTTTCCAAAGGTTTTGGAAGTCGAACTGACTTCCGGAACGGAGTCCGGTTGACTTCCAAGGTACGACTGTATTATTATTATTATTATTATTATTATTATTATGAACAATGCTTATTATAGAGTAAGGGGCACGGTAAAGGAGTTTATGGAACCAAGGGGGTGGTGACATGAAAAACTTTGGGAACTACTGGAGTAGACACTCAATGTAGGATTTCAATGAAGCTTCAGTGAAACTTCTCTCAGTTATGGTGCTGTTGCTGTTGTTAATCAAATATGTATACCACCCTTTATCTGAAGATCCCAGGGTGGTTCATGACAGGAAAAATACAAAACGAGAACATAAAATACGTAATAAAACAGAAACAAACCAATAGCCCCCCCTCCCACAAACACATTTGGAATGTTTGTCGGCCAAATGCCTGGTTGAAGAGAAATATCACCTGGCGCTTAAATATATGTAATGACGGCGCCAGGCAAGCTTCCCTGAGGTGAGTATTCCACAAGCAGGAAGCCACCTCAGTAAATACCTATTCTTGTGTTGCCACTCTCTGCACCTCTTGTGGAAGAAGCACACAAAGAAGGGCCTCAGATGATGATTGCAGGATCTGGGTTGGTCCATATGGAATGTAGCATTCCTTGAGGTATTTCAGTCCTGAGCTGTTTAAGGCTTAATAGGTCCAAACCAGCACTTTTTTGGGGGGGGGACAGCACTTTGAATTGGGCCTGGAAACTAATTGGCAGCCAGTGCCGTCAGGCCAGACTCGGTGTTATATGCTCAAATGGCCTTACCCCAGTGAGCAACCTGGCTGCCGAATTTTACACCAGCTGAAGTTTCTGAACCGTCTTCAGAGGTAGCTTTATGTTTGATGCGTTGCAGAAATCCAGCCTAGAGATTGCTGCTCTAATGACAGGTGTTCCAATGAATCGTGTAGAATACAACTGAGGAGCAAAGTTCGTTTAATCCTGACTAAAATCAATTCATTTGGGGGCATCGCCATCTAAAGAATAAGGTTGGGGAACAACATCATCTTCATTATTCCTAAAGGGACCCCTGGCCATTAGGTCCAATCGCGGACGACTCTGGGGTTGCGGCACTCATCTCGCTTTACTGGCCGAGGGAGCCGGCGTACAGCTTCCAGGTCATGTGGCCAGCATGACTAAGCCGCTTCTGGCGAACCAGAGCAGCACACGGAAATGCCGTTTACCTTCCCGCCGGAGCGGTACCTATTTATCTACTTGCACTTTGACGTGCTTTCGAACTGCTAGGTTGGCAGGAGCAGGGACCGAGCAGCAGGAGCTCACCCCGTTGCGGGGATTCGAACCACCGACCTTCTGATCGGCAAGCCCTAGGCTCTGGTTTAACCCACAGCGCCACCCACATCCCTTCATTATTCCTAACCTGCTCTTTATTGAATATTTTCAACCCCAGAGCACGGAAGAGTAAAGCAAAGTAATAAAGATAATGTCGAGGGCCACATTTCTTTCTAGGCAACTGCCTGAGGGCCACCTGGCAAAGGTGGGGAGAGCATTAAATGCGAATTTTACCTTTGTGCAGTAGGTTTGTTTCTTCACTCCTTTCCATCCATCCAGGCTGGTTGGTTGGTGGCATCCATCTGTCTCGGGAGACAACAGAGGAGTGCGCTCAGACAAGCAGGAAGTATTATCAGAGTTCAAGGATGCATTACCGGTACTACTTGGAAAGATACCAAGTGGGGGCTTGAAAGGGGTGTAGCGGGGGAGGAAGGAGATAGAGAGGCCTCAAGGGCCGCTAGTCCCCCCACCCCACCCAACCGCCTAAGAAATATGTTCACAAGTTAAGTTACATTAAGACAAAATGAATGCTGAAAATAGATTTTGAGGGCTTGCTAGAGACACGTTCTGCCCCAGGCATATTATGAAATAATATAATGCAGCAACATAGTTTAAAGAGTATGCAGGTGACCTTGTTGACGGTTTCCCTATATTTAGAGGGCTGTTGATAACTATTGCACACTCTGTCCTTGGAGGATTGAAAAGGCAGGGTTGGTGTGGATTAAATGTGGGATGTTCTCCGTTGGACGAACAGCCCACTTCCTTTGAACACTGTCTTCAATGGGGACACACCCCTTTCTAGAGCTCATCGTTTTAACACTGGGACTTCTCCCTGCTGCTTATTATCTTGCATTATGGTTGGTTTTTTATTATAAAACGTGATTTCTTTCAGCATTTTAAATGCAGGGCCTCTGGGATGCTTGCTGGCTGAAAACCACATGTAATACACCTTCCTGTTTAACAATGCCTAAAAACATTTGTCTCGTTTTTTAAATCTTGAGGCCAAATTAGAAACTGTTTATGACATTTGTAGCCTACTACTACTACTGCTGCTGCTATTTATTTATACCCCACCCATCTGGCTGGGTTTCCCCAGCCACTCTGGGCAGCTCCCAACAGAATATTAAAAACATGATAAAACATCAAACATTAAACGCTTCCTTAAACAGGGCTGCCTTCAGATGTCTTCTAAAAGTCAGATAGTTGTTTATTTCCTTGACATCTGATGGGAGGGCATTCCACAGGGCGGGCGCCACTACCAAGAAGGCCCTCGGCCTGGTTCCCTGTAGCTTCACTTCTCGCAGTGAGGGAACCGCCAGAAGGCCCTCGGAGCTGGACCTCAGTGTCCGGGCTGAACAATGGGGGTGGAGACACTTATTCAGGTATACTGGACCAAGGCCGTTTAGAGCTTTAAAGGTCAGCACCAACACTTTGAATTGTGCTCGGAAACGTACCGGGGGCCAATGTAGGTCTTTCAGGACCGGTGTTATGTGGTCTCAGTGGCCACTCCCAGTCACCAGTCTAGCTTTTCTTCCATCATGGAATCTAGAGATCCCAGGAGTCTCCTATTCAGGCCCTGAACAAACATGTAGGAAGCTGCCTTATCCTGAGTCAGATCCTTCCTCCACCTAGCTCAGTATACCAGGCACCCCCAAACTGTGGCCCTCCAGATGTTTTGGCCTACAACTCCCATGATCCCTAGCTAACAGGACCCAGTGGTCAGGGATGATGGGAATTTTAGTCCAAAACATCTGGAGGGCCGAAGTTTGGGGGTGCCTGCTCTACACTGACAGGCAGCAACTGTCTAAGGTTAAAGACATGAGTCTCCCAGCTCTACCCACTGAGCTGCGGCTTTTCCCAAGCAGTCCAGACTTGCTCAGCTTCAACAAGGTGGCTGTGTCACATATCCTCATGTCAAAACATGGAACTGCCCCAATCAGGAGAAAAAAAATCTATGTATAAAGCAACGGGCAAGTGCAGATACTCCCATTCATTGTAGCCCTTAACCTGTTTTTCTCTCCAGGTGTTCTCCCATCCCCACCCCAGCAGAGGTTCTGATACCAGAAGCATCTCTGACCACCGACTGATTAAAATCTCTAGTTAGCTGCCTCTCCACATATTCAAGGCACTGTACAAAGCTAAAACAAAACCATTGCAATAAGGCTTTCACGAAAGAACAGAGCTGCAGTAAACCAACAAGTAAACCAACCGGCTGAACTGAAGGCCAAATAGATGTTTTGCATCCTCTCTGGAAAGTCAAGAGAGAAATCCATTCCACAGCCTCTAGGCAGGTGTGCAATGTCCCTGCTTCTCACTGCAACAACCCTGCGGAGGCTAGTCTAACATTTTGCAGCCACACCAAAGAATTCTTAGCTCTCATCAAATTGAACCAGAGATTCAGAAAAGGGCTGAAGCTGATTAGTTGAGACAGAAAGTTGCTTGGAAAGCTGGACTGATGAGATATAAGCCAAGCGTTGGGGGGGGGGGGGAATTTGGCTTTTGTTCCTGGTTTGTTTGTTTTTAACGGGATCCTCTGCATTCCCCTTCTATGTGACAGGGTAGTTGTGTGTTTAAATACATACATGAAGCTGACTCTGTCATGCCTACTTTGTCCCTCAGCTCCTTCTCGTGAATGAAATAAATATATTTGTAAAGTGTAAAAATAAATTTTAAAAAATCATTTGGGGTGTCACGGAAGATGCATAATTTTGCTTTAGTGTTTACAGCCAGAATGGACCTAGCATCGAAGAGCCTTCATTTTGAAAAATGCACAGTCACATTAACCATACTTCTGTGCAAAAGTTCACAGGCTAAGAGATTATAAAGGGGGGGAAATATATCCCTCCCCCATTGTGCTTGAAGCTTTGTGTGCGGTGAGATAGCATAGGATCAAGGTCACCAGAGGCTTTTGTTTGCAAGGAGCTGGGACAACAGGCAGGGAGAGAATTAGTGCCTTTAATGGGCACATGTACCAATTCTGATGTAACTATTTGCAGTTAAAACCCACAAGGGAAGTGGTTGCATAAACAGGGTAAGGTTTTTCTATATGGCTGTGCGGTTCAGTGTTCTGTCTTGGAGGTTTGGTTTTCTAAAGTGAGTCTTTGTACTGTTAGTAGATTGACTCACAAAACCACCTCTTCTGCATCTATCCAAGATAATATCGGCAAGCTTTGATGACAATTTTGAATCACCAGGGTCCTAGCGGCTCCACAGGACTAAGAACTCACAAAGGCAACTGCAATCTGGAAGAAAAATGGTCCGATGAGTCATCATTGAGTATGGCCAAATGGTCACAACAGTGTCTGGTGCTCTTTGAGACTGGCAGGGCAGAAGACCAAAAGTAGGTGGAGCCAGAGCTAATGACAAGCAGAGCTAACGAATTCTAATTTTGTCCTCTCTGGTGATTTCCACAAGGGGCAACATTGAGAACATGGATGAGGATGCTAACAGGTAATGCTACCCCCTGGACTGGTGGTAAGTCAGAAGGAAGGCAGGTGGTGGCTGGCTAAGGGCAGACTGAGGTTGGGTCTCCTTTGGGAGGAAGGTTGGGATATAAATTTAATGGATAAAATAATAATAATAATAATTATAATTATAATTATAATTATAATTATAATTATAATTTATTATTTGTACCCCGCCCATCTGGCTGGGTCTCCCCAGCCACTATGGGCGGCTTCCAGCAAATATTAAAATACATTAACATGTTACAGATTAAAAACTTCCCTAAACAGGGTTGCCTTCAGGTATTTCCTAAATGTTATGTAGTTGTTGATCCCTTTGACCTCTGATGGGAGGGTGTCTCATTTGCCCAAGTGAACCAGCCTCCACAAAGAGTATCAATGATGAGGAGATTGTAATACTTATTTCTGCATGGTTTTTGTAGACAACACTGGCTGAGTGTGTTGCTGTGCTCTGCCATTTTCTTGCCTACCGATTATTTATTTCTTTTACCTTTCCTCCACATGTGGTTGGACATACCCTCGGTCTGGTTTTTGCCACAGAGTGGAATAGTAATACTCTGTGGGGCTCGTTGTGAGTCATTTGTCAAGGAGGGACCAATTCCTAGTGAGCTTTGGGTCAAATGTGGCTACTGCACTCTGCAGGGGACCCATTGGGATGGTCTGCCCTTGAAGCATAGAAGCCAACTCCTAGGGGCCAAGGTCCCTTCGGCCCCTCCATAAAAGATTTGCAGGGACTGTCCCCCCCAGTAGATGGGCATTGCCATTCAAATGGTGTGGGTGTGTGCAGTGTCATGTGATCAATTATGTGAGGCGGGGCTTACCTGCCCCCCCATATTCTTTATTCAAGTTGGGGGGCCCTGCCTTGGAGATTTAGGGACACAAAAATAACCACTGACTTGCCATATGCTGAAGTCACACCTCTTTACCTTGGTCTTTGACACTTGAGATATATATCTTAGGACCCACTCTAACCGTGACTGTAATTTGTTTTAAACTGTTTAAAATACTGCATTTTGTATTGCTGTAACCCTCCATGGGAACCTCTGGTGAAGGATGAGTAATAATAATAATAATAATAATAATAATAATTATTATTATTATTATTATTTACAATAATCTATTTCAGGTATGTGCTTTTCAGTGACCAAAGCAACAATAAACCTACAAGGAATTTGTTGCCATTTATTTAGCTCAAGGTCAGTGGAACTATTGTCGACCTAAATCCACTGAGAGAAAATAAGTCCCTGACATCAGAACAAAACAACATAATAATCTTCCATCCCATTATTGGAATTCTTATCCGCTTTGCTGCTTTTTGTCTTGTATTATGGCTGTTTTTACTGCAGTTGTGATTTCTTTCAGTACTTGGTGGGCCTCGTAGTCTTAGGCAAACCATTATTGCTCAGCCATAAATGCCCATCTGCAATACAAAGGTTAGTCTCTGCCGTACAAGGCTATTATGACGAACTTTTATAGAAAACAGCTACAAAATAGAGATAATAAATATGCCACCCTACTCTGAACAGGAGAATTAGAAATTACTAAATGCTATCACTGTCAAGGATAATGTGCAGCAGGGAAGTAGTTAGCAAACAACGTTAGCATCTTAAATAACTGTGTTTTCTTCATTGGTATAATGGAAGACCGTTCCAGCTAAGCCTGCAATACAGTAATTTGGTTATTGTAGGGTTGCTGTATTTCAAACAGTGAAAATCCGGACAGAAAAGTTGTTGAGCTTTTTTGGCAAATCCACAATTGAAAAGAAAAGAAAAGACGACTATTTTAAAGGAAAACCACAATTTTCGCCCGGACACTACTTCTGACAGCAGTATTCCAGATGTGTCCAGGAAATTATGGACATATGACAGCCCTAGCAATGGTATTACAGTATTATTATTGCCATTTCATGTTAAGACAGACTACTTTCTATAGATTGTTTTGCTTTCTAACTTGCACATTCCACAAAAAACAGGCCTGGCATCCTTCAGCAGTTACCAGGGCCTTCTGTTGACATCTGCCCTGGGCTCTCTCTTTAAAAACTCCATCACAGATCTCAGGAAAGGACCAAGCACCTGGATCTAGCCCCTATTTTAATTTCTGGCAATGCCCCTTTATAATATTGATTGGGCATTGTGGAAAATTAACATGGAAGTTACACCTAGCCTCCTGGTGCTATTCTGGATAATTTCTGCTTCTGGTCCTCTCCAGCAGGGCCAACCAATGGAAGAGAAAACTCAGCAGAATGCACTTTGTCCAGAGCCCAGCCTTGGATGGAGACTGATTTTTTTAAAATGCTAGACGTAAGCATAAGCCCCATTGTGGTGGAGTGGCTAGGCTTAGATACAGGAAATCTAAGTTTAGGGGGCAATCTTCAGCCCACTTACCTAGGAGTAAGCCCTATTGAATTCAATAGGACTTACTTCGCAGTAGACATATTTAGGATTGCACGTTTTCCTATGAAGCTCACTGGGGTGGCTATGGGTGACCTTCCTCAACCGCTTGTTGGGTTCCTAAAGTTTTGCAATGAAACAATGGTTGTCTCTGATCTAGGCAAGCACGATAGCAGGCATAGGGATGTAGCAGGCCAGTGTGATGCAGTGGTCAAGAGCGGTAGACTCGTAATCTGGGGAACCAGGTTCGCATCTCCGCTCCTCCACATGCAGCTGCTGGGTGACCTTGAGCTAGTCACACTTCTTTGAAGTCTCTCAGCCCCACTCACCTCACAGAGTGTTTGTTGTGGGGGAGGAAGGGAAAGGAGAATGTTAGCTGCTTTGAGACTCCTTTGGGTAGTGATAAAGCGGGATATCAAATCCAAACTATTCTTCTTCGTCTTCTTCTGGACATTGTTGGACTCCTCATCCCAGCTTCCAACAGCCCAAGCCGATGGTCATTGACGAGAGATGATGGGAGTTGCAGTTTAGCAACATCTGGATGGTCAAAGCTCTGCGCTATAGGATGAAAATCCTAATTAAAATATTTTCAGACTTGGGTAACTTTTATTATTTGTTGCTTACTCGTTTTAATTTATGGAAAGAAGTAATGAAACAGAATTGATGCTTTTGAATTATGGTGCTGGAGGAGACTCTTGAGAGTCCCATGGACTGCAAGAAGATCAAACCTATCCATTCTTAAAGAAATCAAACCGGAGTGCTCATTAGAAGGACAGATCCTGAAGTTGAGGCTCCAGTACTTTGGCCACCTCATGAGAAGAGAAGACTCCCTAGAAAAGACCCTGATGTTGGGAAGGATTGAGGGCACAAGGAGAAGGGGACGACAGAAGATGAGATGGTTGGACAGTGTTCTCGAAGCTACTAACATGAGTTTGGCCAAACTGCGAGAGGCAGTGAATGATAGGCGTGCCTGGCGTGCTCTGGTCCATGGGGTCACGAAGAGTCGGACACGACTGAACGACTGAACAACAACAACAATGAAACAGGTGGGCAAGAACCTTTTGGAGCAGAGGGTTAATAAACATGATAATTCTGCTCTTAGAGAAAGCTACCGGTTGTTGTTCAGGTGTTGGACTTGAGTAGAAAGACGCAGAATCAAATCTCCGCTTGGCCATGAAGCTCAGTCGGTGAGCTTGACCTGTCAAGGTCATGTGTGTCCAAATTCAAATGGTTATGAGGCTATAGCAGGGCAGGAAGAGAGCCATATACATGGCTGTGTATATACAAGGAGGGATGGCATAAACGTGAACTAATCAGAATTAGAAAATAAGTCTCATAAGACCAATGTGGGGAGTAGATCATGAAAGTTTATAACATCACAAATCTGTTACAGTGTGATCCTACACAGGTCTACGCAGAACAGGTTTGGGCTGGGATGTTTTGCTGTTTGAGGCAGAACACCCTGGCACCGTCTGAGGTGATTGCCTCACCTCACCTCACGTTTGGGCTGGCCCTGACTTAGAATAAGTCCCTGGTAAGTGCAGTGCATAGGGACCCAGGTGGCGCTGTGGGTTAAATCACAGAGCCTAGGGCTTGCTGATCAGAAGGTCGGCAGTTCGAATCCCTGCGACGGGGTGAGCTCCAGTTGCTCGGTCCCAGCTCCTGCCCACCTAGCAGTTTGAAAGCATGTCAAAGTACAAGTAGATAAATAGGAACCGCTCCGGCGGGAAGGTAAACAGCGTTTCCGTGCACTGCTCTGGTTCGCCAGAAGTGGCTTAGTCATGCTGGCCACATGACCTGGAAGCTGTATGCCGGCTCTCGGCCAATAAAGCGAGATGAGCGCCGCAACCCCAGAGTCGGACACGACTGGACCAAATGGTCAGGGGTCCCTTTACCTTTAAGTGCAGTGCATATAGCAGGCACCCCCAAACTCGATCCTCCTGGTGTTTTGGGACTACAACTCCCATCACCCCTAACTAACAGGACCAGTGGTCAGGGATGATGGGAATTGTAGTTCCAAAACATCTGGAGGGCCGAGTTTGGGGATGCCTGGCATATAGGATTTAAGCCCTAAAGTCTCCGCTACATTGGCAAAGAAAAAACCGCTTTACATGAGTTGTTTATGCATTCTAAGACTGTGACACCAGATGGCGCTGTGGAGTTCAGTTTTTCCTTACCCGATTTCTCATACAAAGTTTGTAACACGTTTAACTGAAGCACATCTTTGATGTGTCTAGATCCAGCCCTAGTCTGAATGGTGCCACAATGCACTGACTAGTTGTTGTTTTTTTGCTGTAGTAGTTGCTGATTAACACAGCAACCGCCTTGGAATTTGTGACCATGAAATACAACCATGTTTTGTCTCCTTTAGATATATTTTTTTGTTTTTTGTTTACCACAGTTTGCACCACTGCCGGAACGAAAAAGCAGATAGGAAAGGGTAAAGCAGTTCTTTGATGGTATCAGTAAGCAGGAAAGAGACTAGATTTTTTTAGTTGCTGTTTACAGCAACTATTTTGACTGACATCTGGTATAATAAATCAGCTTCTATTCGCGCTTTATGTGGAAACCTAAAATAGATTATTGTGAGTGCAATCCTCTTACATTCATCACAATACGTTTTGAATGCGTTATAAACATGTAACACCAGATGGCGCCAGAGAGCAAAAAGGAGTTTATAATGATTTTTACACAGACTTTTTTCTTCTAACGATTTCATTTCTGACTTATTTATAGCGTTTTTAACCTGTGTCTAGATCCACCCACAGACCGTTTGTATTCAAACTATTGAAGTTCTAGATTTTGGAATCAATTTCAGTCTAAAGGCATTAAGTAAAGGAGTCTTCTAAAAAAACACCCAACAACATGAGAACATTTCTAAAAATTATTAAATAATTTGAACTAAGTACAGTATGCCACAGATTAACATTGTTACAGTAAACATTAGGGGATTGGCTCCAGAAAGGGAGGCAAATTTTACCAGTTTCTCCCACAGCCCTTCGAGACCCCCTGAAAATCCGCTTCGGAGGGTTGGAACAATGTGGCGTAGGATGTGACATGGCAGGATATAACTGGAGAAAAAGAGAATTGTCTGAAATCCTCTCTTTTTGTGTTATGAAATTATGTTGAGTATTGGTTTAAGGTAAAAGGTAAAGGACCCCTGGATGGTTAAGTCCAGTCAAAGGCGACTATGGGGTTGCGGCGCTCATCTCGCTTTCAGGCTGAGGGAGCCGGTGTTTGTCCGCAGACAGCTTTCCGGGTCATGTGGCCAGCAGGACTAAACCGCTTCTGGCACAACAGGACACCATGACGGAAACCAGAGCGCATGGAAACGCCGTTTATCTTGCCGCCACAGCGGTACCTATTTATCTACTTGCACTGGCGTGCTTTCGAACTGCTAGGTTGGCAAGAGGTGGGACAGAGCAACGGGAGCTCACCCCATCGCACGGATTTGAACCGCCGACCTGATCAGCAGTGGCTTAGACCACAGTGCCACCCGCACACCCAATTGGTTTAAATAGTGGGTCACATTGTAGGTTGAAAGAATCACATCATTTGAAAAGCGAAGTATGCAGTATGCCTCTGAATGCTGGGAATCCTAGGAGGAGAGAATGATGCTCTGCTTAGATCCTGTTTGAAAGCTTCCTATAGTCATCTGGTTGGCCATTATTAGAACAGGATACTGGACTAGATGGGCCATTCACCCAAACCTCCAGGCTCTTCTTATATTCAATTTAGTGTCCTCCAGATATCTTGACATTTGTATCCAATTCACCTGTAAAATGATTTGTAAATGTGTTTTTTAAAAATTCTCCCCAACAGGATTTGACTTCTCAGAAATGTAGCATTGTCATACATGTATTTTCAAATTGGTATACTGATTACCTTAAAAAACAAAAAAACAAATGGGGGAATTCATCTTAAATACCGGTAATCACCTATCTAGAAAACAAATAATCAGCAGACTGAAGGGAACTGCAGCTGAGGTCCTTCGCTTGACTTTGCAGTTTACAAACTGAAATGTTTGGAGCGAAGGAAGTCTTCCAGCTAGCATAATTGTTTTAGACAAAGATTCTGACCCTTTTTCATAATAACTGTGTGAGTTAGTTTACGACATTTCCCTGCGGTCTCTGAAGGCACAGGGATGATGGAATGCATGTTTGCAGCTGAGCTTAAACGTGAAGGAAACGAGAGTCGTGTTCATATGACGACTCACATATGTGAATCCATGGCGCAAGATCCTACCAGCTGGTGTGACTCTGCTCTGTCTGTGCTCAGCCAAAGATCCGAATGTGTCCATACATGCAATCAGCACAATCATCATAACTCTTGGTTAACTTGGGAACCCTGCAAAATGCATCATCCCAAATGCTTGGGCATGCATAGGCCTTTTTCAGATCTTTGGCAAAATGTGCACAGGCCATAAGACAGGGCAAATGGATGTGATCCCACTCTCTCCATGTAGTCATACCAGCAATTATGTTCTGGGAACAGCCCGGTTTCTTCTTCTTCTTCTTCTCCTCCTCCTCCTCCTCCTCCTCCTCCTCCTCACTTAATAATAAATAATGGTATTTATCATAATGTAGCAGCATGGTCAAAGGTGACTAATCATTACTTATATAAAAAAAGAAGCATATGGGTTTGAATAGAGACCATTTTTTTATTTTTAAATTTGCTTTTGCCTTTCCAAATAGTGATGAGTGCACCTTAAGTAGCTCTTTAATTACCTCTAATCACTTTGGATTAGAGAGTGGGATAATTACAGAATGTTTAAAGTCAATTTTACTTTTTTAAAAAAATAATAATAATCAATTGATCAGGATAACAAGGCAGAGTACAGAAGATAAAATAAAATGAACCACGCATATAATAAAATAAGCACTTATGTGCTATAAATAAATAATTAATATTAACCAAATGAGGCCGCTAAAAACAGCCGTCAATTAAATATAATACAGGAACTCAATGCCATGAAACAATAAGATTGTGCCACAAAATAAAATCTCATCCAAGTTGTCCATTTGAAACGCTTTGAATTGACACAGAATGAAATAAGACAATTGGGTTGTGTGGTTAAAACAGAGGAACAATTTTTTTAAAGGGCCATATTCTCCTGAATGAATGGCTAAAATACACAACTACCAGGTCCAGTGATATTTCAGGGGAGCATTCAGTTTTCTAGTTAAGCAAAAGTCATGAGAAAGCACCTCTACATTGTTCAGCATGTGCATGCGCTAACTGCCAAGTATGCCATGGGGCTCCTCCCATCGCAACGAGGAACTGGAACTCACAACAGGTTTTGCCAAAGGCTTTTATTTTCAGGTTAGAGTGGTACATAAGGCAGTCACAGATTGCAAGGGTCAGCAACTACATGAGAGATCAAAGGTATGGATAAATAATTCAGTCAAAGAGCGACATGCCCCCTGCACTCCTTCCTAGGTGGGCATTGCATTAGCACAGCAAGCTACTGCATTACTGAGAGTGGGACACCCTCCTAGTGAGTTGGCTGGGTGAGGTAGTTAACAATACAAAGTTTTCCATCAATTGCCCAGACAGGCATTCTGTCAATCACGAATGGGGAACCTTTGGCCTTCCAGATGTTGCTATTGACACAACCAGTATGGCCAATGGTCAGGGATGCTGGGAGTTGTAGTCCAACAACACCTGGAGGGCCACAGGTTTCCTGTCCATGCACATCCAACAGGTAGATCATGATCTACTGGTGGATCACTGGACGTCTCTGGTAGATCACTGATAGATCACTGGCTCCCCACAAAGAAGCTCAACAACTTTGGCTCCCCTAAAAAAAGCTCATGATTTTATCCCTGCTTTCCTCCTCCCTAAAAAAAGCTCAACAGCTTTGACCTGAACCTAAAAAAACAGGGCTTTCCTTCCTATAAAAGCTCAGCAACCTTGACCTGAACCCCCCAAAAAGGGGGTAGATCACTGCCAGTTTTTAACTCTGTGAGTAGATCGCAGTCTCTTGGGAGTTGGCCACCCCTGCTGTACACAACAGGTAAAACAATAAATTTTCTTTGCTGTCTGTTTTCCCACCACTGGTTCTCTACAGTGCAGAATAATCTATGGCATAAAGAGAAGTTTTCAGGGGTCCCCCCCCCACAGGAAGGGTCATTTATTCTTACACACTTTGTCTAAATAATAATAAAAAATTGTGCTGTAAGCTGCCCAGAGTGGCTGGGAAAACCCCACCCATCTGCTTGGGTTTCCCCAGCCACTCGGGGCAGCTTACAGCGCACAAAAAATTGCAAAACATCACACATGAAAAATTTCTGGATACAGGGCTGAATTCAGATGTCTTCTAAAAGTCAGATAGTTGTTTATTTCCATGACATCTGATGGGAGGGCGTTCCACAGGGCGGGCGCTAAGGTTTATGACGTAGGAAAATAAAGGTACACATTCTAAATAGTCCAAAAATTGAAGAGTACAGTGGCACCTCGGGTTAAGAACTTAATTCGTTCTGGAGGTCTGTTCTTAACCTGAAAGTGTTCTTAACCTGAGGTACCACTTTAGCTAATGGGGCCTCCCGCTGCTGCCACGCGATTTCTGTTCTCATCCTGAGGTAAAGTTCCCTGTTTCTCCGAAAATAAGACACCCCCCATGGGCGGACGGATGGCGCAGCTGCGCCAATCCGCAGCCCCGGCGGGGCTCCTTGCCTCCCTGCAAAGTGGCGCCCCGCCCGCCCACGGGGGTGTCTTGTTTTCGAAGAAACAGGGTTCTTAACCCGAGGTACTATTTCTGGATTAGCGGAGTCTGTAACCTGAAGCGTCTGTAACTTGAAGCGTCTGTAACCCGAGGTACCACTGTATGTCAAGAGGGGGCACTTCCTTGAGCACCCAAAAGGCTCAATAGGAGGCCTATTCAGGGGCGCTGACTTGGGCCCCACATTATGGGTGTCCAGCGGAACACAAAACATAACATGACATCATGATGTCACTTCAAACCGTGACGTCATGACATTATGTTGCACGTGCCACAACAGTGCCTGGGAGCCCCAGAAGTCTAGTCGGAGGCGCCACGAGGCCTTGGATATTACCTGTGAGGCCTTGGATGCAACTTCTGGGGCTTCGTGAGGCCCTGGAAATAGTGTTGGAGGCCCCACAGTGTGAGTGCCGGGCACCCGCAACAATTTTTTGTGGGTGCCCGGGCCCTCAGGGCCCCCTATAATTGGCACCAGTGGGCCTATTTATAGTTCATTCTTTTCCAGAGAATAATTTCAAAGCCTGCCCTGCCCACATTAGCCTCTGTAGAATACTTCCATACCACATAGATATTTGAAATCCCACAAGCACCTCTGCCCCGTCAGTTAAAATAAAACAATAATGCAACTCAGTTGATTTTGAGTGCCATAAGAGGAAGGTAAATTGCAGCAATTTACTGCCCTTTTGTGGCACTCAAAATCAGCTATCTGAGTTGGCTTTCTCACTCTGCCTAATGGTAGAGCTGGCCTGGAGTACAGAAAGTAATGTGTTGTTCTTACTGATTTGTTTGGCTGTCTCCATTTGTTATTCTGATAGCTGTTTATTGCTTATTTTTTATTGGTTTTTTTAAAGGTATATTGTTAGCCAACTTGAGGCCATTCAACAGAAAGGCAGGAAAGAAATGTTTTAGTAAATCAATCAATAGACGCCCCATTGATTCCGGTGGGGTCGTTCCAACGTTGTGCTTAGAAACAGACCTTTAGACTTTTCTGACAGAAATAAAAAATGTATCAGACTGTCTCAGACATTTGTCTTTCCTTTCTTTACAAAAGACAGATAACTCTATCAGTCATTGCAAGTTTAAATTGCTTCCGGTATTAATATATTGTGCATGCATATGCATGCAGTTTCAAAGACCAAAACTTTCAGTGTGGTGTGCATATGTAATGCACACACACATTAAAAAAAACCTACATATTGGTACACTGCTGCTCCCTACAGGACAAAGTGTTAAACAAGCCTCTCCCGTTCTCATCCATTAGGTTTTAAATATTTTTATTTTATT
This sequence comes from Darevskia mixta, assembly GCA_034641385.1. Taxonomy (NCBI): domain Eukaryota; kingdom Metazoa; phylum Chordata; class Lepidosauria; order Squamata; family Lacertidae; genus Darevskia; species Darevskia mixta. The sequence goes on along the minus strand of JAWWNH010000054.1, from coordinate 3,326,816 downwards.
TTATAATTACTAGAAATACCAAACTGGGTAAGCTTAAGGGTGTGATACAAGCTAAGTCTTGCAAAATGACTGGAGCTTCATTTATAGTTGTCTGTGTTCAATCTAGCAGATAAATATTGGAAACAAGAACAAGTACTAACGCTGGATGAACGGATAGTTTTAATAATCCTATTTTTATATAGACGAGCAAATTCCGCTGCGGTACCTTCCATGCACCGCGCTGAAATCCCAACGATGTGCACACTAAAGAGCGCTCAAACCCACTCTGTACATGCTCAATGGCATGGTCTGTACATGCTCAAATATTTACAGTTACTATTCACGCTCGGGCTGAGCCAACAAAGCCCTTGGGGAGCGTAAACTTTACACAAATTAAGCCGCCTTCCTTGTTTACTAGCCAATAGCAAGCTGGCCAGCTGCGCCCACAACAAACAGGCTCGGCAGATCACAACCGGTGGGGACGCTTCGCCTCTCCGAAGGGCTCCCCCCACCGCACCTCTGCTTCAGAACTACAACTCCCAGGATGCCTCGCGGGACCCTGAAATGGAGTCCCTTCCGCCCGGGAAGGGAAGGCAGAGCAGGGCCCGGGCCGCCTGAGGAGAGGCGGGGTTGGCTTCGGAACGGAAGCGGGTTCCCCTGGCTGGCAGGCAGGCAGGCAGGCAGGCAGGCACTACAGGTCAGGCCGGCCGGCCGGGCCCGGTTCCGGGTGCCACTGACTTGGCGACGGATGAGGAGGAGGAGGAGGAGCAGCAGCGCGGGAGGAGAGAAGATGGCGGCGGACCGGGAGACGGAGGTCCCGGCTATTGACAGGAGCTTGCTGGAGTGCTCCGCCGAGGAGACTGCCCTGGTGAGAGGCCTCGCGGGGAAGGGACGCCGAGGGAGGGGAGACCGAGGCTTCTGGCCGGTCGGCCGGCCCGGGGGTGGGCGTCCGACCTGGGCATTATTAGGCCCGGCAAGGAGGCTGTCAGGTGTGTGGGTTGGGACGAGGATAGGAGGAGGGAGGCTGTGAGGGGATGCTCAGGGCTGCGGGCGGAGAAAGTGGCGAGGGGGCGGAGAGGGTGGGTTGGGGGTTTATTGGGTGGGGGTTTAGAGTTGTGGGGCGGGCAGCCACTCGCTCCCCAGCGGTGGGGTGTGGGAGCTACGTCCTGTGAAGGGGAGGGAGGGTGCCGGCCTCTTGTTGACACGCAAAAGAAGAAGAAGGGGGTTGAGAAGACAAAAGCTCGGTGAGAAAGAGGGGGGGGAAAGGAGGGTGCGCGTGACAAAAGGTATTATTTGCCTAGCGGGGAAGGCGGGAGGGTCTTCGCTGCTTGGCGTCGGAGAAACGGGGAGGGGGGGGAAGGGAAAGCAAGTTTCCTAAACAAATAAAAATGGTCTGCGAAGTTAGGCAAGGAGTTGTGCCGCAGTGCTACTACTGAGCATGAATCGAGAGAGCCTTGGGGTGGTTGTTTTTTCCCTTGATGTCTCTGTGCTGCTGCAGAGAGCAACGCGGCGGGTCTTCTGGGTCGGGGGGGGGGAAGGGTCGTGTGAAAGACCCTGACAGGTTGCCGCGGCGAAAGGGGGCAAGAGAGGCGACCCCTCTGCAAGGAGGATCGGCTGCATGCTGTCCCCGACTTAGCAGAGAAACGAGGCCGTGGTAAGTTACGGACTTCATTCGAGGGAGCACAAGTCTGCGGGGTTAACCAAACTGCGATCTGAAGTGCACTCCTTTTTTTCTTTTCTTTTGGCTGCTTTTTCTTCTCCAAGGCTATTGGGAATGGATTCCTCCCTCCAATAAATTTTAGGATTGATCTCTTCGACTTGTATTTAATTTGTAAACAGAGCTTCTGGTACCAGTCATAAATAGGCTATGGTGGTTGACATTAAAATATTGCATATTCGGTGGCTTCACACTTTCCCTCCAAGTCTCTAAATTTAAAGTCATCTTGGAAATGGCAGGTGTTCTCCTATCTAAACCACTTCGTCACAAGCTTTTGTGTCTGTAAGTCACTGCTAGTGAGCGTTGCTGAGGGTAGAATTGAAGAGTCTTAAAGGCAGGTCACTTCTGTCTCTTTGGGGAATATTCTTTCTAGTTGCCCCTTAAACAGAACTTTTTTTTTTTAATAGCTCTGAAACTGTTCATCTGACCCATCTTTTAATTCATATGAGCAGCTCTGGAAAGCAGAGAACAATTCCTTCCAGTGAAATAAGTTGCCAGACTTTAAAACTTTTAACACGCCAGTAATACTTGAGCAGCCTTGTAAAAATTTGCAGTTCCTTGCAAGGTTGGAGAATGTATAGTTTGATGGAGTGTCATGATGTAACTTTGCATAGATGGATATGGAGTTATGTTTTGATATCATTCTTTTCCTTTTGTGTGTTTTGTAAAATATAAGATGAATTAGATGTCATAAGTCAAAAATGTTCTAACAGCCTGTTCATTTTAGTACCTCATATGACCAGAATTCTCTTATAACATGTTAATATTTATAATTTTATAACTGAGCTCCTGATTTCTGTTACCAAGTAAAAAACTTTCCCCCCAGGACTGAATTTTAGCTTTTTTTGTTGAAGTCTTGATACCTTTTCATAGTACTCTATTGACTCCCAGAAATGTATTATCATAATTGTTGTTACTTTATGTTTATATGTTAAGCTCAATAAATTCACAATTGAGCTCAGTAGCATCCTGTAAAATTGATAATCCGTATATTTAGAACATTTTGAATCTAGTGCTTGCAGACTTGGTTTTTCCCATACCCACAACCGTTTGCAGGATTGACACACAGAATTGTGGAATTGGAATCTGTTGCCCATTGTGGGGATTTTAGCAATATAGAGTGTTTTATAGTCATCATAGTACCTATCAAGTAATATGTTAAATACTGGTAAAAGCTTTTAAATATTTAATAGATTGGTATAGAAATTTGAATCTTGTTTGTATGTGAAGCTCTCTTTTTCTCCTGTGGAGATTTGAATTTTTGTAGGGAACTTGTGATAACTTACAGTTGCCTTTTCTTTTTCTGTGAACAAACAATATGTTCTTATCTTTTGTATCTTGCACCCTTTTGTCAAAACAAAGGAAAGTATATCTTGTACAGTAGAAGGCAAACTTGTAGCCGAGACACTCCTGTGTAGTCACCAAAGACGTCTAATATTAAGTTGTGTTTAACTTTCTAATGTTATCACAAACTATGCTTATGGAATTGTTAAAATTAAATGCTTTATATCTTTAAAAAATATATATTTTATGTGACTAGTTTATTATGATTAAATGTTCTCTGAGTATACTGTACATACTCTGAGTATACTGTACATAGAATTTAAAACCTAGAAAGAATATAATTACAATGTGGCTTTATTTTTATTTGAAATTATAAATTATTTGCACTTGAAAAATGCAAGTGTTTTATCTTTGTGTAAAAAGTAGCATATTTGAATCTGTAAGCATGGCTATAGGATTTTTGCAGGTACAGTATGTTTAAATATCGTAAAGGTAAAGGACCCCTGACAGTAAAGTCCAGTTACGAATGACTCTGGGGTTGCGGTGCTCATCTCGCTTTACTGGCCGAGGGAGCTGACGTTTGTCTGCAGACAATTTTCCGGGTCATGTGGCCAGCATGACTAAGCCGCTTCTGGCGAAACCAGAGCAGCGCACGGAAACGCCGTTTACCTTCCCGTCACAGCAGTACCTATTTATCTACTTGCACTTTGACGTGCTTTAAACATTATTATGGCAGTAATCCTTTTGAAATAAATAGTAACAACTAGTAGATACATTTGTTTGTAGATAATTTACTGCTGTTGTAAAAGCAATAGGTGGTTCACTTGTTTTCAGCCCACTGATTAGTGATGACAAAAATAGCACTTTTAACCATTAATGACATTGACAACCTTATTTACATATTCTGTGTATTTACTGTAAACAACACTTTAAATCTACTTCATTTAAGGTTGTTTCTTAAAGTGATTTTTTTTTGAAAAAATTAAAATCAATGGAAGATCAAGTTCTTGAAGGTGATTAACACTGTTGGGTATCGAGGTTAACCAATAATAGCACTGTTGCATTTTTAGTTGTGCTTTTATGTTAGTTTTTCCGCTAAGAGGAATTAGAAAGTGGATAAGGTTCTACCAAGAAGACATTGGCTTGGATTCAGTTTAGCACTAAGTAACAAGAATTAACACTTGCACTGTTACTTGGCACTATATTAGATGAAATCCATGATTCAGATTGTTTAATTCAGACTCTTTAATTCAGATTCTTTAATTCTGGCTAAAATAATTTATGTGCAAAAGTTGAGGATTTTGTATCAATCCAGCCTGACCTATCCACAAGCACAGTTATACAGATTATATTGCAACTCCTTGGCTTCTGCTTTGAGTTCATTTGAAAGTGCTATACAACTTTATCAATAAATAAATCAGATGATCTGATTGATGTATCAAGCTTTCCAAGCTAGGGTTTTCCCCCTTATAATTAATTTGTGTACTTTATGCACTGCATCAGGTTCTGCATTCTGAATAGGTTATCGTCAAAATATTTCCAGAAAATAACTGAAGTATTGGATGGAGCTGTGAAAGCCCATGTTCTTTACTATTAATTATATTTGCTAGTTGCTTTATGCAAAAAAGTCTCAAAGCTAGATAAAATACAAACAGATAAAATCAAATAGAAACCAGAATGTTTAAAATGACATACAGTACAAAATTCCTAAAATGCTCATCCAGCATCACAATAAAAAGGACGAGTCCTACCCCCTTCCATTGCCAAAAATGAGCCCCAAAGAAGAAGCTAGTTTTGCTACCAGCATATCTAAATATTAGGTTACATTTTGGAAATTGCAAGGTTCACTCTGTATAATGTTTGGTAATTCCAGGATGAAAGTAATAGGAATTGCCCATCGCCTTTGTGCCCTGGGCTTGTGATGTTTGAGAAGAATTTGGGTGGTTTCTGTTAAGAAAAAGAAGCTAGACTAGCTGGATCTTGTCTTGATCCAGCAAAACAATTCTAACACTCTCTTTGTTATGGCTCAGCGGTGAGTGTACCAAATTATTTCATTCCTTTATCGCTGAAAATTACCTGAGCTAATCTGGAAGAGCTTTCAGAAGAACTTTCATACATTTCTGTCAGAAGACAGTTGGATCCTTCCTGCATTGGTATGGTTGCTTGTTGGGGAATACTCCCTTGAATCTCCTCCCCTATTTCAGGTTGAGCACAGTTGTGCGGTGCCATCTAACATTTTTTTCTCTCATGCAGGCACAGCATAAATGTCAAGCGTGGCAAGTGAGGTTACTTCAGGCCAAGCATACTGAAGTTGAATCACTTTGTGTTCCTGGCATGCCTTGAAAACCCACTTGCTTATTCTTTGTTTTTTAATGACTATAGTTTTAAAAGAAAAGCAGTGATATAATGGGCTTTGAAGCCATGTCTTCTGATTAACACTTAAAAAAAATCTTTCAAAGGCTTCCATTCCTTCACCTTGGCTCTCTCCCACTGCACCCCATACTAAATGTAACACCATCAGCAGAATTCCATTGAAGAAAACTTTAAAAGCTGTAAAACTTCATTGACTTCTTGTGGCTGTTGCCAAATGCAGGTTTTCCCCCCCGGGCAGCGCTTTTATCCAGAATGAGGTTGTTTACAAAGGTTTATGGGTTTATTTGTATGTAGTTGCACCTTTCTTTAAAAGCTTTTTGAAACTACTAATTTGGAGGCAACAGCCACTTTTCAAAGGGTCCTCTAGCTAGTTGTGCAGTTTGACTTTAGACTTGTATTTATTGTACATCTCTGTATACGCATTGCCACATGGTAAACTACTTTGAAACTTGCAGATTTTAAAAGGAAAAAAGTTAACAACTGATTGGTCGTGGATATGCTCAAAGTATCTCTCTGGACTGTAGACATTAAAATTGACTGAATTTTATATTGATAGTTGTAGAGATGTCATACTACATAGGAAAGTTCTACCACCACTGTAGTATTTTCGTAAAGAAATATGCTAGAAAGCTATGAAATATTTTTAAATTTGAGACGTTTGCTGATGACCCGAATGGGTTGGGTATTGTCTCTTGTCATGTGACAGAGGCACAAGAGCAAAGAACTCTGGGAGGCAGTGCTAATGTATGTTAACTTTTTCCCCCTTAAAGAAATGGCTGCAAACACCTGATCTTCCGAAAGAAATATACAAGCACCTTGCCTACTATGTACCCAAAATTTACTGTAGGGGTCCTAATCCAGCCCCACAAAGCGAAGATTTGCTTGCGCAACAGGTTTTGCTGGGACCAATGGAATGGTACCTATGCGGTGAAGACCCTGCATTTGGCTTTCAGAAACTTGAGCAATCCAACAAACCTTCACATCTTTGTGGCCGGGTGTTTAAAGTTGGCGAGCCTACATACTCTTGCAGGTAACGAGTCACTTATTTTAAACTGTCAAGCCCCTTAACAGTTGAATGATCTGAGCTCTATTTATTGACTTAAAACATTTTTAATACCACCGGTCATTAAAAAAATTGAGGGCAGTTTACAATAAAAACAATCCATTAAAATACAGTAAATACAGTGAAAGCAGGTTCCCTGCCCAGGAACTGTCGTAGTTGGCATACCAGTTAAAGTTGAAGAAAGGCAGCTACATGCTGCAGATGGTTGGGGATGCATGGAAGGTGGTGTGGGAGGTTGTAACTGGATGCAGGATTTTGGTAAAAAAATGCCTCCTATCTGATATCTGGTTCCAAAGAACAGCAAAAACCCAACCTGTTTGGGTTACTTGTGGCTGACATTTAGTACTTTTTAATTATTTGCTTTCTGGTCAGGTAGTGGTTTTGAACTGCAGTTTTTGTTTCTCCGTAGTTTTAGTCCTCATAGTTTCAAGTGTCACAAATCTTTGGAATTTCAGCAGCTCTTTCTCAAAATTGGGTGTCAGGATTGCAGAAGTTGTGGTGGGTTGTCCATATTTAAACACTACCGGTATTTACCCTCTCTCCCTCTCATGTAAATGCATAGGCTTGGGTCCCAATATACATACAGAACTTCCAGATTTAGCAACTTGTCAGCCTCCCCAGAGAAATATAGGGTTGTATTCAACTAAATTTTACTGAAGAGTAGACTCATATAAATTAATGAATACGACAAAGTTGGGGCCATTAATTTGAATGGGTCTATTGTGGGGGGAATTCAACATAGCACTATGGGAGTTGTTCCATCAGTGCAAACATTTCAGTTTGTCAGAAGGAACAATCTCCCCTCTCCTCCCAATCACACACTTTTATAGCAGTTCTCCTCTAAGCTACCCATAATGAGCACCATTATAAAATTTAATCCTAATTTCTGTAGTTTTAAAAAAGCAATCATCAGAAAGACACACCCACATGCAAAAACATGACTTTTCACCATGGGTATAGGGCGGTATATGAATTCAATAAATAACGATAATGACGACAACAACAACAACATATAATATTTCCATCTGCATAGAAGGGCCTAGGTTGTGTCCAATATACATTACAGGCTTTTTCTCAAGCAGTTGACAGTGTAACCCTATACAGATCTTCTCAGAAGTTTCCTATTGAATTTAGTGGAGCTTGTTTTTAGTTAAATATGTATAGAAGTTCATCCTAAACATTGTGTAGTTGGCCCTTTTATTACATGTTTTTCTACTCTCTTTTTTGTCAGAGATTGTGCAGTTGATCCAACTTGCGTGCTCTGCATGGAATGTTTCCTGGGAAGTGTTCACAGAGAGCATCGATACAGGGTTAGTAAGCCTATATGTGATTTTAGTGATGTCTCGTTCAGTATCAAATTTGTGACTTGGTCAAATCAAATGAGTGTATATTTTATCACACTTTCCCCCCCATTGCCTTTTCCTCTCCTCCCTCTCTCTTCCTCTGCTCCCCAAAGCAAAAGTAGCATTACAAAAGCTATGAAATTCAGTATGTAGGAAGTACTCCCACTTGCCCAGGCAGCACTGATGTTTTCACACAGATCAGTATTTTGATTAACATTAAATGTTGCGGCTTTCGGAAACTAAAAGTTTGACTTTGAAGTTCATTTCCTTAGATTATAGGTGTAAGTGTAGGTAGATGGGCTTAATGAGAGTAATCACAGACAATAAATGAATGCGTCAACCAGTTATGACACAGCAGCTGCCTTATGCTCACAAATAACTCAGCACTGTAATTTGAAAGAAGAAAACAGCATCTCTAGTATATCCCTTTATCACTGAACATACGATGCACTAAAGGCTGAAATTAACAAATAAATAGGTATTTTGGCTGCAATCCTATGGTCCCAGACAGGGCATCCTAGGGACCATAGGATGTTTCAGTTCCCCTGTGAGGGTGGAGGCAGTGGTCCAAACTCATGGGAGATCTGACCTTGTTTGCCCCCCTCCAAGCTGTCACAGGAACCTCTACAGCCCTATCTTACCAACTTTGAGCTCTGAAACCAGTAGATGCTACAGAGATGGGTCAGTTCCCACTCCCTTGACACCCCTTCCACATACACCCCCCCAAAAGCAGAGGGAATTAATACGACAACCCTGGAGCCGACTCATGTTCCTTCCTATTGGAAACAATAAGAGATAAATCATTTTTTGAAAAAACAGAAAGGGGACAGGTAAAATGGTGCTTCTCCCTCTCAGCCTGAGGCCATGGGCCCAGTAGGGCTCTGGATTTGGTGGTTTGTTGATCTTCAGTCCTCCTGCACCCCGGCCCAACTTTTGGATTTCTTTCCCCTTTACAGAAATTATCAGGGGTCTGCAAATGTTAATTCCTACTAATCAGCTGTGATAATCCAGTTTTGATGGCACAACAATGCAGATACGTTATGTATGTTATCATGTTTGTTTTTCTAAGGATGGTTTATGCCCTTTGCCCATGCCCCAGGGCAGCTTACAACAAAGTCAAATGAGGTAAAAAAATATCTATGAAACAGCACAAGTCCTTAAAACACCACACCAGTAATAGTCTGAAGTTATGTAGCTCAGTCTTTGTATACTGCAGGTTGAATTTTTATTATTTACTTTGAACCTGAGATTAATTCCATAGCTTTTGTCAGTCATTTTACCCCTTTCAGATTTTGTTTCTCTACACTGCCACCCCATAATATGCTTCATACAAGTTCACATATTAAACATAATAAATTGCAGACTTAAAGTAAGGGAAAGGCTTCATTCTCCATTCCCCTGGCCTTATCTTTAAGTTGGATCTGTTTTTGCTCTGATTGCTTAACATAGATTATAGACTCATAGAATCAGCATTGGAAGGGATCCCAAGGGTCATCTAGTCCAACCCGCTGCAATGCAGGAATCCTGCCCACAGCCGACCCTGGGTGGGCTTGAACTACCAACCTTCTGGTTAACAGCCAGGTGCACTGTCTCATTAGAATAGCTGCTAACTGAAGAATAAGATAAGATAGTCCTTGTCTTGCTATCGCCTAATTCACTTGCTGGAGCAGGGAGAAACTTACTGTAATTTCTTTGGGAAGTGCATTTTTTGAAGTATGTAAGTTAGCAGAACTAATAATCACAAGGCCAACCAGTCATTATTTTCCATAATCTAACCTAAAATTGGAACTGGTATAAGTGAGTCATGCAATAAACTCAAGTGATTCTTGTTCTTTTATTCTATACAATAATTCCTATAATGTATGATTCCAAGATCATGTCTGCTGATTTGTCTGTATGGCTTCATATTTTAGTACAATAGTAGGATCTTCTCCTGTAGGCATTTTATCACGAGTAGAGGCTTGAGCTGGAACAGAATCTATTGAATCCTTGTTCATAAAAAAGCAAGCAGGACAGATCTGGAGAATATGCCCTGCTTAGCTCTAAAAGCAAGGAGAATTCTACTTGATATAGCTCATATCATTGATTTACCCTTAGTTTGAAAGGTAATAATGACTTTCCTTCCCCTCTGCCCTTTCATAAGACTTGCTGATCCTTTGGCACTGGGAGCAGCCAGCTGTCAGGGCTATTACTGGAAGATGGAGCCTTATTCTGGTGGTGAGCCCAAATGACATTCCTGTAGTCTCTGCTCCATTGAGTATAGGATTTGTTATACAAAACTTTAAAGCAGCCATTTAACTTAACATCACAAGGATTGAAAAACCACCACGAATCTCTAAATTGTCTCTGAGGTCTTCTTCACTGTGTCCCAGATTGCCAATCAGTTTTGGATAGAAAGTTTACCAGCCTGGGTTTTCATTTATGAAGCATACTTTCTTGTTCATATTTATTTTAAAATGATGCTGTAGATGACAACATCTGGTGGAGGAGGTTTCTGTGACTGTGGCGATACTGAAGCTTGGAAAGAAGGTCCATACTGCCAGAAGCATGAACATAACACTTCAGAAACAGAGGAAGAGGAGGTAAGGATATGCAGGTTTCAAAAATTATTTTGTGCTGTTGCTCAGGTAACTCCAGTTTGGACAGAGAGCAAAATTTGAGAGCCCTCTTTCTGGCCTAACTCTAGGCTCAGTCACGCCACCCACATGACATCTTTGCTTCCTCCTGTACAAAGCAGGAAGGAATAAATCAAGATTATTTCAGTCAGGTGTGCTTTATTATGTTTTCTGTATTTAAGTGTCTTGTTCTTCACTTCAGCAGCTTTTAACACTAAAATGACTTTTTCTAGTCTTTCTAGCAGCCAGATCCCATAGACTAGGGCAGGCATAGGCAAACTCAGCCCTCCAGGTGTTTTGAGACTACGATTCCCATCATCCCTGACCACTTGTCCTGTTAGCTAGGGATGATGGGAGTTGTAGTCCCAAAACATCTGGAGGACCAAGTTTGCCTATGCCTGGACTAGGGTATAAGAATTTTCAAATCATTAACTTGGATGTGTTAAGCTTCTTTTAGCTGTAGGGGAAACGTTAGAAATTATTATCTTGATGTTAACACTTTCCTTATTTTTTCATTTTAGGATCCGCTTGTGCATTTGACAGAAGATATGATAGCAAAAGTTTACAATATTTTTGCTATCATGTTTCAGTATGCTGTAGATATTTTAACATGGGAAAAAGAAAATGATTTACCACCTGGTTTAGAGACAGTGTAAGTAAAATTACTGTTTGAACTTCCAAGACTGGCACAGTTTTTAATGGAAAAATGTTAGCTGCATCTTAATTCATAAATGACATTGTGTGCAGCCTAAAAAGAGTTGCCAATGCTTTAGTCAGGGTGGATAAAAATCAATGATTTTTTTTAAAAAAATCAAAAAAATCGGATTTTTTTGATTTAAATCGGATTTTTTTGATTTAAATCGGATTTTTTTGATTTAAATTGGATTTTTAAAATGAAATGCTTTTGGAGGAAAAATCTTTCTAAATATAGTCTTCTATTTAAGTTACATTGTAGTCCAAAGGCTATTCATCAGGAAATAAGGATTTGTTTTAAGTTTATCAAGTGTGCTAAAACTCAGTCTAAGTTTTTTTAAAAAAATGTTTAACCACATCAGTTAACAAACATGGATGCATATGCTATCATGTTATTGTTTTAGTTAAATACATTGTTTAAATGGTTATTAAGGAAATGATTATTTTTCTCCTTCCAATAAAGTACAGCAGAAAAGTTGTCCAAATATAAACAGTTAACTTATTAAACCTCACCATAATTTCATAATTATCTGTCTATGTATTTCTAGTAGTATAACCAAATCAGTAATTTTTGATATAACTGTAAAAACTACTCTGAAAATTTATTATTCCAAAAATGAAACCTTCATATGGTTGTAAATATTAAGATTATACCAGCAAGAATGAGTCTTTCTGTAAAAAAAATATTTAAATCAAGTCTTAATGACTAGTGATTTAAATCAAGCCTTACTGACTAGTGATTTAAATCGTGATTTAAATCAATTTGATTTAAATCAAATCCACCCTGGCTTTAGTCCCATTGAAATAAGTGTGACACACATTTACATCACATGAGTTTCAGCGGGTCTTCAATGTGATCAGTTTTCTCTGGATTGCACTCAGTGGATATATCTTACTTGAGAGTAAATGCTATTGCGCTCAGTGGGGCATAGCTTTGACTAAACATGCTTAAAATAGCTGTTCCTAGAGGCTAAAGGGGAAATGTTTTAATACTCTTCGCTAAAGAATTATATTGATTTTTTCTTATTGAAAAGTCTGTTCTCTCTCCCTCTCCTCCTTTATTTACCAAAGAATTTAGTGTTTCTTTGGGGGTTTTTTTGTAGAATAGTGCTTCTTGCCAATAGTATCTAATGAAATTTGGCACTTCTATAGTAAGCCTATGTCGTTGAAAATAGTGATAGGATCCAGCATATCCCATAGGATAATATAATAACTTGGATCAAGAGAACATAAAACAGAACTCCACCTGTGCAGTAGGATGTTCCTCACTACAACCCCCTCTGCCCCTCCCCAAGTTGCTCCTGAAGCTTGGTAGTCCCTGCAGGATGGTCCACAGAGGGTCAGTTGGATTGGGAAATTAGAGGAATTTGGCGAGGCTGTCATGTACAAACAGAAGACGTTTTCCACTCATGCAAGGCACAGTAGTAAAATTAATCACAAGAACCCTCCGTCTTCCTATTGCTGATTCAGTATGTTTCCTTAATAGAGATTCCAGTAAATAGAAATATTGAAATGCCAGAGAAAATACTTTGATTGATTTAAATTAATTATATTCCTTATTTGTAATACTGTCTTTACAGTGAGAAGACGGATACTTACTTCTGCATGCTTTTTAATGATGAAGTTCACACATATGAACAGGTTATTTACACTCTTCAAAAAGCTGTCAATTGTACACAAAAGGAAGCTATTGGTTTTGCAACAACTGTAGACAGAGATGTAAGTAAGCTCTTTAGACTTCCATTGAAATATTGGATAAAAATGATTAAGCTTGGTCAGTTTAAGAGGATTTAGTCCTCTAGTTCCTTCCATTCTTCCTTCCTGCTAGCTGATCAACCATTTACCTTATTTGGAGGAATAGAAGGGGCTAGGCAATTTCCAAAGCAACACTGGAGCATAGTTCATTAGTTCATTCCTTGATTATACTTGCTGCAATTGGTCCTCTTGGCAAGTGCTTACTTGATAACATACAATTTTGCTCCCCAACCTCCACTTCGCAAATCATGCTGTGAAAGTTGGGACACTTCTTTCCTGGATGCTTTCCCAGCCTGAGATTCTTTGGCAATGTTTTAGCAAGTTAACTTCACAGTGAGTCTCTGGGAAAGCACTTTTTAAAATTTGAGAAAACCTCCTCTCTTCTTACACCATCCACCAAGAAAATATATTTTAGCCAGTCTCTTCTAATGTAACATAGAGGCAAAACCTGTAAAAATGAAGTGAGGCTCTCTCCAATCTTTGTAGCACTGAATATTTTACAAGCAACATGCTCACTCTGAGGCTGAAAGTTCATTACGGAGGGTGTGTGGCTGCTGCTGAAATCTGAAAAAAAATAAAATAAAAAAGACAGGCCAGAGGGAAAGCACTAGCACAGGACACAAAAAAGAGCAAATCTCAAAATTATGCACAAGAGTCAGTGAGTTTATTGCTCGCCAATGTGTTTTGAATCAATAAACTCTTTCCTAAGGGTTATTCAACCATTTCCCTCTCATGCAATAATCAGACTGCATGTAAGATGGCTTAATCGGTTTTTTTTGTTTTTTTTTTGAAGAGTGGGGGAAAACACACCCTATGGTTGTATCTTAATTATGTCCCTGCATTCACAGAGGCTCTTGGCTCCAATGAAAACCTCCTCTCTCCCCACTTCCAGTTATGGAAGCCTCTGCTGGAGTGTAATTTAGGATAAGTATTTAACACATGAAACTCAACTAAAACCAAAATTGGCCTCAGTCTAATTCAGGGGCAGGAAACTGGATTTGCCTGTCTATAGCCCTGGCTAGCCTTAACCACCCAGAGTGATGTGATATCATGGCGCTTATGCATCTCTCTCTCTCTCTTAAAAAGAAAAAAACTTTTATTTATTTGTTCGTTTAAATAAATCTCAGCTCAAAACTTAATTTAAGGTATATATTTATTATAAGATTGTGGATCTTTCAGAATTGCTGAGGAATTTAATAGTTTTGTTCGCTTTTTCATAGGTGATATTCGCTATATCAGCAATAAATGCAATTTACATGATAAACATATGTGAAGCATATATACATACTGCTTACTTAAACTGAACATATGATATTTTAATTTATGTTAAATATATTCAACACAAGCTTAATTGTGTTAATATTTAGCAAAAGTCATTGTTGGTATTGGGTAAATTTAATTCAAGCGGTCTAATTCAAGGGTGAGAAACGTAGGTGACTTCAATGTGCAATCAAAACATATTATTTAAAGTTTTAGTTATATCTTTAATTAGCTGTTAATAGCCATGTAACTGTTTAACAGGGACGCAGGTCAGTTCGCTATGGAGACTTTCAGTACTGTGACCAAGCCAAATCAGTGATAGTGGTAAGTGACATTGCTTCATTTCCCTTAAATGAATGGTATATATCCTTACTTCATTATAATCAATTCACTGTTATAGCATATCTGCCCATTAACATTTTAAAACTGTATGTGACATTTTAAGAATGTTAAGGAAATGTTAAATGTGTTTGATGGAAGTGGCAGCATGCATTGTAAGTCACTTGCCTGATCATTCTTCAAAAACTAAAAATTGGGTGGTAACCTCCAGATTAGATTACTGCAATGTATTGTACATGCAGTTTTCTTTGAAGACTGGAAACTAAATATAATTCAGAGTATAATTGCTGGACTGTTAAGTGGGAATTGGGTATTGGGATGACAGCTCACCGGTGCTTAAAGTGTTGAATTGGCTCCCAGTCTTATTTTCAGGCAAAGTTTAAAGTGCTGGTGTTTTCCTTCAAATTGCTGTACTGTTTGTGAGTAAAGATGCATAGGATTGGAAGGGGAAATGTATATTTTCAGCTCAAGTCTTCCTTATGATTCTGGGGGGCTAATGAAAAAACCTGCAGTCCAACATTTATGACTCATGCTAAGAAGGAAAGTTCAGCAGGTACATCTACTGGATCAAAAATTGTGTATTCAAAAGAGCGTAGCCATAATGTTTCTCTGCAGTCATCCCTGAATTACATGCACAATGTCCAAAACTAGACTGGGACCTGCATTGTTGTGAATAGATACTTGGCACTTTTGGCCTTCACTGTGTCATTTAATTGCATGATGGGGTTGAAGACTGAAATCTTATGTTGGGAAAGAAGCCTTGAACTCATGGCCCCCATGCCTCTCGGACAAGTGATGTGCTCTCCATCTGCAGTTACAGATAGTTGGAAGCCCTTTGCTGTAGTCATGTCTGTCAGAGCCAGAAAGGGTCTCTCTTCTCTTTGGCGATCACTCGTAGCCGAGTAAGATTGTCTTCCATAAACACGGTTTTAACAATGAGTCCGTAAGTGACTGGAGGCCAATTCTGGACCCACACGTCTTTCCACGGTGGGGACATTGGTTCCCGGGCGGGAGTTGATCACGGTGTGGATTTGCCAAGCCTGCCTTCCTCTTAGCACGTTTCTCCCTTGCATTCTGAGTTCGAGTTAAACCTACATGTGGTGATAGACTAATTTCAATTGTTCCTAAGGCTGTTCACCTTCAGTATTAGAAACAGAATGCAAATTTTACAATTCTTGCATTATAAAGTGTAGGCATATAGTACTAGATATTGGAAAACCATGAAAATCCAGTTGCCTGGGATTGTTCTGTGTCTTAACTGTACAAACTTGAAAAGAAAAGTGCTGTGTTTGGGGCAAAACCTGTTAATGTCTTCTCTTTTCCCTGCCCTCTTTCCTTTCCTTTTCTTAAGAGAAGTACCAGTCGCCAGACTAAGCCGCTGAAGGTTCAAGTTATGCATTCATCTATTGTTGCCCATCAGAGTTTTGGTTTGAAGCTTCTAACTTGGCTTGGCAATATTATTGGATATTCAGGTACTGAAATTTGAAACACGATATAGTTGAAAGAGAAAAGTCATGATTGAAAAGCGGAAAATTCCTCTTTCTAGGGACAGAATGATAGACTGACATGGTCTTGTGGACATGGTACAAACATAACAAAAATATATTTCCAGTTAAAGGTAGATAGCCGTGTTGGTCTGTCATAGTCAAAACAAAATAAAATAAAAAAATTCCTTCCAGTAGCACCTTAGAGACCAACTAAGTTTGTTCTTGACTTCTGTTTCAGTGTATCTGAAGAAGTGTGCATGCACACGAAAGCTCATACCAAGAACAAACTTAGTTGGTCTCTAAGGTGCTACTGGAAGGATTTTTTTTATTTTATTTTGTTTTAAAAATATATTTGTTCAGGCTTATTGGTCCAGTTTACTTAAAGCATGAGGACGAAGCTACTTGTGATGTGGAAAGTCCCTGAAAGAATCTCCCAACATTCTTTTCGTTTCCTAAAATCAGCCACAAGGGCACCTGAAGTAGGGAGAGTTTTATATTTCTCCCATGCCATTTCCTGACTGCAAATCATCCCTATCCCTGAGCAATTTCAGGTCCCACTTGTCTGCTTTCTTAATATGATTCTCCTCTAATGACCTTACATCACTTAAGTTTTTTATGTTGGAGACAGTCTATTCTGCAAGATCATGCATATCTTGTAGTAAATACAAAATAAAGATGAATGCCTTCTATTTTAAGAATGTGCATGTTGGAGATTTAAATGTCTTACGTACAACTGAGTTTTATGCACAAAACGGATGATTAAAGCAAACCAGTTAATCCTTTTGGTTCATGTATTACTGTTTCTCTTTAATTAGATGGCCTTCGAAGAATATTGTGTCAAGTTGGCTTACAGGAGGGACCAGAAGGAGAAAACTCTTCTCTTGTGGATAAACTAATGCTGTCCGATTCTAAACTCTGGAAAGGTGAGCTATTCCTTCTTGTTTTAAGAATCTACCTGCACCACAGTCCGGTTGCTGGGAACTCATCTTCTTTCACACAGCTAGAGCAGTCTAGATAAATCAGAGCAAAAAGCAGCTGTGATGAGAGGGATGGGCACAAACCTTAGGTACTCAGATACGAAATTCATATATCTTAGTTTACTCCTGGTTTACTGCAGTCTTGGTGGAAGGCACCGTCAAGAGGAAAGTGCTGCTCAGGATATCATAAGAAGCAAGGCTAGAAGTAGTGAGGCGTTGATCTCTGCCAAGCTCAGATCCAAGCCAAATAAGCATCTACAGCTCTAAATTTCTGGAGCAGTAGAGCTATAGACTGTGGGTGCTTCTTAATGCTGTGCCACATCTTGCTATGCTTCCTGTGCTCTACTGTGCAAGGCTTCCCCCTTTTGGACACCTTCCTACATGGCTGGTGTAAGATGTTGCTGCTGCCTAACAACAACAACAACAACAAAATTATTTATTTGTTTATTATTTATACCCTGCCCATCTGTCTGTGTTTCCCCAGCCACTCTGGGCGGCTCCCAGCAGAATATTAAAAACACAATAAAACATCAATCCTTAAAAACTTCCCTAAACAGAGCTGCCTACAGATGTCTTCTGAAAGTCAGATAGTTGTTTATTTCCTTGACATCTGCTGGGAGGGCGTTCCACAGGACGGGCGCCACTACCGAGAAGGCCCTCTGCCTGGTTCCCTGTAACCTCACTTCTTGCAGTGAGGGAACCGCCAGAAGGCCCTCGGAGTTCCTTTTTTTGGTAAAACAAGCCTTTTAAGGCTGCAATGCTAAACACACTTAATAGGGAGTGAGCCCCACTCAAGTTGTTAGGACACCTTATCTTCATGACAACTTAACAAAACGATGTAACTATTTCAGTCTCTACATCAGCACATTGTCAAAACTTGATGATTGCTCGAAAGTTATTTGGATGATGCTGTCATATAATAGTCTTCCACATTGATATGTATCTTTCTTTTTTTAAACAACAACAGGAGCTAGAAGTGTGTACCATCAGTTATTCATGAGCAGCCTACTTATGGATTTGAAGTACAAGAAGCTCTTTGCTATCCGATTTGCAAGGGTGAGTAACTTTCTTAATGAAAAATACTTTAGAATGAAAAGTATGACTTTTCAAGTATACTTAAACTTATTTATTATTTATACCCTGCCCACCTGGCTGGTTTCCCAACAGCTCCCAACAGAAAATTAAAAGCACAATAACACGTCAATCCGTATAAACTTCCCTAAACAGGGCTGCCTTCAGATGTCTCCTAAAAGTCAGATAGTTGTTTATTTCCTTGACATCTGATGGGAGGGCGTTCCACAGGGTGGGCACCACTACCGAGAAGGTCCTCTGCCTGGTTCCCTGTAACCTCACTTCTCGCAGTGAGGGAACCGCCAGAAGACCCTCGTAGCTGGACCTCAGTGTCTGGGCTGAACGATGGGGATGGAGACGCTCCTTCAGGCTGTTTAGGGTTTTAAATGTCAGCACCACATAGTGGAACACATAGATTGTTACACTAAATCAGGCATGGCCAAACTTGGCCCTCCAGCTGTTTTGGGACTACAACTCCCATCATCCCTAGCTAACAGGACCAGTGGTCAGGGATGATGGGAACTGTAGTCCCAAAACAGCTGGAGGGCCAAGTTTGGCCATGCCTACACTAAATAGTAACAACCTGGTGCCAAAGTTCTTTTGGAGTTCTGGGTTGTACATGGTATTCCTGCACATAAAAGGACTGCCTGATGACTTGATGTTTGGGCAGATCTGCATGTACTGTTTAGATGCGTGCACAAAGCTGGCCTCAATATTAAAGTCAATGTGGAAGCCTTGGATCAGAGCCTAAACGTGGAAATGTATATTCCTATGTGATTTGGATGGCACATGTTACCACTTTTGCTGGATGTGCCTAACAATCCAAATAAAAAAGCAGTTAACCAAGGTTAAACGAGGCATAATGGTGAACTCTAGCTTAATACAAGCCAGAATCGTTGTGCTGAAACTGGCACATGGCTTGGGGAGGGGGAGGGAGGAGCTCTCATTCCTAGCTAACTGTGGTTTATAAAGCCTGAAAGATCGTTTGAAGAGGGCTGTTGTGTTGTGGAATGAAGTCAGGCGTCATTTTCGAATAACTTGGAGTAGTCAACCATGTAATCTGAAAAATAAAAATTATTCTTATATATTGCACTGCTTCCCAAATATGACCTCTAAATATTGGCTAAACCCAATAGCATTTCCTTATGACGACTTCTAACTGACTTCCTTTTGCTTGACACAAGTAATTGTTGCTATAACTGCTTATTAATGGTCTGGTAAATTGTGATGATACCGCAAGTTTGTTTGCACTGTTTCTGCACAAATGCAGTTTTCAGTACAAAATCTTCCCATCGCCAGCTTTAAATTTAGTTAGAACATCTGGTCAGTGCAGATTAGAGGTGAATTTCCCCCTTGTTGTTTAGAATTATCGGCAGTTGCAGAGAGATTTTATGGAGGATGATCACGAGCGGCCAGTGTCGGTGACTGCTCTCTCTGTTCAGCTCTTCACTGTGCCTACTCTGGTGAGTAGTGGTTCCTTTTTTAAACTGATAGTTGGCACCCTTTGCCTTTTTTGCCTCCTTCTTTAATAGAATTATGAGCGATTGCAGAATGATTATGTGAAAGATGACCACGACAGAGAGTACTCAATTGCTGACCTTTCGGTACAGATATTCACAGTGCCTTCACTTGTAAGTACTTAAATGCTGACTGAAACTCTCTTTGCCCCAACTCCCACTCAGATCTAACATTAATAATTTGTTATTGTTTTATACACAGGTAATCAGTCTTGCATAGTTTCATGGATAAAATACAGATCTCTACCCACAAGATTATAGTCCAAAATAGGCAATGGAGGAAAGAGCAGAGGGGAGGGGAAAGAGATTCCCTACTAGTACTTCTGTGATAGTATTAGATCACAAGACTCGTTTATGTTAAATTAGTAGCTAGAGTATAATAGTTTCATAGATGAATTACTGTCCCCAGAGGATCCGTGCTTTAAGGAATGGGGAAGACATTAGGTTGGTGCTTTAGTATACTTTTAATTCATACCGGTACAAATATTTTCAGTTGAGAACTTCAGTGACAGGTATGGCTGCAACAGTTTCTCCTTTTAGTAACATACCGAGCAATCAGAAATATTAACATAATGAATGAATATACATGAAACATGCTTGTGTTGGAGGCATTTGGAAATAATGGGGAATATGATCTGACACTCTTTGAGACACATGTTAATGTCCTTTTTATATTTCAACTCTGTATCTCAGTCCAGTGAGGAGGTGGAATTGAATGAGGCAAAATTAGTTGTGCAAAGATCTCTGTATACCTGTAGGGCTCCAGTGCTATGCTTTTGAAATTGGATTAGGGTTACAGTGCCATAGAAATAACATAATTATGGGTGTAGCTATTTAAGGTGACTGCTTGGAAATTTCCAGTGAAGATTATAAAGTGCTGAACATAGTATGAAGAAAATGTACTCCTTTTAATGAGAAAAGTACCAAATTATGGCTGTTAACTGATTCAGATATGTTAACTGATTCAGATATGTGCTCGCTTCGGCGGCACATATACTAAAACTAGAACGATACAGAGAAGATTAGCATGGCCCCTGAGAGAGCCAGTGTGGTGTAGTGGTTAAGAGCAGTAGACTCGTAATCTGGTGAACCGGGTTCGCGTCTCCGCTCCTCCACATGCAGCTGCTGGGTGACCTTGGGCTAGTCACACTTCTTTGAAGTCTCTCAGCCCCACTCACCTCACAGAGTGTTTGTTGTGGGGGAGGAAGGGAAAGGAGAATGTTAGCCGCTTTGAGACTCCTTCGGGTAGTGATAAAGCGGGATATCAAATCCAAACTCTCTTCTTCTTAGACTGAATAAATATGGGTAATGTTTTGGTGTAAGGTTAAAACCAACAGTTTATTTTGCCTCAGTTACTAAAACTTTTTTTTTCTCGGAAAAGATCCTGTGTACATCTTATTTGAGATGTAAATAGATTGTTATATTGTCTATATTGGTATATGTCTATACCTTTTTACAGATCTGATTAAAACCAAGTGATGAAAAGCGGGTTATAGAGATTTAGAACAAAAAAAATCATGCCAATTAGTACTTTTATGACTCTTTTGTTTTCATATGAGCGATAAACAAAGCCCTGTCGGTCATTAAAAGTACAATTCTTAGCTATAGACATGGAGTTGTAACTCTTTATTTTATCCTTCAAGGATCAGAGGATTCTCAGGTGATCTCCCACCTAGTGACTGGCTTTCCTGCCTAGACTGCTTTTGCTACAGAAATAGGACTACCTTATATACACATAAAAACCATACGCCTGAGCATTCTTCTGTTAGTTGAGTCTCTTACCTTTGTCATTAGCAGACACGATTGAAACAAACCTTTAAATATCTGTTTTGACATAGGCTCGAATGTTAATAATAGAGGAGAACCTCATGACTACTATCATCTCAACATTTATGGACCACTTAAGACATCGAGATATACAGGGCAGATTTCAGTTCGAACGGTACACTGCGCTACAGGCTTTCAAATTCAGACGAGTCCAAAGCCTGATTCTGGATTTAAAGTGAGTGTTTTATACCTAATCAGACAAAAATATATTTACATGGATAGCCCAAAATCAGATTGAAAACTTATTTCTGCTGTACTTCAGGTACGTGTTGATAAGCAAACCAGTTGAGTGGTCTGATGATCTGAGGCAAAAATTTCTAGATGGTTTTGACGTCTTCTTGGAGTTACTGAAGTGTATGCAGGTAGGTGATTTTTTCTTCTTAAGGTACTTATATTTATCAAGGAGTAACAAATGAGATGGTATAGGTGACTATTCATATTACTGTTAAAATATTCCTAGGCTTTGGAAATCTATTTTTTACAGCTGCCCCAATTTCAGTAGAGCTAAATATTTCTACAGTTCCCTCTGTAGGCAATCACTAGGCAAGATTTGCTGAGTCTCAGCACTGACCCTACCCTGTTGCTTTGATGCTTCGCTTCTAAATGATTTGGCTTTTTCCTATTTCTGAAGGGCATGGATCCAATAACCCGCCAAGTTGGGCAGCATATCGAAATGGAACCAGAGTGGGAAGCAGCATTCACGTTGCAGATGAAATTGACCCATGTCATCTCAATGATGCAGGACTGGTGTGCTTTAGATGTAAGTTGTGTCTCCTTCAGATGTGTTCGGATTAATATGAATGAATAAAATAGCTACATTTTCTTAAGGTTCTTGTATATAAATAAGCAATATGGTGTGCATCAGTGAAACCAAAGTGCTTTAAAAATTGGGGTCTCCAACATTGTGCACATTTTTCAGGTAATGATTATTGGAATAGACTAGATTGTAGACTTCATGTTGCAAAAAGAACTGAGACTAGTACTTTATATCTCAAGGGGTAGAAGGAAGGGGGAAGAGGGATATATATAAATATGAGAAGAATTATCTGTTGCCATCTTGGTTTGAACCATTTTTTTTCCATGTCCTTAATCTAAAAAGGAGGACTGATCATAACATGCCCATAATTTTGCAGCTTCTCCCGTGAATAAGAAATGATAAAATACTTTGAATCTAGTTGCCTTTTTCTTTTTTAGCTGTTTGACAATGAAAGCTCTCCTAGTTAAATTATATAGTTTAGTGATGCATGTAGCTGGCAAAGTTTTATTGATGTTTGATTAGCCGCGGGTTGATCAACAACCTTATTTATGGCCCACAATTACTGTTCTGAACCGCAGGCCCAAAGGAGGGCCCGTGGGAGTGGTTGGGTGCAGGAGTACCAAAGAAGGATGTCAAAAACATCAGGGTTATCCCTTCTAGTGCTTTATTAAAAGAAGGTTGTAGACTTGCAGCAAAGCAGCCTGTCAGGTCTCCTAGCCTTTGCAGAAGTGGGGTGGACATCGCAGCAAGGAGATGGCTTTTCTGCACCCAAGCAAACATTCATACATTCCTTATACACAAAGCAGCATACATCTCTTTGGCCAGGACTTTCCATCGCTCCACCTGACAAGATGAGGGCATAGATGGCAAATACCCATATCTTGCAGATAGTTCCCCTTTTTGGGCTCAGAGCCCAGTACTTCAAGGATAACATCAAAGCAAGCCAATTAGCTTACATCAAAGCAAGTGAATATAAACGTATATGATCTCATTGCTACAACAACCACCAATTAATTGTGGGGTTATCTTGACTACCAAGATGGCATCTGCAGAGCTTCTGGAACAGTTCGCCTTTGGTTCAACACAATTATTATTATTTTTTTAAGTCCGCTGAGTATTGGTGTAAAGATGAATGCTACTGAAAGCTTTAATTTTAAGATCTATTTAGGACCTTTCTTTTCTCACTCTTTAGACTGAAGATTCTGAGTGGCCAATAATAGTTTAAACACTGAATAACTGATCTGTAACAACAGAAATAAACAGAGCAGCTGAAGTATCTCAGAACCAAGCCATACAATTTTCAAAGCATAAAAATTGAAATGGCCTGGGGAATAAAAAGGGAGCATTCCAAAGTTAGGGTACCACAATTAAAAGGATTCTGTCTTGGGTTGCCACCTTCCTTAGCTCCTGAGGGTGCGGAACATGAAGAAGGGCTTATGAGGATCTTAATATCAATTGCCCTAGTCCAAAGCCATTTAGGGTGCCTCTTAAATTGGTGTTATGGAAAGGTAAAATGGATAAAATACAAGATTCCCTTCTGCAAGCAAAACGCCTCGTGGAAGAGCCTTTTATGCATGAAATGAACTGAAATACACAGATGTTTTTCTGCTTGCAACGGTTTACACAATCTCTAGCTATACACCCCATGTTTGAAATGTAGTTCCATAATTCCTTTGCTTACTATTACACAGCTCCAGATACCTTTTCATGTAACATCTTCACAAAATTATTCTGAGTAAACTCATTCCACTCATCATACTTTTTTGTATTCAACCAAATAAGCTGGGGCTAGGTTTTATCTTGGTACATCCTTAACGTGTACATTTTAATAATAAATAATGCTGTAACTTTTATGTACAGCCATGCTTTCTTTGAATAAATTCTATCTTTTTTCTAGGAGAAAGTGCTTATTGAAGCATATAAGAAAAGTTTGACCACATTGATGCAATGCCACAGTGGTTTTACTGATGGAGAGCAACCGATTGACCTCAACATGTGTGGACACTCAGTTGAGACTATCAGATACTGTGTTTCTCAGGAAAAAGTTAGCATTCATCTCCCCGTTTCTCGTTTACTTGCAGGTAAGGACTACATATTTGGTTGGTTTTGTGCTGGGTTGTTTTAAAGCAGTTTATACAAGCTCACTCAAAGATTAGATATTTTCCTAGACTCTCCAGAACAACTTGTGGTAGGAAGAGGGTGGGGTGACCACTCCAGAGCGTGACTTTGAAGTCCTAGATGTCAGATTTAGAAACTGCATTTCCTAGTAAATCTCTAGTTCTTTTCAGCTTTGTTTGACAACCTCAATAGGTCCTAGAGTAGCAAAAATTGCAAAAATACTCTTCCTTTTTTTGTCTTTTGTCAATATAGGTTTGCATGTGCTTCTGAGCAAAAGTGAAGTGGCATACAAATTTCCAGAACAGCTTCCAATGGTGAGTAATATTTAGATAAATGTATCTCGTAAGGTTCAGATTTTAAAAATAAATAAAATTGCTTTGAGTACAAAAAAGAAGTGTTGCTGGTAATGGTGAAGAAATGGAGCAGTGTTTGAGAAAAGTTGCTTTAGCTGTTGGTTAAATACTTACTTCCAGAACCACAACTGCTAGAATGCCTTTGGAGTAGCCTAGCATTCAGTGCACTGGTGGAGGGTTATATGGAGATCAGAATTGTTATTTGGGAGACTGGAGTGATCTACAGCAAACGGTAGGTAAGGCCTGGTGAAACAAGATAGTGTTAAAGCATGTTTTGTTGCTTTAAATCTGGTTAAGATCCCAAGGATACAGTGAATATATGGTGCTGAGTTCTGCCTCTGGAGCAGTTTATAGGGTGGTATCAGTGAGTGATAACCCTCCAGAGAGCTGGAGGGGATGACTATGACTGTGTTTGCACAAAGTACAAAACTAGGGGTAGTTAACATGGTTCTTCCCCAATGTTGCTGAATTCCTCTTCCTGTCAACTCTCATCATTGGCCATATTAGCTGTTGTTGATGGAAGTTGTAGTCGAACAGCATGTGAAGGTCCACAGGTTTAGTGCTATATGCCTGAGCTGGTATAAGCTCAAGCAAGGCTTGAGCTTCCATTTGCATGACTGGGAGGATAAATTCTGCAGTGTTCAGTTTCTTCTAAGCTCTGCTTGTGATTGTGTGTGACCCAGAGATTGCAGTTTATAACAAACTTTGAATTTGGCTTGTTGGGAAAATAATTTGTCACAATCTCTGGTTCACTTGAAATGACAAGCCACCCCTGCATTGGCGGGGGGGGGGGGGAGGTTGCACTAGATGAGCCTTGGGGTCCCTTCCAACTCTTCAATTCTGTGATTCTAAGATTAGGGAGAAATGAAGCTAAATGCTGCAAATGGTGCCCTCCTGGCCACTAGTTTCGTACAAACTAGTTCAGAACACCTGCAGTCTTTTTTCAAGAGGTAGAATGGGCTTTCTTTCCAATATATTTCAGGGCCCTCACCAAACATGATGAATGTCTAAAGCTTTTTTTCTTGTGTTATATTCACTTAATGCAGAGTGAACTTAGTCCACCTATGCTAATAGAACATCCCCTGCGATGTCTCGTTCTATGTGCTCAAGTACATGCTGGGATGTGGAGGAGGAATGGGTTCTCACTTGTTAACCAAGTAAGTATCGAACATTTATTTGCTCCTCTTTTCGTATATATCTGAGAGTCACGGGGCAATTTGAGATACTATTGCATAAGGAGTTAATTGTCCTAAATCAGTAGCTCACAGCATAGCTGTGTGTTATGCTTCCTAGAGAGATAAAGACATGGGGAGGGGTGCTCCCATTATTTTTCTGGGTCTTCAAATATTTCTGTCCTCATATGGTTGCTAAACATGTTTACCAAGAAGCAAGTCAATTTGAACTCTGATTTCTTGTTCCACCCTGTATGTACAGTGAACAAGAAAGGTAAAGTTCTATGTTCCTGTAAACTGTCATGTAAGATCTGTTTATGTATATAAACATTGTAAATAGATACAATCATTTTTCATCTAAAGGGATTATTTTTTAAATGGTAGGAAAATACTAACTAAGCTGCAGGCAACTTATGCTAGACCCACAAGTTCCTGATCAACAAGTTGGGAATGCAGCAAGCATTAGCTATTCATTATATTAATTTTTATTCTGACACTAGGTCAGAAGTACAAAACATTATACGTTCCTGTCAATTTAGATTAGCGGATTAAGAATCCACCATTTAACAATGCTGATCTGCATGTAATGCCAAACCATGAATTAAAACTATATACACAAACTAGAATGAGTCAAAGTGAAGTCTCAGGCTTGTGCATTCCTCCTTAGGTGGCTGAGAGAAGGACTTTTGCCGTGCTTACTTTCAGTTTTCACATACCCTGTGTTGTCATTATGTACAAACAAGAGACAATGGCATAAAACAAGCTAGCTTCAACAATGGGTCATGAAAGTGGCTTGTGGAAAGTAACGAGAGTTTGCTTTAAACCAGGGGTCGGCAAGGCTTACTGGCCATGGGCCGGATCACTCCCACGGAGATCGTCCGTGGGCCAGACTGGCGCAGCGCGACACTGGAAATCACGTCTGCACATGTCCATTGTCCTGAAAATTGATTCTGCGTATGCCCAGACGCCAAAAATTGCACCTGCGCAGAAGCGATTTTCAGCATCTGGACATGCCCAGACGCGATTTTTGGTATCTGCACATGCTCAGGCGCGATTTCTGGCGGCGCTTGGCAAGTCCCCATGCCGTGCTGTGCCAGTTTAGCACAGCACGCTGGGGACTTGCCAAGCAGGCGGCTCAGTTCAGGGGTGGCTCGTAGGCCGGTAAAACAGTCTTCGTGGGCCGCATCTGGCCCATGGGCCGCACGTTGCCGACCCCTGCTTAAACGGTGGCATGTATGTAATTACAAGACGAGATTTACGAAAATCGGAAGTAAACCCAGCAGAGGTTCTTCTCCCAGCTGTGTGGCAGAAGGAGAGGGGAGGTTGGGGTGAGCATGAAAGGCTTTATTCAGGTTCATTCTGGTTATACTGATCTCTTTCTGATCTGTATCTTGTATTTCATATGAATTACCTATTCAATTATGAAAAACTTTTCTTTGCTCCCCCTCAGATATACTACTATCATAATGTGAAATGCAGAAGAGAGATGTTTGACAAAGATATAGTAATGCTTCAGGTAACATTAATGTCATTTTGATGTATGTGTGCTCTTTCCTATTGCCTGAATATGGTTGTTTAAAGGACCCTGAGATGTCACTACTGTGATTGCTTTCTTAGGCTGTTTTCTCACATTTTCATATTTGCTTTGAGATGTTTAGAAAATAATTTATTATTTAGGTTCTGTTTAGGTGGCTGAAGGATCCCCAGTATCATAGTGTTTTATGCCTAGATGCATATTTTGCTTCTCTACTTGGTTTCAAACTCAGCGTGTCCTGAACCTGAGGCATGATGCTTCAGTAAAAATCCTCACATACCTGTATGTAAGAGGTGTATGGTTTTCTGTGACTTGTCCTCTTGCATGCACCTACATCTAAAATCCATGTGCACACTTTGGAGAAGTTTCTCATTTTTTTTTCAGCTAAGGAAGCTGCCATGTTTGGGCTATGAACATGTTGTATATGAAAAAATTATAAACAGAACCAGTAATAAGCAAAACTACAAACCTTTGAAAAGGCATCTGTCAATGTTGCTACTTATTCTTAAAATGGACAAAAATAAAAAGGGCTGTTTTGTTAAGTCCTGTGTTGCTTCCTAGGCAAAGTCTAATGAAGATTTGTGTTCATAAATTAAGAAATATTTCCAGCATTGCATAGTTTGTCACACTATAGTATCCATGTTTCCAAAACAAGCATGGAAAGCTTATTTTTAAAAGGCAGAAACATGTCTTATTTTCACCTAGTCAGTATAATAAATACATTTAAAATTTCTTTAGACAGGTGCATCCATGATGGATCCAAATCACTTCCTGATGATAATGCTGAGTCGCTTTGAACTTTATCAGATATTTAGTACTCCGGATTATGGCAAAAGATTCAGTTCTGAAAATTCCAATAAGGTAAGCTGTGAGCTGTTGAAAGTTATGTATCATTTTTTTAAAAAATGCTGCTAATGGATTACTGTACATTAGAATTATTTTATAATAAGAAATCTATAGCATATTTGTAAAAGTTTTCCTCATACAATGACTGCATTCACACGTAATGCTATACTGTGGTTTGTTAAACAAACCACAAGTTCTGCCATAGACAAGCAAACCAGCTATGGCTGGTTTCTCCAAAGCTTGGTTTGTTTTCCATCTCTTCTTGCCTCGTGCCTCTATAGCTTGACACATGTCTGGAGTAGTATAACCGAGCGAAGTTTGGTTAAGCAAGACTGTTCTGTTCAGACATAGAGTCAAACCATAGTTCGTATGGCTTTGTTTCATGCTTACCAGAAAATGAACCATGGTTAGTCTGCTGGGCTGGGTTTGGATGTTCAGACGAACTATACTTTGCCTATACAATCACGGCTGAATGTTCTGTGTAAACCAGGCCACTGAATATATTTTTCCTTTTCTTTCAGGATGTGGTTCAACAAAATAATACACTAATTGAAGAAATGTTGTACCTAATTATAATTATTGTTGGTAAGTTTGAAGTCTATTTCATTTTATGTGTTATGGATTGGATGGGTTTGGAAACCAGGAGTGTGCACTGACCACAAAATAATGATTTGCATCCTAATTCAGCACTTCAGAAATCAGTTTGCCTTGACCTGAAGCAATTTGTAGCTGGCCAATTCAGCTAAGTTCCACCTGAGACCTGCTTCATTCCTCTGCTGTTCACTAGTGGGAAATGAAAAAATGGCTTTCACTTCTTTCTTTTTGACAGAACTAGGTGAAATTTACAGGCACCCTCCAGAGAATATGATACCCACTGAATTACAGAAAGCAGGTTTAGAAGTTTTCGTGTTGGGTACTATAAAAATAATAATATGAAAATGTCTTAACTGTTATTGGGTGGAATTGAATGAAATTTGTAGGCACGTCACCCATTTAGAAGGCAAATATTGTGCCAAACTTCAGAAGCTCAGCTGAAGAAGTTTTCTTGCAGGGGTAACCATTACAGGTTTAGGGTGTGCAAAAAAACCCACACCCCTAACTTAACCTTCCCTAGTGGTTTGTGGGCAATTGCTCTAAAAATTGGAGACTCAAGGGAAGTGTCCTTAGGTAAGATTGAATGTCAAATTGGAGGCAACTAGGTCCAAGGACTTATGTGCTAGGCATCTGTCAGGGAACAGTCAGTTCCCAGTGGGGTGGTGCAGGGTCTCTCAGAGTACAGAGAACCCCAGTGCCACAAAAGCAGCAGCACCACGTCCAGCGGGGAAGGCGGGACCTCATCCAGTAGGGAGGAGAGGCAACAGGACAGCCAGGCGGGGAGGGGGCTTGGGGATGCTACAGAGCCCTAGCGCTCACCTAGCCAGGCTGGGACGGAGGAAACGACAGCAGTTCCATCGCCCCAATTACGCAGAGGTGTGAAATGCAAGGAAGGGAGGAGGAGGAGATTTGGGATTGCCGAAATTGCTCTGTTGGGGGCGCAACTGGAGAGCGCCACTTCTGGAATCTGAGACTGATTGAGATGGTCATGGATTTTGAAGCTCTGCATGGTACATAGTTTGCACCATTAAAGTTGTAAATAGCATGAACGGAGTCTCGCCTCGTTACTCATGAGAAGCCACCTCAGAAACCTTACAGCATCTTTTTAAAATTTGATTTGGCAATGGGAAGAACTAAAAGGGATTTGCTTTCTGGGTAAATAATTCCTTCTGATTACAAGCCTGACCTGTCAGTCACAATGGAGCACTCCCTTGGTGTTCTTCACCACGCTGGTGTTTGCTCTCTCATCAGCCCACCCTGTCAGTATGGTAAGCTTAGATACATTGCCTTTGCTTTCTTTTCTTCTGTGCATAATCTGCATGGTGGCTTAATGTGTCTTTATCCAGCCAGGCAGAAAACATAACATATGAACGGTTAATAAAAGGAATTGATCCCTGTTTGCTGTAATTGTGGATTTATTTTGCAGGAGAGAGATTTATCCCTGGTGTTGGACAAGTCACTGCTACAGATGAAATCAAGAGGGAGATCATTCATCAACTGAGCATCAGACCCATGGCACACAGTGAATTAGTAAAAGCATTGCCTGAAGATGTGAGAATCACTAAAAAAAAAATACATTCAATGCAGTGGATGAAAGAACTTTTGGAATTGTGATTAAGGGCTTCTGTGGAGACGGGAGGAGAGGTTCAGTTTTCATGGCAGGCGTAGAGAAAACTGTTCTTATGGGACACAATGTCTTTTCAGCCAATAGGCTTTTGTGTTCTTCTTCGGCTCTTTCCTCCAATTTAATGCTGCCTAGAAATCTGTCAATACCGTATGTTAAACTTTCTTAGCAACTTGAAGTCATTTTGCTGCTGTTGGGAGTGCAGACATGGTGAGAGAGCTTGCAGCATCCTGAGGGGAAAATGGATGTTTGGTGAGGGCTGTGTGCAGAAACATGGATAGAGCTAGTCGTCAAGTTGTTTTGTATCTGCATTGCTGCATTCTAACAGGGTAATATATATATAGCGGTGAACTATGGCCACTGTGGAAGGTCAAACAACAGGAAAGTGGGCAACCAGAGCAGAAATTGTGGTATCCCACCACATTTGCAAGTTAGGGTAGAGAGCATGATCCTGAGATAGGACCAAAGTATCCTTTCAGATTGGTAAATTTTGATGGTGATTATAGATATACCAGTGTTCTAGGGGAAATATTTGGGAAGTAGTTGCTAGTCATAGGCATATCCAGTGATTTTCTGTTCCTTTTTTAAATTATTCAGGAAAACAAGGAGACTGGGATGGAAAGTGTGATCGAAGCAGTTGCCTGTTTCAAGTAATGTCCTTTCTGCAATCGTCTTTCTAAATGTGTAAAATAGCAAAGCATAGCCTTCTTGTTTGTTTGTTTTCTTTATAATGAGTTACCAGGATGGGTTACACAATTTAAAGATACATCATCATGCAACAGATTGCTTAAGGCTATTCTTAACTGCATTCATAAGACAGTAAATCCTTTGAATGAACTGTTCTCAACATACATAATCACTGGCAAATTGACAGATGTATAGGAACCTGATAACAGACTTCATCAAAAGTCTTTTTTTCTGTGGGAACACTGATTGCCAAAAGTAGTTGTTGACAAACAAACCCTTCTGGGTTGTTGTTTTTTTTTTTTAATGTATATACAAATTTGTGAAAGAAGGGTGACATCCAACATAGCCACAGATACTATCTGCTCCCACCTCAGGGTTTCTCCTTCTGGCAGTTTGGGGGTTCCCTTGAACATATTTTGGGGGTGAATGAGGGCTGGGGAAGGGAGAGGAGAAACCAACTGCAGAAGCAGATTTTAATTATACAAGCATGTGGGCACCACTGGATTTTGCTTTAAAAATATTACATACAAAAAAACTTCAAAAGGGTGTGCCATGTTAGCCTTTTGCAGGAAAAAATAAAAATAAAAGCTAACCAATTAATTATGTTCTAAGCTTTTGTGGATTAAAATCCATGTCATCAGATGCAATATTCTTCTGATGAAGTAGACCTCTAATCCTCAAAAGTTTTTGCCATAATAAGTTTGTTCATTTTTAAGATGCTACAGGACTCTTTGTTATATAGAAGGAAATAAAAAGCAATAAGGAAGGAAGGAGTACTGTAAAGGGAAGCCATAGCTGTCTCTCTTCCTGCCTACACACCTACCAGAAAGA